>CP139506.1:6135768-6350941 GCA_021014915.2 Artemisia tridentata subsp. tridentata | reverse complement strand
TTAAAATAATGTGTTTATCTGCTCTGAAAACCGTTACCGTCTACTTAAGAAAAAAGTTTATTGTACTAATGCTCACACAAAGAAAAATGATCAATTGATTCTTTTTCATATTAGTAAATAGTAATAGTAATTATGGTTAAGTGACTATCAAGGCTAGGGGTGTTAACTGGGTTGGGTTAGTCGGGTTCGGGTCAATCGGGTCGGGTCGAAGTCTGGTCGAGGCTAAAAATAATATACCTGAACCCGACTCTATTTGAACTCGGGTTAATCGGGTTCGGGTTAAATCGGGTCAGATCAATTCGGGTCGGGTTAACTCAGGTTCGGGTTTGTACCATTTATAACAGTAGGCTTGTTGCAAATTTGTAACTGGCAAATGTATAAATACTAAAGAACCACAAATATCATGCAATTTGTAAGTTGTAACCACGCAAATGCATGGTAACAAGCTAACAATGTCATGAATTGTATCAATAACTACTTACCAAATGAAGTGTATCCATAAGATCAGCTTTCAATCAACAAAATAAGTTTCCATTCTCAAAACATATTAACCTTCTAAAATTATAAAGAATTTGCAAACTTTACATGATAAATTATCAAAAAAAAAAAAAAAAAAAAAAAAAAACTAACTAATTCGGGTCAGTCGGGTTGACCCAAACCCAAATAGAAAAGTATTTTAAACCCGATACCCGACCCTATTTCGTATTCGGGTTAATTGGGTTGACCCGATTGACCCGAGTTAGATTTTGAACCCGACTAACCCGATCCGAGTATCTTTATTCGGGTTCGGGTCGAGTCAGGATTTTTGACACCCTTAGTCAAGGCTATTTTTAATAAAATTACAAATTCCCATCTACCTCGATAGCTATGATTTATGACTTATGAAATGACGTATGAGTATGTTTGTCTCATAGCTTAATCATAAACCTAGTGGTTAATGGTGTATTGTTCTACGCGTGCTCACATTAAGTGCTTTCGATAAAGTTATTTAGGTAGCGTTTGTTTGGTCTTATATAGCTGGTTTCACTCCTTTCGTCTCAAAATATAAATCTATTTTTTATTTTTTAATTTTTTTTTTTTTCCTGACTTTGAACTTAATTATTTTTTTCATGTTATATAATACTTGATGAAAAGTATACCAATGAAAATGCATTTAAAACACAATTCTATTTATATATTTTGCATCAAGTATTATATAACAGAAAAAAATAATTAAGATCAAAGTTGAAATAAAATGACTTTAAAAAAGTCAAAATGAACTTATATTTTAGGACGGAAGAAGTAGTTATTTGATTTCGGGTTTATATTTCATTAGCACATTTTTTATAGCTTATTTTGAAACTTTTCGGGTTATATAAGTTTATTATGTTATAATATTCTTATATAACCCGAAAAGTTTCAAAATAAACTACAAAAACTGAGCTTATAAAATATAAAGTCAAAACCGAATAAATCATAAGCTGGTTATATAAGCCGAAACAAATACCTTGTTCTTCCAAAATTATAAATAAATGGTTCAATCGTATCGTAATTTTCTAAGTGGTGGAGTAGTATTTTTAGAGTGATTCTTTATGTGTGGAATTCCTATAATTGGAATAATGTGTATGGCTAGGGAAAGGTCAAGAAGATCGGTCCAACCACATACAAGTAATACCATTGGATTGTCATTTTCAATATACTTGTAACTAGGGGTGTTATCGGGTCGGGTTATCGGGTTATCGGGTTAGTCGGGTCGGGTTGAGTCGGGTTTGGATTTTTTAAAAACTCACCCGACACCCGACCCGATAAGGATTCGGGTTATCGGGTTCGGGTGGTAGTCGGGTCGGGTTATGTCGGGTCAGGTGATTCGGGTTATCGGGTGACCCGATTAAGTGGAGGAGATACAGATCAGGCATGGGTTTAACTATATGGTGTTTGAGTGTACTGTGATTTATATTTGATAAAAAAAAGACAAGTAAGTAATCAAGCTGCAACAAACTCTCAAAGAATCTAGAATTCATGATGTAAAAGGAATATGAATGATTTAATTCTTAATAGATTGGTAGCTAGTTAAGTAAGTAATCAATTGTAATTTTAGTTTAGGATAGTTTAAATTTTGACTTTCAGTTTATATAACAATAGTTGGAAAACTAATCTATCTTCCTATCACTACTAATCTATCTTACTATACTACTAATCAAAAGATTTCATGTAGAATTCCTCATCAAACGCATTCTTTTTTCGACAACCAGCAAACATTCAACTTGCAGCCTACTGTGAATGTGATAGTAGCAAACATTGACTTTCAGTTTATATAACAATAGTAGCAGTTTACTAATAATTAAAAAAGCAAAGGGTTGTCGGGTCTTATCGGGTTGACCCGATAACCCGATAACAATTTTTATTTAACCCGAAACCCGACCCGATTAAATTTTTTGACCCGATTAGACCCGACCCGATTAGACCCGACCCGATCGGGTTCGGGTTCGGGTCGGGTTGACCCGATCCGACAGACACCCCTACTTGTAACCACATAAGATATTACATATATAAAAAAATATCTTATATTATGATATTTATACACCTTTTTCCACCTAAAAGGCACTTCAATTTAATGCCTTTACATAGTTTGATATCATTGAATAATAGTTAGTTGAACCGCGTAACATTCATATCTTATGATCATATGTATTGGTTATATTATTCTCACTTTAAAAAGGTGACTTTTTTAAAACCAAATATGACTTTTTTATTTTTTATTTTTATTTTTTATTTTTATTTATTTTTTTTAGGGAAAAGCTCGACTTAAAAACTAAACAATACGAAAAAATATTTTATAATCACTTTTTTTTGCCTTTGTGTAATTTTATCGGATGGTTCTCTTTAGTAAAGGAAAAAAGAAACTTGTATACGTTTTAAATACTCACGTGACCAAACTTAAAAGTTTTCAGCAACTCTAGTGGACAGAAATAACTAAACAAAAATATATACGAATCAATATGCAACTTTCTATATTCTATTAATGGTATATAGTTGATACAATTAGGCCAAGTAATGTGTAGCCATCAAAAGGATGCTCACCAAATGGCTTACCAAGTGAGTACTACAATAGAGCATAGTAATTTTGGTTTTTACCAAGGTGAGAGATAAAAACGGATGAGGTGGTTATCGGAAAGTGCTAAGATGTATGTGACCTTATCGAGTTAATCTCGAGGCCGTTTTCGACATTACAAGGCGACAGAAAAAGCTTGTATTTATAACGGGACGAAATTTCTAAATACACAACCAAAATATCACAATTATATATCCTCAACTTTTTTTTTCTTCTTCTAAACTTTATTAGAGCGCTAGGTACCCTGGTGCCATGGCTTCAAGCCATGGCCAAAAAATGCATGCCACGTCAGCAAAAGTCACTATGGCACCAGAAATCTCATGGCACCACATTTTGGCCGTTACCGTTGGCATCAGAAAATGTGATGCCATAGGATTTTTTATTTTTTATTTATTTATTTTTAACATAAAATAAAATATACACAATATTAACTAAAACATACACAATATTAACTAAAATAAACTTCATTTACACAATATTAGTTACTAATGTAATTTTAAAATCTTTTATATAATAAAACAAAACCCCTAGTGGGGACTTTTACATTTCAAAAAAATCAAATCATACCTTATTAAGTAATAATCAAATTATTATTATTATTATTTTCTTAAATATTAAATAAGAAAAGCCTAAATACTTCTAAATTTATCCATATTCTACAAAAAAAAAGAATGTGATTTGTAATCATTCAATAAAAACTTACAAAAATATATGTGTCAAAATATAAAAAATTAAAACTTGAAAACGGTGGAGCAAGTTTTTCAAAGATTTGGGCTGAAACTTAAAATTCAGTATCATTCTCACTAAATATTTGAAGTCCCAACATTCCCAAATTCCTCCACCATCAATCAAACTCGATCTCTTATCATTCATTCACGCACAATCATTGACGCAAGAACATCTCCTCCAAATCTAATTAATATTAAAACCCACTACATTCGTAAATAACCCTAATTCAATACCTCAATCAAAGTACAATGGTTTTGAAGGTCCTGTTATAATAATTAAAATCCGAAATTAAAAATAAATAATTTATTTAAATGATTAGAAAAAATCCCGCGCGTGCGCGGGCATTATATCTAGTAAAGATGACAATGAAATCAAACTTCAAGAGTATAAACTGTAAATTAATTATTTATTTAAAAAAAAAAAAAAAAAAAAAAAAAAAAAAAAAAAAAAATACCCACGGCGTAGGCTGGCCACCACGGCGCGACCAGCCATGACGCCACCCACGTAACCGTGCGCTGTCGACTTTTTTGGACTGGTGGCTTGGCGCTAGGCTACCACGCCTGCGTACCTCCCACCCTTACTATATGCACAGTTGACAGTACAATGAAAAAAAGGGGTAAGAAAATTGGAAGAGAATAAAAGGCCTATGCATGATTATGAAGCACAATGAGGCCCAAACTTAAAACACTAAAGGGCCCATTTACGAAACGCGACCAAATGTAAAACATCTAACCATCTAGTCCAACAATGATCACAAAATCACAAATCACAATAAAACATGATCTCACTAAAGGCCCATTTAGTGTCTCTATATTCACGTCCTTCAACAGAAAATAAAATAAAATTTTAAGATAAACATTACAATTTTTTTCTGTAATGATTTGCCCTCTACCTTAATTCTATTTATGTTGTATTTCAAATTTTATTATAGTAACCACACCAATGGAGAACGTGGAACAATGACATAATAGTAGTTGAAAAGAATATCTATATTTAAACATATATTCTCGTTGTGTTTTATATAACTATGATTATGATTTATATAGTTAAGAAATGAGATGGTGCATGCGCACATACTCCCTTCATAATCGGGTCAAACTCAAAAACCAACAATATTCAACCACCTTCATTTCATTTTCATAATCTCACCTTAATCACCTTCTTCCAAATTTATCCATCAATGGAGAAACATAGTGCCAAATCTGGTAGTTTCATCGGTCGCCATCGTTGGCTTGCCAATCTCGAGAGCCACCGTGCCTCGTTTTCTCCAAGAATCCATCAAAAATCACCCGTTGTCGTCCCTGAGTCTGAAGAAGATGATGATGACGACATTATTGAGTCTATGCCCGACGTAGATCATGATCAAATCTTGGCTGATATCGATGTTTTCATTGATGAGTTAGCAAATGTGGATGGCAAGGGAAGCTCACCACCCGAGCTTCCTGATGTCATTGAGACCTTTGCCATAATCATTAAATCCAAAACAAAAAAATCATTAGCTAGAAATGCTGGTCATGACATGGTCGACGAGGACATGTTTTTGCATGAATCCATCAAACGATTACGTAACTTGAAAAACGCCTTAGCTGATTTCAATGATCATGATGCTTCGTCGTTTGATATGATCAACAAACTCATGCAACGAGCTATGGTATTTGTAGAAGAAGAGTTACGAGCCCTTTTGCTCGATAATTCAAAGGCTCATCTCGAACCTAACTTAAAGGCTCATCCCGAACCTAAGTTGAAGGCCATGTCTTCCAAGCATTTTTCCTTCAAACAACAAGAACGATGTCCCGTCCCAGACCCAAGCACGGACGACGATTATCCAGGCTTTTCTGACGAGAAGATTAGTAGAATAAACATAATCGTGACAACAATGATATCCGCAGGGTACAAAAACGAATGTTCAAATGTTTATAGCATGGCACGAGGAAACGCGTTGTATGAGCAACTTAAAAGGCTCGATTTTGAGAAACTTAATGCTGAAGACGTGCAAAAACTAAATTGGGATTGGCTTGAATCAGATGTGTGTAGATGGATTCGAATAATTAAGCATTGTTCACACTTTCTAATTCCTGCTGAACAAAAATTAGGCGAAACAATTTTTTCAGAAAATCGAGCCATTTTTAGAAGTTTGTTCGAAAATTTGGTTCGTAGCCTGATCACATCATTACTTGATTACGCGGGTGCGATTGCAATGACAAAAAGGTCAGCAGAAAGGTTATTCAAGTTCCTTGATATGTACGAGGCGCTTCGCGGCCTTAGTGACTCAATGTGCATTTCGGATGATTCAGATTCGGGTGAAACCAAAGAAGAACTGTCGAGTAACGATTTGAGTACGGAAATATCGTCCGTCACAGAGCGTATAGGCGAAGGAGCAGTTAATATTTTCGGTGATCTAGAAAACTCCATTCGAAATGATGTTGCTAAAACGCCAGTGCCAGGTGGTGCGGTCCACCCACTCACACGCTACGTATTAAACTACGTGAAATACGCGTGTGAGTATGGTGACACGTTGGAACAAATATTCCAACAAAATGCTAAACTAAACCAAAGCCCGTCCCCCGAGGAAATCGACATGGAGAAGTCACCATTAGCAGCTCAAATCATGTCAGTAATGAGTGTTTTAGATGGTAACTTGTCTATAAAGTCGACTCTTTACAAAGACCCTTCGTTGCGTTACATTTTTTTAATGAACAATGGAAGGTACATTTTACAAAAGGTAAAATCCTCGACGGAGATAAAGAAACTAATGGGCGATAATTGGTGTAGACGAAGGTCATCCGAGGTGCGACAATACCACAAGAGTTACCAAAGGGAAACATGGGCAAGGCTATTACAATGTATCACACAAGAAGGAATACAAATAAACGGAAAAGTGAACAAACAAGTACTAAAAGAAAGGTTCAAAAACTTCAATGCAATGTTTGATGAAATACACAAGACACAAAGCTCATGGGTTGTGAGTGATGAGCAACTCTTGTCCGAGCTACGGGCCTCGGTATCGGCCATTGTGATTCCGGCATACCGGTCGTTTGTAGGAAGGTACAAACATCATTTTGAGGGAGGGAAAAGTATGGATAAATATATAAAGTATCAAGCAGAAGATATTGAGGCATTCATTGAGACTTTGTTTGAAGGTAATCCTGCTGCCTCAATGTCTAGGAAGAGATTCTAAACCACCATTTGTAATTTGACTATGTATCATTGTACTATTAAAATTTTATGTAAATGTAAATGTCTTTTGTTTTGGTCTTTTAACTTATGAATCATCTTTCAACAACAAATACAAACATTAACAGTGTACTAACTAAAATATCACACATATAACCGGGTCCTAGCCGGATCTAACCGGATATACCCGGGTATTGGCCGGATCTCACCGGGTCCTTGCCGGAATAACCGGGCTATGGCCGGAACTTACCGGGTCTTGGCCGGATCCAACCGGATATAGCCGGGTCTTGACCGGGTCTTTGCCGGAATAGCCGAGTTTTGGCCGGATCTAACCGGATCCTTGCCGGAAAAGCCGGGTCTTGACCGGATCTAACCGGATCCTTGCCGGAATAGCCGGGTCTTGGCCGGATCTTACCGGATCCTTGCCGGGTCTAGGCCGCATCCAACCGGATATAGCCGGTTCTTTGCCGGAATTTCCAGGTCTAGCCGGGTCTTGGTCGGATTCAACTGAATATGGCCGGGTCATGGCCGGATATAGCCGGATTTTGGCCGGAATAACCGGGTCATTGCCGGATATAGCCGGGTTTTGGCCGGGTGATATAGCCAGGTTGTGCTCATATAGTGGTGGTTTAGATTTTAGGAAGATATTGTTGGAATTTAGTAACCATGACAATCATATAAACTCCATAAAACAAAGTACACAAGTGCGGAAGCGTGTAACACATAAGTATAACATATAAAGAATTAACATAAACATAAAAGGAACGTACCTTTGCGATTCTAGCCCGAACAAGAATCAAATTGAGCAATATGAATGAACCCTAATTAGGGTTTATGTGAATTAGGGATCTATTGATTAACCCCTTACCGTTTTGTTAATTGATCCAAGATACAATCAATAATGTGATTGTACCACGTTCTTGTACACACGTACTATAACCGATCAAGCAATGATGCTAGTCAATGAACACAATTATTAAACCAAAACTATTTTGTCTAATAAACTATAATACTATACGATACATATTATATTTATCATGCATATGATTCATATATTAATAGTTACTGTACGATACTAACTTTCAATATATAATTCATATTGCAGTACTAAGCATATCATATTCAATACAAAGTCAAAGATTTCATAAACTATGATATCTACTGACATTGCATGAATCTTACTTCATAAAGTCGCTAGACTTTTTAGCATATTATAATATGTCGTATATATAGTTGAGATTTGAGAACCGAATAGTATATTCGGTTTAGGGATTATATTGTATCGTCCTTTTTGAGCTAATAAGGATGTATATATAGCCTCCAAACTTGTTTTACAAGTTTGAGTCTAATACCTCCTCAAGTTTCAAAACTCGACATTTAACCTCCTTCTTTTTTTCCTTTTGTGTCCAAATAATTAATACATATAATAAATATATATATTAATTATTTACTTGATCATCATACGTAAAGTGTGCAATCCCGCGGTCTCGAGTTCGATTATAGACATACGACTATTAATATTTATCCACAAACTCCAACAGCTCCCACTTGGATATCTATTAATAGCGTAATAACATTGGTTAGCGTCTAGCAACACGCCAATGCCCCTACACCAACTCGAGTTAGGTTTCCTGGAAAAACCTTTAATGATTCATCATTATTATTATCCTTTTGTTTCTAATACTACGTTAACAAAGATATGGATCTCAGTCATTCTTTAATTAACAATTATGTTTCTCGTTGTTTATGATTGAGCAAGATTACCAAAACATCTGAACGTATTCCAGATAGACTTTGGGCGTGCGCACGCAAACACCTTGTCAACCCTACGAGGGGCCCAGCAGTATTAAACTTCAAAACAATTTTGAAGGAACAAATTCTTTCTTGACTACAAGAATAACCCATAGACTTTGCAACATTTCTCAAAACAATCCTTATAACTCCCAGTTACGGTGAGCGGTAAATTGCTTCACAGAAATGCACTACATCCATGACACTTATCTGGTATCTCAAGTCTGAGGATAACTAAATTCATGATTTACTTACTGACAAGATCCATAAAGTAAAATCATGTAGTTGGGATAAGTCCTATATTCAATTCATTGAATATCATGTGAAATTGGTATGTCAACGCATCAATATACTTTCAAGTATATTCTAACCAATACTCAGATTTGTCTTAGTTCAATGATATTCCCATATCATTAATTGACAACGGACATTTAGAATAACATAAGTTATTCACGGATTTAAACATGCAAATATAGGACACAATTTATTATTAATGAAAACAAACGTACCTAGTACTTTAATTCATTATAAATAATAATTGCTCAATGTCCTTTATCCAAACACTAAATAGATCAATGCATGATATTTCTTGTTAATGAATTATGCCTCAAGTCATGTCTATCATACTTGTTGACAAGGCATAAATCAACTAACTTTGATCTATAAAATTTTGAGAATACTTATTTAAAGAATTATTTAAGTTCTTGTATGTGTGTATCCAACTATCTTGATTTAGTCACACACTCTTTCATAAATGATGTGATATCCTCAACCATCAATTTATGACAATTAAACTTTCAAACAATTTTAAAGTTTTAAGTATTCTAATTCTTTAATGTATAATGCAACTATGCTTCTTAGTTAAGCATAACTAGTTTACATGGCCATTATCAAGGATAAAATCCTACCATAACTAGTATTGAGTGTCATCTCAATTAAACAAGCACTATTGTATAAAACTGCAATATGCCTTTTAACTATTCCGTAAACTTAATATCAATTGTGTAATTTGGATGCCATATAATCTTTCAAGATTTATCGGCTACAACAATTACGCAACAACTTGCCACATTGTTTATACTTAGAATTTAGGAGCAATTCCAGGTTGAGGATCATTATTCTAAGTCAAAACATATTCGATTAGAATATTACACAATTTATCAAATATCTTTTATTAGATATCAAATGTTGTCAAATCATTTTGCATTCAAACATGATACAACAATAACATGATATACATGAAAATCCTAGAATCAATCATAGATTTTATTCATGTTCTAACTTATCAAAAGATATATTTTCATTTAGACTTTCTAAATGATATGTCATGTCTTATTAGGTTTAATTACCACATATGTTTATAATAATAAACATATATCTCAAGGTTGTATGTTTTACTTCTTAAATTCTTCAAGTAAAGTTTCATTCCAAGTTAAGACTTAACATTTTAACTTACATGGAATGTTACTTCCCATATGTTATACAACATACATTATTTAAGAAATTAAACATAATACTCCCACTAGCTTTTAGGAATACTTAGAAATTGTCTTATTTCAATTATAAATCAAACAATGGATTTAATAATTAAACATAAGAATATTTCATAGATGCATGCATTAATCCATTCATGGATTATTACACTTTGTACACTTCCAAAATAATTATGAATTCAAAAATCCTTTCGATTACTTACCGTCCTCGCTCAAGTAATCACTCAAGAAAGAGTTTTGATATTCCATTGTCATCCTTCATATAAATGAAAATAGATATGACAATTATTATCTTTATATATTTAATGTGCTTATGAAAGAGTATTCAATCATAGTTAGTTACTTAAGTATGATTAATAATCTTGTCATAAGACATACATTAAATATGTGTACAATATTGTCCATATGATTTCTACATAAAGATTTAAACCACTAGGGTTTTCTATCTTTTAATAGAAACTCATTTCATTCTCTAGTCTTACTTTAGAATTCAAGATAAACCAAATTTCCAATAAATTGATTATCTTGACGGACAGTATCTTTAACATTCATAGCATGAGTAATTTTCCAAATTCAATATTTTAAAACTTATCATAATTATTAACAGGCTTACCATAATCCTGTAACTCATAATCCTTAGCATATTAATCAGATATCCAAGGTATCCTTGAGGATCTATGAATGAGAATTCCATCATCTTGAGATCCAACATTTACATGTCTAATCTCATCATGATATTTGCTAGTGTACATTAGAAGATTATGTATCTTGTAACTTTATCTCTACAAGATAAGACTCCCACTTGCCTTTTGTAATTTATAGACTATCTATAAATAATTAGCAAGTTAAGCAACACCAACTTGTTCTTATTTGGGACATTACAAATACACTTTGATAGTTCCTGACATTCGTATGTTAATATCTAGCTTCATCAGAAGTTTAACAAATTCAGAACTTCAATTAAAGACTTAATGTGATTCATCACATTCCATAATAAATAATGTCTTATAAATCTTCTAGGAGTCTAATTGAGTATATTCAATCCATACTCAATTTCCTAACCTTGATAACTTTTGGAAGAAAAGAAGTTATAGTTATCTTTAACCAAACAATACAAATAAAGTTTGATTTTCCTAACTGAACACACCACAAATATGTGGTATTTCATTAGAACTCATATTGTGATATAATCTAACAATATGAAAGATAACTTTGTATTCCTTTTGGCTTACCTATTTCCCAACTAAGTCATCTTAATGGTGAAATAGAATTTCAAGCCTCTTGCATGCATTATAACTCAAGTACTTATTAAATAAGCCACTTCATGTTCATGTCTCAATCAAGAAGACATAAACCGTTATAATCTCACTACACGTTATAAATCATTGATCAACTCAATGACTTCTTGTATATGTCTTTAATAAAGAAGACATAACAAGTTAACGTCTTACTTTAGATTATACTAAGTCTTAAAATACTTCATATTTATAACTTTACAATAAAGTATAAATATTTATAACTAAAGTAATCATGAACACCATCATTTGGTTTCAATAGTATTTTCAAGTTAACTTATTACTTCATTTATTTATGTCATTCAAAGAATACATAATTATTGAAGTAGTATTATATTACTTCATGCATTTATGTCATTCCAATAATACATAAATATTAAAGTTGAAGTAATCTTGTTATTATATTGACACAAGTTCTAATAAGTATCTAATTTAGAAACTGTAAATTTTCCATGTGTGGTCTCACGCACACTTGGAAATTTACCTTGTCATTAATTTTGGTCCAGGTCTCACGCATACCCAGAATTAACTCCAAGTGTTTTTAAGAATAGATATTTATAATCATATTAGAACAAGAATCTCTTACCTTGCGGTTAAGAGAATCTACTAAATCATATTGTTATATGTTGTACCTTGCACACAATAAAGATTTCTCCCACTTGTGCATGGAACAACATCATGTACCACATAGACAACACTTCACGTGTTTGTTAATGTGATCAATATGATTTGTGTCATTCGCATAACTAGTAGATATAGAGTTACTCAATCAATCAAGGAAACGCACATGACTATCCTTGAAAATATTAGTATCTATATTTGGAAAGTAGTTATCTTGAGGCATTCAAAAGATAATCTAAGTTACAATCAAGACAATAAATCTTGTAACTCCCACTGAATTAGAGAACTTACAATAATCCTTTATTCAGTTCTAAGAACACATTACTCCCACTGAATTCGACACCATAATAAGTGTTTCATAAACCAGTGAAAGGAAAGAGTGTCCTTGTTACTTTCCTACATCTTTGACAAAACCTATTCGTAATAATTACTTAGGTTTTAAAAGATTGTATTCTACTACGTAACTGATGGACTATCCACATTTACATCAAATGTGATTCATCACATTGCTTACTATTAACTTGAAAAATTGGCATGCAATTTCTTCCATAGTAGGTCTACAATTCCAACAATTGTAGGTAGTACTTCAAATGGTCAAAACAAAACAACTAGATATACTAGCTTGTCCTTTACCATTATGCGGTAATTAATCTAGCTTCTAATTTAATAACTCATAAATTCGCAATACCCTTAACAATTAAAACTTGCTATGAGTTATGTATTTAGAATTTAGACAATTCTAATTTTTCCATCATACCTTTCTCATTCATGAAAAGGAATAGGATTTAGTCTCACGCTTCTCATATGAAAGGAGACTTGGTTTATTCTTTTAATGAAATTGACTCTAACCAAAACCCCTACGGGTGTAGATCAATTTACTTATAAAGAATAACCCTTGTTTACGGTTTATCGTTGCATTAATACAATTAAAAGAATTTACAAAATTCAGTTTAGTATTTTCGATAATAGCTCTTTAAGAAAATAAAATACCCATTGGTAAATATTCATATAAACCATAGTATTTCCTTAAAGCTAGGATCCTAATTGACATAGTACCATTACATCAGTTGATCTGCTAGTAATGATAGTATTCAACTAGGTAATCTGTCGAACAATAATTGGCAAACAATTTCCAATTCCTAGATCATTATGGGATTTACATCATATTGATTCATCAATATGTCATGTAAGCATGTTTCATCCCATCTCATGCCTTAAGCTCTAGGTCTCACGCATCAGCTTAATTAAGTTGTCTAACTTAGAAACTGTAAATTCATCCATGTGTGGTCTCACGCACACTCGGAAATTTACCTTGTCATTAATTTTGGTCCAGGTCTCACGCATACCCAAAATTAACTTCAAGTGTTCCTTATAGTTAGATGGCATGTAACTTAAATTTCAGGGTATTTAGTTTTTGGTGTGACAAAAACATGTACAAAGACGCATGCACTCATCTTTGTATCATTAGTTTTCAAAACAATTTTTATTAACCAATTAGTTAAGAGTAAACCAAAAACTATGTACTTGAGGTATTGGGTTCACCAATTAAAGAAGTACCACCAATTATCGCCCACATATCCTACTACTAACATGTTATTCGGATATTTGCCACTAAAGTGGCGCGTGGAATTGAGGTAAATCACCCTTAAGATGATAGTGTATGTAAATAGTGATATAGGTAAGTCGCAGTTGACGCACAAGCGGGCCCGAAGAGCCGGTAGGAGCGAATCTCTTAAAAAACCCCTCTCCAGATAAACCCACCACACAGTTTGTCAACTTTGGTCCGCCTTTCACACACTATTGTACAAAAACATCAATCAAGCAAAAGTTTATGATCTTAGTCTTAAAAATTAAGTAACAAAGTTTAGATCTTGCTAGTCTCGCCTGGGAGCAAATTACCGTGCGAAGCGAACCACTGTCGGCACATAAGACTTTGCAAGATCCTTACTTTATTACCGATGTTTCACCATTATTAGTCCAATTTAATTTTTCTTTGAAAATTACCCTTTTTATTGCTTACTTTAACATATCACATATAAAAAAACAATAAACAAGTAATTAAAAGAAAAAACAAACAATCAACTAATAATAAAACAATTAAAACAATTAATTGTAATTGAAACATCTAGCCACATGCAATCTTTTTAAACAAATCCTATTAACAATCTATATGTGAATTATTATGTATAGAATCAATAAAACTCCCATTGGTTTTCGAGCGCATTGTACCCAATGGACCACAGTCGCCAACAATTGGCCGCGTAAGTTTTAATGATAATATACCACGTTGCACATAACCGATTCATTAATTTAATATTTATTAGGTCTTCCCTAATTCTTGATTTATTTAAACATGTAGCAAGCATCTAAACAATTTAATTATCCGTGACTAAATATGCATATATAGTCACGGATTCATGCATATCATATAGCAATTAGGTCACAAGATTCATAACACAACGATTGTTTAAAGACCTAGGGTTTCTAATTAATCACAATTAATTATCAAAACACAAACCCTAGAAAATAAAGCATGTATATTCTAAACAATTTAAAGATACGTTTTTTATTGTTTAAGTAATCAATTACATGTTATACATGGCTCGTGATGCCACTGTTGGAATTTAGTAACCATGACAATCATATAAACTCCATAAAACAAAGTACACAAGTGCGGAAGCGTGTAACACATAAGTATAACATATAAAGAATTAACATAAACATAAAAGGAACGTACCTTTGCGATTCTAGCCCGAACAAGAATCAAATTGAGCAATATGAATGAACCCTAATTAGGGTTTATGTGAATTAGGGATCTATTGATTAACCCCTTACCGTTTTGTTAATTGATCCAAGATACAATCAATAATGTGATTGTACCACGTTCTTGTACACACGTACTATAACCGATCAAGCAATGATGCTAGTCAATGAACACAATTATTAAACCAAAACTATTTTGTCTAATAAACTATAATACTATACGATACATATTATATTTATCATGCATATGATTCATATATTAATAGTTACTGTACGATACTAACTTTCAATATATAATTCATATTGCAGTACTAAGCATATCATATTCAATACAAAGTCAAAGATTTCATAAACTATGATATCTACTGACATTGCATGAATCTTACTTCATAAAGTCGCTAGACTTTTTAGCATATTATAATATGTCGTATATATAGTTGAGATTTGAGAACCGAATAGTATATTCGGTTTAGGGATTATATTGTGTCGTCCTTTTTGAGCTAATAAGGATGTATATATAGCCTCCAAACTTGTTTTACAAGTTTGAGTCTAATACCTCCTCAAGTTTCAAAACTCGACATTTAACCTCCTTCTTTTTTTCCTTTTGTGTCCAAATAATTAATACATATAATAAATATATATATTAATTATTTACTTGATCATCATACGTAAAGTGTGCAATCCCGCGGTCTCGAGTTCGATTATAGACATACGACTATTAATATTTATCCACAAACTCCAACTTTAGATTTTAGGAAGATATAAGTTTGAAATTATATTAAAAAAGCTTTATAACCATGCGTATAGTACGTCGAATATGTTTAGCTACATAACATAAAACTTTGCTACAACTCATAGACTTTAAAGTGACTTTTTCCTAGATACTCTTATTAGATTGCCAACACTTTTCACTTTTTGCTCACTTTTTATTTTGTCAAAGGGTTCAATTTAACTTCTTATAATTCCATGAATTGGCTATTAACTTTCAAAAATTTTCAATGTTATGTAACGAACTTTGTAAACTAGTCAACGAAACTTGTAAATTCGTTCAAATATTACCCATATGGTCCAAATTTGCAACTTGTAACCGGTTGCAACCGGCTACAAGGGTACGACTGAATAAATAATTATTTTCTTTTAATTTATTAAAACAAGATTAAAAGACTTTGACCTAACCAAAGTCAAGAAAAACTTTACACAAACACAAATCAATACACACTCTTAAACTCTCATCCACAAAACCCAAACTGATCTTATACAAGATCACTTCCAAAAACGAAGAACACATCAATCATCAAGATCCTCAAAAACCCAGCTAAAACTGTTTTACTCCGGCGAGAGCTCCTGTGAGCAAAATCATAAACATCACTCACAACTCACTTCTGAAATTAAATGTGAAGTCTTCAAATTCGCTACTACGGTTGCAAATTTTTATTTGTTACCAGACAAATGTCTAGTTCAGCAATGGAATTGTTCACCACCACTCACCACTGACACCCACTGCCACCGCCACGCACCGCCACCACCACCCACCCACCACCACCACCGCCGCCACCAACCTTCACCACTTTCTTACGTTTTGTACGTTTTCTTACGTTTTTATCTATTATTGACCACTTTTATCCGTTTTTACACGTACAAAAATATAAGAAAACGTACAAAAAAAGACAAAATCATATAAAAACATATGAATACGTAAGAAGACGTATAAAAATGGAGGAAAACGTATAAAAACGGATGAAAAAGTAAGAAAACGTATAAAAACGGACGAAAATGTATAAGAACAAATGAAAATGTATAAAAACAGATGAAAATGTATGAAAACGGATAATACGTAAGAAAATGGACGGAAACGGATAAAACGTATAAAAATGGATGAAAACGTATAAAAACAGATGAAAACGTAAAAAAGCGAGCGAAAACGTATAAAAACAGGTAAAAGCGTAAGGTAAAAGTATAAAATCTAACGAAAATGTATAAAATTAAAAACGTAAAAATCGAGCGAAAAAGTATAAAAACGAATAAAACGTATAAAAATGAATAAAACGTATAAAAATGAATGAAACGTATAAGAACGTACATCCGTGGTGGTTATGGTGTTTGAAGTAATTGTGCATATTTTACTAAAGGGACCTAAAGCAACAAGTTAGGAAACTAGTCTAAAATTTGTTCACCCATACTATAGAAGTGGTTTAGATGTTCATTTTCTTTATAATTAAGAAGTGTAACTAATTTGTGTAATCTCACTTCCATATCAATAAATACACGCTTTCATATGGTGTCTTCATTTACACATACTTTTACACATATACATCAATTCAATTACTTGATATCATGGTGACTAATATACATATCTCTCAATCTCACATAGATATAATGTGTTCATTGTTTCTTTTTCCAAGTCTTTAAACATTGATTTAGTAGTAACATGTCAATGTACATATCAACTACAAGCTAAATGGGTTAACATGGGGTGCGCATGTCTCATCCAAGGACAGACCTTCTTGGAATCTGGGTGTGGCACAAGGAAAACCTCATTTTAGGCCGCGCAATGTAGTTTATTTCTAAAATACGTCTTTTTCTTTTACGTGCAACCCTTTATTTTAGCTAATAAATTATTTGTGGTGCAAATTTAGTACTTGTTATATAATTTTTCTTCTTTTTTTCAACACCTTTTAAAGAACCCCGTGTCCGTTTTTTATCTCGCCATGAACACTTTTAAGGCTTTTTAACAAAATAATTTAAAAGGAAAGTTAGGTTTAGATTAATGAGCATGCTTTCATAAGTTGATAGAAAATTGTAATGCTTGGTTGGTTTTAATTTTAACTAGACGAGTACCCAAGTATAGCAACGAGATTTTATAGCGGCATATAATTGATAAAAAAAAAGTCTATGTGTCGTAAACGAAAAATAATAAAAGTTTAAGAATTTGAGGATTAAACACGATTTAAACCGAATAAAAATAATATCGATGAGTTATAAACGAAAATAATAGTATAAGTTTTCTTTGATATATAGCATAGATATACAAAATTTAGTTTATGAAAGGGCTAATACTAAATATTTTAAAACCTATAGGGTACAAAAGAGAAATCCTGATAGTAATAAGATGGTCAGTTGGTATACAAACACGATCAAACCTCTTTCCAACATTCATTCGATCAAACGAAACCCTTTCAATAAACCGGTAAACATTCATTCGACCAAATGTCTAGTTCAGCAACGGAAGTGTTCATTCCCTCAACAAACAATGTAAGTCTTATCTTTATTAATGTACACGGTAACATTTTTTATTTTATTTTATCTTCTTATAAATTTACACCAGCTGTCTTTTTTGTAATACAGAAGGACTATGATAGATCAATGCTAAGAAAAGAGCTGGATGATATATTTAATCAATTAGTGGCAATTCGTTACCCTGATTTAAAGAACTATTCCTTTATTCGTCCTTTGGAAGGCGATGCTCGTAGAGATTATGGTGACTATGAGTGCTTGAGCATATTGGAAGTATGCGAGGAACTACGAAGAAAGGATCCAGATCTTTTTGATACAAAAAAACCAAAAGCTATTGCAATGGTGAAGCATCGTTTCTCTTGTTAAATATCACGCTTTTTAATATGCTGAGTTTTTATTTTAAAAGTAATCTATATATTATATACTGTTCGGTTTGATATTTTATTATTGTAGGAAATTCGGGATGGATTTCGATATCCGAGAATTGATAAGAATATGATGATAAACCAAGAGTCCGTACAACTACATGCTGCTGGTATATTAACATTCAAGCTACACGGGTCATGGATAGCTCAGGTTTTTTTTTTTTTTTTCTTTTCCAAACTCTTCTAAAACACACTTCAAAATTCTCGCCTAATAAATTGTCTACACCTTCTTCTTTGCAGAGGATCCATGAGATGCTTATTAATGGCATCGACACATGGGCACCAATTATATATGAAAGAAGAGCAAGAGCAGTATTCCTCTCACTAACAAAAACTATGCCTCTTTATAGGCTTCGAGCTGATTGTATCAAAAATGCGCTTGCTCGTATACTTTTGTATTCAGGGATTGATGTACGCATAAACAATAGTTCACACGTTGCTTCAGATCTAGAAACTATACGGTAACTACTTTATAATATTTTTTCCGAACCGGTTTTAGGTTCTAACATATCATCTTTAATGTGTATGCATGATGTTTCACTAATGATGTATGTAGGTATGAAGTTTTCGTGAATAAAGCAGACTTAATTGTCCACGTGAACCCTTACCTACACCGAGAGTATATTCAAGAATGCTTTACTGTATGTAACTTATAACATTTTTAAATTAAAGATTTGAAGGAGAAATTAAATACTGATCTTTTCTTTTTCCCAGGCTGCTAGTAGTACAGCGTGGCTCCAAGAAGCGCAATTACTATGTTGCGGATACCGAACTTTTAGCAGCGACCAAGAAGCAAAGCTGGGTTCTCTGTGGGCCGAATATTCCAGTCATCCTGAATTCAGATTCTTTTCGGACCTAGGTAAAGTTATTGTTCATTTATTCTGTGTTTTTGCTTTGTGAAAGAATGTGAGTACTAAAAATATTTTATTGCAAATATAACTTCCTTTGTTTGGCGTTTGTTTCTATCAGCCCGGGATGCTGGTTACCAGCCAGAGGAATTATTTTGTTGTCTTCTCAAGTAAGATATTTACGCTTTTGTCTTTATTTTTACCCTTATTCTACTTTATTATATTGTCATCAATAATCTGAGGGAGAGTGGTAAATGTTCTTTTCTCGTCAAGTTGCTGTTACAATTTTTTTATATAATGAATTCTACAATGTAACATGGCTATATTCTTTGTTTCATAAAAGAGATGCACTAGTTTCGTATTTATCTATATTTATAGTTTTGTGTTTTGTGTTCTTAACAGCTATACATGGTTAAAGAGTCATAGATTATCTGAGTTAACATTCAGCATTGAAGAGATGCTTGATAGAGAGGTATATGATGTCTTCTATTGATGCTATGCTATTGAATAATAAAAGTACTCATTTTCAATCCTCTGATAAATAGGGAAATTCCTTTGTATATCTACTAAGAACTAGAGCTTTGATATGTTCACTTTCCGAGAATTCGGAATCTCCCGGTTTATTTTTTGAAGAAGAGGAGGCTTTGGCCAGCAATGGAGAACGTGAGCTGGGATTACATTTGGTGGAGTTCACTGGGGTAATACTTTTATTTGTTGAAGTTATGAATATATTGTTTTATTTTCCTAGGTTACGCCAAAACATAATTTCTTCTAATATGCTTTTAAAGGTGTAATGTTATCTAGTCTCATGCTTAAGGGTAAGCAATCATACAAAATGATACTGTATTTAGCGGCTAGCAATACTAGAGTGTATGGAAAATCTGAAAATAATTATATGAAACCGATTTTGAGGAAAACGTTAATTGAGAACCGAAACCGATTTTAGGTGTATTTTTCTTGGTTTTGACCCGAAACCATAATTATATGAAACCGAAAACCAAACCGAATAAAAGATCGTTTCGGTTTGGCTTCGGCTCGGTTTGGTTCGGTTTTCGGTTGATTTTGCTCAGCCCTATCAAGGAATACTAGAGTGTATGGAAAATTTGTAAATAATGAAACAAAGAATTATACCTATTAAAAATCTATTTCGTTTCTAATTGGGCATAAACATTTGGGTGAGTATTCTCCTGCCTGTAGAAATTTCACAAATATAGATAAAATAATGAAGTGAAAGTTTGGTTTTATAGATTTTCCTAATTTTGTTAATATGAATTGTAATTGCTGTATTTGTAAAACTAACTTTCTTTGCCAGGTTATTGAAGAGGCTTGTGCAGCTTTGGTGCCAGACATTGTTTGCGAATACCTCTTCAATTTATCCAAGTTATTTAACAGCTACTACCGCGAGGTATATTTTACTTGCATATGCTTTTTCTCATACAGTATTGAATTCAAGTTAAATTTGCAAAAAAGTTCAAATCTTTAAAAAAGCAACTGTGACGTCTTTTGTCCCGGTTTAGCATAATTTTGGTAGTTTTGCTAGGTTAGTGAAAGCAGAGATCATTGATACATTGTCTTACTAAATGCCTTTTTATTTTATTTATTTATTTATTTATTTTTCATACAATTGGTTTCCTTAAAATAAATTAATTTTCTAAAAATAAGTTAATTTTCTAAAAATTAGTTTTTGATTATTTAAAATTTAATATGGTTTGGTTTATTTTGGCAGGTTTCGTCTGGCAAGCCCAATGTAATGTTGTGTAGGGCAACTAAAGTGGTAATGGCTAAGTGCTTTGATTTTTTGGCGATCAACCCGGTAGGCCTTTATCTAGCATATTTTTCTAGTTCGGTTTTTGGGTCCGTGTTTTGTTTACCCGAATCCTGTTATGCGGGACTATCTTAGTTAGTAGTTAAGATTTATTTTAGTTTTGGGGTTTATGTTCTATATTTTAAATTGGTATGGGTCTCAACACATTTTATAACAGTTCAAAACTTTTTTTTTTTTTTTTTTTTTTTTTTTTTTTTTTTTTTTTTTTTGTTTTTTTTTTTGTATAGGGCTGTGGATACGCCCGGGAATTATTGGAGGATGAATTATTGGTTAAAGAAACGAGGGAAACTGTTAATCGTATAATTCCTTCTCCTTCTGAAGCTAGGTAATTACATGTTTAGACTTTGAAAATAATTGATATATTCTATGTCATTTGTTTAATTCAAGTAAACTATATGGTTGTTTGCGTAAAGTATTGTACCTTCTCATTATGTCTTGAAAATTGACTTCTTGTAAAGGTTGGGTCATTTTGTAATCTGTAATCAAAATATTATATATAATTAAAATTAAAAAATATATATAAATTTTAACAATTTTATTAGCTTTTAATCAGTTTTAAAGAAACTAGTTTCACACTTATTTTTTCTATTGTGAAATGACACAAACCGGCTACAAAGGCATCTTTAGTGATGGTTGCTTTTTTTTTAATCAGGTATCTTCGATCTCGATTTGAGCTGTTTACCATGAATGTGAGTGTTTCAGATCCTGATTTTGACGAAGGTAGTATTTTTGGGGAACTTTTAATAAAAGATGCATTGGGGGCAAGAGCGGATGGGTTGGCGCAGGTAGATGCGGAGGATTGTTGTTACATATCGTGTTTCAGCCATGAATGGCATGAACCACTAGGCATCGCCTACGATTCTTTGATTCCTTTTGGCGACCCAAGTTGTCGCCGTTCTGTCCCTGTCTCGTCCTCCGTTGAGGTTGATTTGCTTCTCCATGCTATGAGCGAAAGCAAAGATCAATGTTACTTGATATTCCATGGCAAGCGTAATGTACCCCTCTCAAAATTTTGGGAAGAGGAACCAAAAACAAAGTGTGGGACACTCAAGTTCATGAGTGATACTGGCCGCGTGCTCGTGAACTTCATTCTACTGAAAGAAGTAGTAGATGTGTCAATGGAGGTGACATTTAGTTTGTCTAACCCCGGTGTTCCTGTACAGATTTGCGGCTCCATAATGGCGTATTATGGAGACGACGTGGTCAAAGATGATCTCCTAGGTCAATATAAGGCGACAATATTTAGAACCAAGAAATTTGAAATAACTGGAGAGCAAGGTGTGTTGCCGCTGCACAAATCGTTGTTGGCTGTACCCGCGGACGGGTGCCTCAAGATCGAGGCATTGCTGATGGATGTTGAGTCACAAGAAGAATATGTGAATGTAATGAAGGATTACCGTGCGAGACCGGGCGAAGCCGACGATTTGTGTATAGAATGCGGAAATTTCTCTTTCAATCTTAAAGTGGCTTGGAGCTGATAAGTTGGTGGTTTTACTGCAATGACCTTGTTAGTCGTTTTCTGGGATAAAGCATGCAAAACCTCGTGTGATAGGGACAGAAATGTAAGAGGCGAGATGCCTTGTCTACAAAGAAATCGTATGCATCTTGTTTTCTCCCATTCTTCACTGTCATGCCTGGTCTCTTTTATTGAACAGTTATATTATTGAATGCAGCAACTTTTAGGGAGTTTTTATGTATAAATTCATAACGTTAGTAAGTTGCCTTACCAATAACCATTTCTGGATAATGATTGCTGTTTCTTTTGTTATGTCATATGGTTACTTATAGCGGCGTGTTTGCAGTTTTTACCTTGTCATTGTTAGAGGAATTTAACAATGCAACTAAGCACATCATCTGATTGGTATTACAATTTTGCTATGCTAGATCCTAGAAGTGAGGCTGAGATTGGTATACATATGTAAGGTGAGTGACAATGTGATGCTGTTTGCCACCCGGAAATGCGCTCTTTATCAACTTGAAATGATTTGTGTGCATGTTATTTGAATATCTATGATGGATACACTTTGCAATTTTCACAACGGATATATATATATATATATATATATATATATATATATATATATATATATATATATATATATATATATATATATATATATATATAGTGTTGTATTCAATGCAGTACCAATATTAGATGCAGTACTTTACAGTACCATTTAAATAAATCTAGACCATTAGATGAGTATGATCAAAGGTTAGGATTAAAAGTGCAAAAATTGCAATTAAACAATAAATGAGGGCTCTTTTTCAATTAAACAAAAGGCTGAAAGGGCAATTTAGGTATTGTGTATTGTCCTAAAAAATGGGAGGATTCAGTTTAATATCAGATAATATCTTTTTTTCAAATCATTTGAATAAAAGTCACGGTTCATCTTCTTCTCCACCTTAACCCTAGCTGCCTCCTCCTCTCAATCACTCGTTCAAAGCCATCGTTCAATGCCTTCAATCACAAGGTCTCGATTCGCTGGAGGGTTTTGGTCAGGGGAAAAAAAACGTCGCCAATTTTTTTATCACCACGATGTAAACAAGTAGATCTGTTACATGGTTTATTCGAAATATATGTGATTTAAAAATGGTTCGTAATTATTATCAATTTATTTATTTATTTATTTATTTTATTTTTTTTTCCGATCTGAAACTAGGTGATGATTGGAGTTTTTTTTTTTTTTTTTTTTTTTTTTTTTTTTTTTTTTTTACTACAGATCTTGGGTTCTTCATCTTTGTTGATTTTGGTGATTTCATTAGTGTCATCATAGTTCTTGAATTGCTGCTAATCTATTCGTTTCATTGGTTTACCAAAAAGAATAGTATTTTGATTCCAGTTGACGAAACTATGTACATATATGTTATATCATATATGTTTCAACGAATCTTGCTTATCTATTGGTCTGGTTGTTTGGTAATAGCATTCTTGTGATATTGGTCTACTATTTGTGCATACGTGTTTTTGATAAAGAAGAGCTCACCAGCTGAAGTTTACAAGCCTGCTTTGTTCAGCAAACGACCTCAAGAGTCTATTTCCTTGTATAAATGCCTTGAAGCATTCCTTAAAGAAGAGCCACTTGGACCAGAAGACATGTGGTAAGTGTTGTATTTTAAAATTACATTTCCTATGGCAACTGTCATGTTTTGCGTAGAATCAGGCATTTAGTTTCTTTCTGATAACTGTATTTATTTACTTTCTTTGTCGATTTTTTTTTACCTAACATAATTAACTATTTAATTTTTTGTTTTTGTTTCGAAACAGGGATCGTGTTTTTGGTGCTTTAATTATGAAGTTTATGTGGTCACTCCAAACATACATGTTTTTGGAAGGCGTGCACATATGTTCTAATAAATTTGATGAGAAAACCCCGCGTGCACCTATGTTCTTAGAAGTCGTTGCATATATGTTCTAATGAATTTGATGAGAAATTGAAGAGTGCACACATGTTTTTAAGTAGCGTGCACATTTATATTTAACAAGATACTTGTACTTGAATTGTATTTTATTTGATGAATTGTATTTTATTTGATATCCAATTTTGTGTATATTATTTATGTTCTTGGTTTGCTATTAATTTTTAGAGGCTGCATGTATATGTTTTTGTTTTTGGTCATGAATTTCAAAGATCAAAGAATGTACACTATAAACATATGTGCAATTACCATTTTAAGCAAAAGAAGTTTGACAAAACACATATGCACCTTCAGAAAACATGTCTGTTGAAAAAAATAAAAAAGTTAAAAAAAGTTATTTTTTTTAAATTCCGAAAATTAAGGGGTTTAGAAAAACGTTTTTTAATTAAAAAATTCAAAAAGAAAGTAAAAATGTGTTTTACTATTTTACCCTTTTGAATTAATTAAAAAGATTTAATAATGCTCAATTCTTATTGGTCCAAATGAGTACTGTAAAGTACTGTATCTAATATTGGTACTGCATAGAACGCGCCCCTATATATATATATATATATAGTGATGTATTATATACAGTACCAATCTTATATACAGTACTTTACAGTACCAATCTTGACCAATCAGAATTTAGTAAATTAATTTCCATTTATTTAATTCATAATAGCATCCAAGGGTATATAGGGTATTTTACATTTACACAAATAATTTTGAATTCCGTATTTATCCTATAATATTGGGGATATCAGATTCAATTTTTTTAGGGGTTATCAGATTCAATTTTTTTCCCTACGTATCTGATTCAAATCAGGATCACGATGTTTTCATCAAAGATTGACACAAATTTGGTACGTATCCATCATGATCACAATTTTTTTACGTATAAATATTCATCAATCCCACAATCCAATCACATAAAACCCTAATTCATTATCTAATATTCGAGAAAACAAATGGTTGAGATCACTGAAGAAGGTACGACAGTTATAGGAGAGGGTTCAACGTCCAGGGATGTGCAAGAAGTGAATAATGAATCACTTGTGTTAAGTGATCATCAAGAACAGTCTGGTATGTTTATTTTAATTGTTTTTTTTATCCAATCATAGGTTTATAAATGGTTTATGTTTTATAAAGCCTTGTATACATGTTCTTGACATTATTGTCATTCTTAGATTAATTACCGATTTTAATTGTTTAGTAATTTATAAATGGTTTATATGTTATGGCTAAATGTGTTTAGTATATTTTTCCTGTTTTTTTAAGCCTTGCATACATGTTATCTATATATTAAACTGTTGTTGAAGCAGAATGTTATCTTTTGTGTTTAATATGTTATGTTTGTCTATTGATTTTAGCAGAATATATGTTTAGTATAAAACCCTTGTTCATTGAATTATTATTTGCAAAACTCATATATGGTTAATGTTTAAAATAAAACAGTCTGCCATAGTATATTTTTAGAAGTTATCGTTTATTTAGATGTACCATAAACATTAATGCATATTCTAATCCAATGTTTTATTATTGTTGTAGATCAATCTGATATTGAATTATATGAGGCGGATCCTGAATTTGTCCCCACTCCAAAAGGTACCCCGTATTGGGCCCCAAATATTCCCGAAGATGAGAAACCTAAGAGGGGTGATATTTTTGACACTTATGCACTTGCCTATGACATGTACTTGGAATACTCCCAGAAGGGTAGGTTCAACATCCGTAAGTCAAATGTAAAACGTAAAAAAGGTGAAATCACACATAGGTACATATTATGCAACAGAGCTGGTAAACGAAGAACGAAAGTTGAAGTAAATACATTGAAGGAAGGTGAGGAAGAAGATGAGGAAGGTGAAAATAAAAGAAAGAGAAAAAGAAAAACTGTGTCAAAGGCATGTAATTGTCCTGCAAAGATTGGTTTGAGAGCTATTCGTGGGACACCAGCTTATAAGGTTTTCGACTTTGTGGAAAATCACAATCATCCACTTATGAATGAGAACAATATGGATCTGTCACGAGCTCGAAGACAGTTGCAATTTGGTGATTACGTCTTTATTCACCGGGCTTCGCTTTCCAATGTTGGTCCTACTCAAGCGCACAGACTAAAAGTAGCTCTTATGGGTGGTTATGATAAAGTACGTGGAACACCCATGGATTGGAGTAATTTTAGGCGTGCTGTGAACTCATTCGTTGGAGACAGGGATGCACAGATGCTAGTTGACAAGATGATTAATAGGAAAAAACATGTTCCCGAATTCAGTTTTGAATATCATACTGATCAGGAAGAGTTGGTCAGTTTGTTTTGGGCTGACGAAACGATGAAGTGCAACTATAGTCTTTTTGGTGATGTTGTATCCTTCGATGCTACTTTCAGGACTAACAAGTAATTTTCACATTTATTTATTTTTTTAATTACATATGTGCATTAATTTTGTTTTTTAACAATTTTTTTTTCAGGTATAATTTTGTTTTTGTCCCATTTACTGGTATTGACCACCATCAAAAATGCGTAAATTTTGGTGCTGCTTTGTTGTGCGATGAAACGTACGAATCATATTGCTGGATGTTAGAGGCGTTTTTAAAAGTTCATACAAAGCAGCCACTGCTTGCCCTTACAGACCAAGATGCTGCTTTAAGGAAGGCTGTTGTAAAAAACTTCCCCCAGTCTCATCATAGGTTATGTATGTGGCACATAACGCAAAAGCTGCCCGGGAAGGTATCTTTTTTGATGTTCAACTTTATGACAGCATACTGTGCATCTATGCTCCATCTAATTTTATAAATTTTTATTTGTTTTTACAGGTATTAGGTGATCTTGATGCCGATTCTGAGTTTAGGAAAGATTTTCACAAACTCATTTGGAATGTATACATTAGTCCTCAAGTTTTTGAAGAACGATGGAAAGCTTTAATTACCAGGTATAAGTTGAATGATAACAAATGGTTGTCCGACATGTACGAAATTAGAGATAGGTGGATCCCCGGTTATTTTAGTCACGTGCCTATGTGTGGTTTGATGAAGACTACGTCTCGATCAGAGAGTTCTAATGCGTTTTTCCAGATTTTTTCACATAAAGGTAACACGTTTGTTCAGTTTATGTTATGTTTCGAATCTGCCATGGAGAAACAAAGATACACACAACGTGTTTTGGACAATAAGGAAAATGAATCCAATCTTTCTTTGTTGACTGAATTACCAATTGAGCAACATGCCCGTATAGTGTATACACACTCGATATTCAGGGAGGTTCAAAATGAAATCCACAAGGGTTTATATTCATGTTCACAGATTAGTTCTCATTCTGAAGGTTCTGTTGAAACTTGCAACATACGACAAAAGGACAAGCGATCTAATAAAGTTATAGATGCAACGGTATGTTTTTTTTATTCATTTCCATCTAATTGCAGTAATTATTGGCATATAATTTGTTATTTTTTCATAATATACTTTATCGCTACGTTTCAGGTTCTTTTTAATAAAATGGTTGGTATTGTCCAATGCTCATGCGGTCATTATAACCGCCATGGTTATCTTTGTAGACACATATTTTGTGTTTTTTCGGATTCATGATATTGTCAGAATTCCAAATCCATACATAAATCGTCGTTGGACAAAAAACGTTCTTCCTCCCCATTTGCTTGACAAGAGACATAGATATGGTCCTTGCGTTGAAGAATCAGATAGGATAGCATCTGATGTTCATGCAACAATTGATGAGTGTGTCAGTCTTATAAGGAACGACATTGACAAATTATCTCAGTTCCTTATAAAGGTCCAAGAGTGGAAGAAACAACTAGAGGATGAGATGCCACCACTAAATGTTGACAAGGACGCATTATATGCGGATATGCTTGGTGTTACTGTACCTAAAATAGTTGAAATCAAGAATCCTAAAAAAGCTAGTACCAAGGGCTCTAAAAGAATACAACATGCGGCTGAAAAGGGTAAAGCAGCAAAAAAACCAAGAACCACAAGGAAAGTTCCATTCAAAAAACGTACATGCAGTATTTGTGGCGCAAAAGGTCATAACAGGCGTTTCCATGATAAACGCAAAAGTATTGTTGAAGATGAAGATGACGAAGACGACGAGGATGATGAAGATGATGATGATGAAGATGCAGTTCATAAAGAAGATGGAAGTGATGATGAAGAAAGTACAGATGAAGATAACGAAGAATAAGCTACTTGGTTTAAATTTTTTTTTTTTTTTTTTAGTGTCTTTTTTAATCTGGATATTAATAAAATTATGTTTTACTAGTAGTTAAACTTAAGTTCTATTAGAGTATAAAAAGTTAGCATTTGTTTTTCAGAACCATTGCGTACATGTTAACACGTTGAAGACATGTTTTCTCCAAAGAATCATTCATCTTTTATTTTTGTATTGGTAACTGAGGTTTCCACTATCATCAGTCTCATATCAGTAGCCTTTAACTTTTAAATGAATCATTCATGTTTTACTTTAGTTAAACTGATGTTTTCCAATGAAGCATTCAGTTTTTACTTTCCCATATAAATGAAAGGATCTTGAGGTTTCCAGTCTCATCCGTATCCTTTTAGCTTTATCATCAAATGATTCATGAACAATCATGTTCAAGCATACTCTCTTTTTATAAATTACATCTACAACAACAATATCAAAGTCTCATCTACTTTTATCTTTCTCATAAAATGATACATGAACAATCATAATCAATCATAGATTACATATGCAACCACAATATCAAAGCTTAATACCGCCGGCGCATATATTACATTTTAGTCTATAAAAAAAAACCATGCTAACTGATCATACGTGTTACCAATTACCAATTGAATCACAATAACACTATCGAAAGTCACACGAAATCCTACAGAACCAAATTATTAAAACAAAGTTGAAATCCTACAGAACCAAATTCAGAATAACATTGTTTAGCTTCCTAAGTAGAAATCCTACTGAACCGTCTACCAAAAAAAAAAGATAACAACTGAACATACGTGTTACCTAAGTGGAAATCCTACTTAACCAAATTATTAAACCAAAAGACAATATAAGCTTCATTTCCATTCATTTTGCCTTTGCCGTCTCTTTGATCAAAGGGATTTTTGTCACTTCACCTGCCATCTTCTCAATATTGTTCTTCACCCTTTCCATTAACAAGTTGCATTTTGACAGAAGGATACGTGCAGCATATTTCTTTTTTAATATTACCATTTGCTTCTGTAGTTTACCTTGATTTCCATCTAGGCCCCAATCCCACTTACTCTTTCCCTTACCCATGTACGTTTCCATCTGACGCATCACAAACATACCAGCATAATTTTTGAACCTAGCACTTTGCCCTTCAAACTCAACAATCTCCGGTTCTACATTAATTATGTATCCAGCTTTAGGTTGACTTATACCAAAAAGATATCGGCAAAAATCAGCAACCTACATTGTATACCGTTTACGGTTAGCATCATAACATCATGGACAATTTCAATTTATTTCTACTACTAAGTTGAATAACACATTTGTTGTACTAATTGTACTTACGAGCATCTCTGCAACAGTCACGTTATTAATCACTCTTCTTTTCTTAGTTTTGGGATTTCTGACATTCTTTGCATTCTTTTTTTGGTCGAACATGATCACAGACCCACATTTTATGTCAAAAGCCAATAGAAATTGATGCCCGTCATTATCGATAGGCATAAAAACCTGCATTATAATAATGAGACAGTTAGACAGTCCGTCCATATTACGTTGTTGACAAACATGGAAAATTCTATTTGATCGCAACATATAAGATAACTAGCTAAACATATATGCAACGCATAATGCATGACCCAAGATATCCTACTAATACACTAGTTCATCCGAACTCATAAATATGGACTTATGACACATAACTAATGCACTATGTTCATTTATGAATACCCAGCATACTAATCAACTGACCATTGCAAGCTACAGTCGTTCGACAATAGACACGTAGACACTTCTAACTAACCAAACACTAGTGTCCACAGCCAATTTTCTAAAACTTTTCAAATCTTAGAAAAACTTAAACTTAAAACATCTATAGTCATTTACACCTCAAATACAGCTGTGCTCTAGTTCAGTTACTTAATCATCCGACTTATTAAAATAAATGTATATAAAGTTACTTAAATATACTTACAATGTCGATGTTCTTCATATTTTTAAAGTCATTGTTATTTCTAGCCGCCTTCTCAACATGTTGCACCAATGTTTGTAACCGTTCCTTATCATATGGATCATCAGTAAAATTATTCTTGTCCTGCGTCACATTTGTTTACATATAATTAACTTGTTGCAATTCATAAGAATTGAATATATATCACAAATAATCTTACCACCACATATGTAGGTAAAAACAGTCTCAAAGGAGAGTCATTGCTTTTATACTCCTCCATGTAATTCATTACCGCCACCCACACGTCCAGCATGTAATTATGAACATACTCTTCTCCCAAGTCGTGCAGCTGTTCTCTGGTTAATACTTTACCACATCTTGACATGAACAGTACCTCACTATTAACAACCAAAAAACAACAAGGTTAGTAAGAATTCTTCATTTTCTTTTACATAACATGAATGCAGAAATGCAGAATATATAATTTCATTTAATAATTTACTTACGACATATCATCCGCAGTCATGAGGAACAGGTATTTCGTGAGCTTACTTTCCTCGGTGGTATAGTTAGTATCAACTACCACGATTCTCGGGACGAAGGGTGACCTCATTATTTGAGGTTTTTTCGTCTGCCTCTTTCCTTCACGCTGAACATGATTATATTCATCTTTTGGTGGACACACAGTGATCGGAACCGGACTAAAAATTGTTCTTTCCTTATAAGCTGATGGTGTAACAAAATTGTCCTTCGCCGTTTCATAATCTTGTGTCAACCCGAGACTGAAACTTGGACCTTCCTCAAGTTCTTTCATGGCTTTTTCCTTTTGAATTGACCGATCAACATCAGCAGCTACATTTATAAATGCTTCTTGTGTTGATGGTCCAATCATGGCACCGGGCGAGTCAAAGCCGGACACTGCTGCACTATCTATTAGCTGCACAGCCAAACGCTGTGTCTCTGGTCCCCACTCTTCCATTTCAACACTTCCTGTTCTAGCATCGCTTCCCTGCTCGTTTTGCTTAAATTGGGATCCTTCCTCCATCAGTGCTTCTATGCCATCTTCATCCTGTACATCTTTTTCTTTTTCTTTTGGGATTTCCAAATTTTCCTTATCGTTTGATGGGTTACCAAACGATGTGTGCTTCAAAGAATCAATGTACGTTTCAATCAAACTATTCAAATCAATGTCCCCTGCCGACATCTGTAGTGCAGCATCCAACGTCTTCTCAAACCCTTTACGTTCTTTGTTTATATCTTTAACATATTTCTTTAACATCCACACACATCCCTGAAACACATGTAAAGACATAAATCTTTATGTTTTTTCCAACATTCACGCACACAACATAATAGTTAAATAGTCAAAATACAAATTACATAAATCTGTACGTTTTATCCAACATTGACGCACACAATATAAGTGATGTACAGTATACGCATTCGGAGTTAACTTATCATAGATTCCGTATGTTTGTAAAATTTCTACCTGAATCAAACATACTATATTCATACTACCTAGCATAACTCTTAAAGTAGACTCATTTTTCTCCAATTTATCCAAAAAAAAAGGCTTATTTAGCTTATCACACACATATGCTGTCCTTCGCCTTAGATACTAACACATTCGGCTTTAAAAATTCCAAAAATTAACGCTTGAAAGTACCCTCATTTCCATCCAATTTTTCCACAAAAAGGCTTATTTAACTTCAAACCATCTATAAAAGAACCGTATGTTTTATCCAACATTCACGCACACAATATAATAGTTTAACAGTCAAATTACAAATTACCTCTATATCCTCCGGCGTGGGATCCTCTTCTTCAGCAACAAAAGGTTCTTCAACCTCTCCCAAGCCAAAACCTCCTGCCAGCACCTCTGCATGCTCCCTTTCACTTAACAACTCGTCTGTCCATACAGATGTTGGGGGTCTTTTTCGCCCAATGCTAAAAGTGTTGCACTTTGTGCCATCAACGTAACACAACTGTTACATAATAATTTTAATAATTACATTAGTATTTACTTTATGCTAATTTCAGTTTTGAAACACATATGTACAAAAACATAATAATAATAATGATTAATACCAAAGAATTACTTACAGTAAGCAACGTCAGTGGACCACGGAAGTATGAATCCTTTTTGCCCTTTGTCCAACCACTTTTGCACGACGATAGACACTTCCAAATATAATCGCACCAATTAATCTCAGAAAGGTTTGTGTCTGCGGTGATGTAATCTAGTATCTTCAGATCACATACGCCTTTCTGCTTTATTGTTCCCATTAAAGATGTAAAAAGAACAACAAAGTTCAGTTTGAAATTAAGATTAGCTTCTTTAGAATTCCTAATCATGAACTTGACATCAGCCGGCTTAATCTCATTAACACCCTCATATTGTTTTTTCCAGATCTCAATCATTTTATCATCTCTTTTTTCTCCACCTGCTAGAATATCAATTCCTTCATTTTTTATTCCTAGCATTTCACCTATTAACTCCTTTGTTAATACAAGTGAACCTCTCGCCAACTTAATTTCCTTTTTCTTCTCATTAAAGTTATCTACAACATAGAGTCCCATTCTAGAAGGAATGCCGTCCATTTTGAATTGAATCACCCCCCCAAATCCTATTTTTTCCAAGCATGCTTTCTGATTTGGCTTAAGTGTTGAGCAGGCTAAGTATAATGATTTTGGGCTAGACCTCGTTTGTAAACCTGGTGATGAAACTTTTTTTGATGCTGGTTTACTAGGCCCTGGTTTATTCGTATTTGTTTCTTTTTTCATTTTTTTAACCCTTCCAACATTACTACCACTCGCCTTTTCGATTTCTTTTACCATATTCTTATCTCTTGATCTTTTTGACCCTCTTTTTTCATTTTCCTCTGTATCAAAAGATAAGACATCAAAACATGTAAGCATATGGAGAAACAATAACATAAACATAATCTTTTACCAATATCCAAACACCCTTGTACTTTACTAATTAACACTATGTTTCATTTTTTTTAAACCCATATCCTAACACCCCTGTTACTCAATATTCCTTTATTTTACTTTAGAGAATATTCATTATATAAACATACATGCACATAACTTATTGTCAACTAACACATATTATTCATTAGAGAAACATACATGCACATATCTAATTTTCAAGTAACACATATAAAAAACATTTATGCACACACAGTAACATTTATTCAAACACTTCACACTTTTTAGTGACATATATTCAGACAACTTTATATCCAATAACACATACTACAAACACGTATTCTCACACCTAAACATTTATGCAAACAGTTCATATCTACAAGTACCCACAACTACTTACCATTGTTATCAGATTCAAGTTTCTCCCTTTCTCCTTCATCCGCTAGTTCTTTTCCTTTGTTCCTTTGACTTCTTCTTAATCCTAATATGTATACACTAACAGAATGTTAACTCACATTTGTTATTTTTTAGAATTAACTGATATTACTACATTTTCCAACCAACCCTGTAAACATTTTACCTGAGTAGTCCCACGCTGTGTCAACAAAATCGTCATCCATCTCCTCTTCTTCTACATTTATTGTGTCATCTGGTTCTTCAACAACTGCCTTTCCCTTTGCCCTTCCGCTTCTCCTTAAATCTGACAGACGCACATTAACATCAAAGTTAACTCCTTTAAAAACATCAATTGATTACTATAATCATCATTGTTACTTAACTTAACAATATCAAATTCAATAACTTATACCCATATCCATAAACAACAATGTTAACTCCTTACTTTATTTTACAATAATCCACACTTTTTCATCAATTCATTACAGTAAACATCAATGTTACTTCACTTAAGAATAACAATTACACAAATTTATTCCAATAACCAAACAAACTTGCAGATTACTACATCATAAAATATGTTTTGCTATTTTCCTTATAATCAAACACCCATGTTACTTCTTCATCCATGATAATTTCACTATTTTTACAGGTTTTCTAACAATAAACATAAATGTTAATTCAAGTATCAAACACACTTTCCTTAACTTTTAACAATATCCCAAAAACACACTTTCATTAAATTTAACCAATACCAAATACCCTTGTTACCTCCATTTACATGATTAGCATAGAATTTTAACCATAATCAAACATCAGTGTACATTAATAAGTATATTTTATGCTTTATTCTATTTTACGCATATCCAAACACACCTATTACTCCTTCATTCAAATTCATTCAACTTTGTTAATTTTTTTTTTTATTTCTCACACATCAATTTAATTTAATAAACATAAAAAACATATATGAAACATATAAATAGAAAAAAAAAACAAATAAACAAACGAAATACTGTTATCAAATTCATTCAATTTTCATAATTTTTAAAATATCTTTAACCCAAACCAATCGAAATAACATTTTATGATTCTTTTTAACACATTCTTATTATTTATAAGCCGATCATTCCTATTTAACACACATGCATCACCCTTTTCAATTTCATTTTCAACTAATGTTAACAAATTTATATAGTTAATGTTCCTCATTGTAAATAAAACACAAAAAAAAAAATTATAATTATAAGTACAAAAACATAATTAGGTTACCTTCCATTTTCCTTCTATTTGAATCTCTTTAATTGTACCAATTTTTTTTTTTTTCAATCCGATCTCCAAAACCCTAGGAATGTGTGTGTTTTTGTGATAGTAGATATGTGTTTTAATCTGGGTTTGGATAATAAATCGTGTAGTTGATAATCATGAGAGAAATGGGGAATTTAAATTCCCGTCTTATCATGGATGCAAGTGGTTCCTGCATTTGTGGGTTTAGTTGATATCAAACTGAACATGAACTACTACGGTTAGTGTTTATAAGATTTGTTAAATACCAATTTTGCCCTTATTAATATATTTCCAGCCAAATTTTTTTTGAATTATTTACATAAATGCCATCATCTATTATTAACCATTGATCAAATGATCCAAGGGTCTATATTGCTTTAAAATGGTACTGTAAAGTACTGTATCTAATATTGGTACTGCATATAACGCGCCCCTATATATATATATATATATATATATATATATATATATATATATATATATATACGGACATGAAACTTTTGGATATAGGATTGTAAGTTGTAAGATACTGAGCTATTTTTTGACAGATTGGAAAGATTAATCATGACTTCTGCAAATCTACATCCAGATGATAATTTGTATATACATATCCAGTATCAGTATATATATGCTTGTTCAGGTTGGATGTACTTGTTCATTAGCTCGGATTATGTTGGATTCATGTTTCCAGAAGGTAACGTGTTGATGGTTGCGAGTTTAGAATGGCTATTTGCGACAGGTGCTGCATTCGGTCTGTACATAAATATGATTCACAATTGCACAATATTAGATAGGGTTATGTTCATCCAAAAGTAAGCTCAATATTTCTAGTGAACCAAATTGGTTTGCTCATGAGTAAGAGACCATGAACTCAATTTTGACCAAAGGTAATGTGATCAGTTTTGTACTTATTTCTAACCCAACACATGCACTCATTCATTGCATCTCGATAAGTAGTACTTATGATCAGGATCTCACAAACAGAACACATATCGTAGCAATTTTGGTTAGAAATAAATTTAGTCAAAATAGATCAAAAGTTGCACAGAGCCAGAGAGTTATTACCCCAACATGCCATTTTATCACACTACACATGACACAAGCTGATAAAAACTGAAAGAAGGCAAGGAATTTAGTCAACAGTACAAGACATTAGTTTTTTGTCATATTAACATCCAACGCAAAGTTATCAAAAACATTCATTTCTCGTCCCCGCTATACAATTGCCACAAAACCCGAAACAAATTAAAAACAGGAGATCACACCATGGCCATCTCCGCCTATACATCTTAAGGCAATTCACCTCTTTCAGCTACCTATCAACCCCTTCCGAATGACCAAAACACTTTCACTTTTTTTTCTTTTCAAAATACACAAAACCCTTGCACGACCTTTACTTAGGTGCGGGTTTCCTACTTCTATGCATAGACATATATGTACCATCAAAAGTCAGCAGTCTGCTACAACCAGATAATTCATGGGTTGTGATTGATGAGCAACTCTTGTCCGAGCTACGGGCCTCGGTATCGGCCATTGTGATTGCGGCATACCGGTCATTTGTAGGAAGGTACAAACATCATTTTGAGAGAGGGAAAAGTATGGATAAATATATAAAGTATCAAGCAGAAGATATTGAGGCATTCATTGAGACTTTGTTTGAAGGTAATCCTGCTGCCTCAATGTCTAGGAAGAGATTCTAAACCACCATTTGTAATTTGACTATGTATCATTGTACTATTAAAATTTTATGTAAATGTTTTTGGTCTTTTAACTTATGATTCATCTTTCAACAACAAATACAAACATTAATAGTGTACTAACTAAATATCACACATATAACCGGGTCTAGCCGGGTCTTGGCCGGATCTAACCGAGTTCTTGCCGGAATATCCGGGTCTTGGCCGGATCTTACCAGAGCCTTGCCGGAATAACCGGGTTTTGGCCGGATATTACCGGGTCTAGGCCGGATATAGCCGGTTCTTTGCCGGAATTTCCGGGTCTAGCTGGGTTTTGGCCAGATCCAACTGAATATGGCCGGGTCATGGCCAGATATAGCCAATTTTGGCAGGACTACCCGGGTCTTCGCCGGATATAGCCGGGTTTTGGCCAGGTCTTACCAGGTTTTGGCCGGATCTTACCGGGTCTAGGCCGGATATAGCCGGTTCTTTGCCGGAATTTCCGGGTCTAGCCGGGTTTTGGCCAGATCCAACTGAATATGGCCGGGTCATGGCCGGATATAGCCAATTTTGGCAGGACTACCCGGGTCTTCGCCGGATATAGCCGGTTTTGGCCAGGTCTTACCAGGTTTTGGCCGGATCTTACCGGGTCTAGGCCGGATATAGCCGGTTCTTTGCCGAAATTTCCGGGTCTAGCCGGGTTTTGGCTGGATCTAACTGAATATGGCCGGGTCATGGTTTCGTGTGAGACGTTATTGTCGAACTCGTACAGGTTGTTGTTGTTTATTTCGTTCTCTCCGTCCTCGGGATGAGGGGAACGAAAGGAAGAACCAGCCATTTCAATGCTTCGGTAGATTGAATAGCGGGTCCCACGGATGCCGCCAATTTGTTGAGGTAATACTTTGTAGGTGGTCCCTACGTCCGTGTGATGCTTCCGGTCTCGGTCCCTCAGGCTTCTAGAGTTTCCTACACACAAGAAACACACGTTAGGCTCACCCTGGGGTTTGTCCCAAGGTCAACCTCCGGTGTGAGAGTAAGTATCGGGTACAGATAATTGGAGCAGTAAAGTGAGAGTAAATGCTATGGTTGTGTGAATTGAATGCGAATCATAAATGAGATGTGGGTATTTATACTACCCACACCTACTGTACCTACTTACCTTGGGAATAAGCGAGTTGACCTACGCCAGACCTATGTCTGACATAGCAGGCAGATGTCAGACCATGTGGGGAACACAATCCCGGGAAATCTGGACAGGTAGCGGTTGACGTGACTGCTTAGTGCAGATGAAGGCGTTTCTGTCGGTCCGTATGACCGGAGACTATCGGCTACCGTACAGTACTTGATGTTCGGAAGTATAGGCGTGGTCCGGACGAAGCTATGACGTTCGGACACATACGCCAACATGTCCCCCCAGTATTGGACTATCGGTTGTGAACTGATGGTGCAATACTTAAAACTTATTGTGTCGCGGATATTGACGTATACAACTTTCAGGGGTGAGTATGCCATGTTTCTGTTTTTTGGGAAACAGTGTTCGGAGATATAGGAACAATGTCCGGACACATACGCCAACATGTCCCCCCAGTATTGGACTATCGGTTGTGAGCTGATGGTGCAATACTTCTGTGTTTCGGTCCTTCGACGGTTGGTTGAGGGGCTTGTCAAGCCTTGTTGGGCTTGTTAAGTTTCAGGCCCATGGGCCAAGATATAGTTGTTTACTTGCGCGTGGTAGTTGTGTGCCAGCTGTAAGTTGACCGTAGAAATCGGACGTTCCACGTTTTGCCACGTCGGAAGGTGAAAGAATGACGTGGCTTTTTTGCTTCTTTCAATGTTCCTCCCTATATATATGTCTTATTTTGCCTCACTTTTCACTGCGCATTTCTCTCTGCTCTTTGCCGCTTTTAGTTTTCAACGTTCGTTTAACCGTTGCATAATCCGTTGAGGTGCGTTTTATTCCTTTTTTATAATTGTCTTTGTTTCCTGTCCTCGGCATCCTTTTTAGACATGGCCGTTGAAACGAATGTCTTGGAGAACGTTCCTTTAGCTAGTAGGACTCGCCCTCAGCCTAGTAGGATAGTACCCAAATTTGACATGCACGTACATACTTCGAAACTGACGCAAGGCGAACTAGAGCGTGTGGTCGGGGAGTTTGGCATTCCTGCGGACTTACACCCCATGCTTCCTCCTCCCGGTATGACTATGGATATGTTACCGGATGACAAAATTGAGGTTTACGTTCATCAGTTTAGGACGGGTGGTATTAGGGTTCCTTTTTCCACATTTTTGCGGGCGGTGATAGGGTATTTTCAAGTTCATATTTCCCAACTGGTACCGATAGACTTGAATAGGGTGACCATGTTTGAGATTCGTTGTTATAATCTGGACGTGAGGCCGACCGTACCTCTTTTCAGGGTTTTCTATAGATTGTGCAAGCAAGGGCACTGGTTTTCTTTTGAGAACTGAACAGGAAGCAGAGCCATGAAGTGTTTTGAGGAGGTATTGACCGGATTAAAGCACTGGAAAGATCATTTCTTTCTAATAGACCGGAGGGCAATTCCGCAAGCGATACCATGGAGACATAGGGATTCCAAAGTTACTGATATATTTCCGGAGTCGTATTCTGATAGGGATGCTGAGGCAATTGCCAAGAAAGTGATTCCACTGAGGCAGCCTTCGTCCGCGCTTTTGTGGATGACTGGTCTTACAGAGTTTTTGAGTATCCCGGGTATAAGGGCGTTCTAAAGGATGCCGATGGGCATGGTAATATGACTTTTCTTAGTTTGCTTTGTATAGCGTCTGTTTCTTTCTCTCTTTTTTTTTTCTCGATCTTGCCTTATTACTATTTTTGTTGCAGTTGTCACCATGTCCGAATATTTGGAGCTGCCTGTGGAGATTGCGGTTGAGGTCGAAAGGGGGGAGCCTTTAGGAAAACATAATGAAATGCCGAAGCGTACTACTGGTCCGTTGGAACCAGGGAGGTCCATCCCTGAGGCAACCCCTTTACAGAAGGTGGTCGAGAAGCCCGATGAAAATGTGATTGCTGCTAGACTGGAAAAGGAGAGGAAGAAAAGTAATGCGGAGCCGCAAAAGATGAGATAAGGCACCGAAGGTCCTTCTTACTCTCGAAAGAGGAAAAAGAAGGATGGGAGCAGACCGGAGAGCATCATAGCTGCCGAGGAGAAAGCCTCGTTTGAGCGTACTTTAGATGTTTCTCCTATTCGTAAGCTTCAGCCGCAGAAGGTTGGGAATACCGGAAATAGCGATGTGGGTAAGGATGCGGGAGTTGGAGGGACTAATCCGGGAGTTGGAACAGTAACCGTTAATCCGGTTGGGGGTACGGCAGAGGTAGGACACACAGCTGAGACAAACCCAGATGATAGGCATGTTCATGAGGATCAAGGAGAGAACCAGCGGACCCACTCTGACAGTAAGATATATTCTTTAGGTTAGTCTTGTTTTGTCGTGACATGTTTTGCCTGTCCCTTATATATCTTTGGTTATTTTTTCCTTAGACCATTCCGCACATCTTGATCATACCGTACTTTCAGAGCATTTTTCGTATGGTGCAGAAGGGCCTTCCACTGAACCTTGTTCGGCTAAGGAAGGTAAGGATTTTACCTTGTAAAAAAATTATTTATTTATTTATTTTTAGGCTTCTTTGTTGATTTGTTTTGATCTGTTCTAGATGAGAGACTGTCCGAGGGGAAACGCTTCATTCCCGGCTTGTCTTTGCCATCCCATGTGCGGCTGGATTCCTATAGGGCTTGCCGTGAGCTGCTAACGCATCTGACCCCTCCGGCTGAGCAAGTGTCTCGGGATGAGCTAACTACCAATCAGTTGGTTCATTTGGCCTACGTGCAAGCTGGTGGTGGAATTGCTATGCAGGCCGAGCTGCTCTCTCGATTTGAGCAGTGCTTATCCGAGTATAAGGAGCTTGACCGTGTGTATAAGGTTGCTATACAAGAACGCAGTGTAGAGCTCGGTCGGTATGAGAGATTAGTGAAGGAGTTTAATATTCTCAAGCAGGAGTTGAGCGATGCACGCTCTGGCGCCAGTGACCGAGAGAGGCTTTTGTCTGAGCAGCTTGTTGATGCAAATAATGTTCTAAAAACGTTATTTATATCTTTTGATTACTTCACGTTTTGAGGATGACAAAATGTGAAAGAACGTTACGTTAAAATTAACACAAGCAAGTTTTTAATCGGAAGATCCTGTTTCTATGCAAATCACTCTAGAACAAATTTACAACTTGACTAATGATCTAAGAAGTGAATTTGTGTTTTGAGAGTTCACATTTTAAATGGGACACAACATTTTTTCAAAAATACACATGAAAAATTATTTTTGAATTATTAAGAAATGTTTTAATGGAAAAATTAGTTTGAAAATCACAACAGCTATTTTTCCCCCCAAAATCAGCTCCAACCTTCCCCAAATAAGTTTTCACCAGAAAAAACAAAATTTGGAGCGTCCTAGTCTACGACGGCTCCACGGTTCCACTAAATTTAGTGGAGCCGTGGCATGTTTAGTGGAGCCGTCCGTACTAATTTTTCTGTAACGTTTAGAATTTTCTTGCCTATAAATACCAACCTCTTTCACAGATTTTAGACACCCTTTCACACAGAAAAACTCCCAAGCTTAATCCTCTCACACCTTTCATTTCTTTAGATCATTTAGATTAGTTTTCTTTTGTTTTAAGAGTGATCCAATCATCCACCAAGAGATCCTCTTCATACCTCTTCACTAGTAAGAGAAGAACACAAGTATCCAAGTTGATACAAGGTGTTATCATTCCTCTTCATTAGCAAGAGAAGAACTCAAGGTATTCAAGAAGATACAAGAGTTATAGTTGTTAGATTTTTGTAACACTTGTTACATCCTTGTTGTATCTTAGCATACATCAAGATTATCTTTCCTTTGTGAGAGTGTGAGTGAAGATCAAGTGTGATCTTATAGAGATAGTGAACATCTCTTGAAGCCATTGGGCTTGTGTGATTGATCAAGAAGATCAAGGGTCAATAGGTTAGTATTAGTTAAGTGAGTATTGATCATTGTGATCGTGTTGAGATCTTGGTGATCTCTTGAAGCCATTGGGCTTGTGTGTTTGGTCACGTGGACCTTGGTAGATTGGTGATAGTTAAGATTAGCACTCGACATTTAGCTTAGTGTCGGTAATAGGATAAGCTACGTGTACGGTTTTCTCCGCCTGAAGGGAGGTTGTTGATATAGTGTTTAAAATTCTCGAGTATGGTACTCGGGGAGTGGAGTAGGGCGAAGAAGAGCTTCGTAAGAACCACTATAAATCCTCTGTCTCGGTTCGATCTTTCCAACTCTACTCTTTACTTTTATTTGTTATTATTACTTATCTTAGTGTGTAGTTCATATTGGTGTTTATTGATTACACATAGAGTTCGAATCAAAGTTTCCAATAGCATACTTTTAAAACAAGATTTTTAAAAGGAATTTAAACCGGTAAACTATTCAACCCCCCTTCTAGTTTTCCACACAACTGGATGAGGCGGAGAGAGATAGGGACGACTGGAGAAGAAAAACCGATTCTCATGCAGAGAGATTTGGAGGGTTAGAGCAGGAGTTGGGGGAGAAGAATCAGACGGTTGAGAGGCTTGAAAGGGAGAATAAACAACTTGTTGTGGAGGTGGGTCGCTCGGAGATCGCCCGTCATAATGTAGTTAAGGATTTGCTCCCGACTGCTTGCCTTCGGCTCTTTAATAGTGATGAGTATAAGAAGAGCTTGGGGAGGGTTTACAACCTATCTTATAATGTCGGGTTCCTAAATGGTCTGAAGTATGAGCGAAAAAAGGATGACCTTGCAAGACTTCATTCGAAATTTGAAAAATGAATTACGATGCTCCGGCGATCTGGAAGCCGAAGTATAGGAAGCTTTTCGGAGCTCAGTATCTGATGTGCGTGTGTATTGCTCTAATTTTTATACCCACAGTATGTCGTTGTGGTTTTAGCAGTATTCAAGTTTTAAATTTATATTTAGCCGACTTATCAATAACACACACTTTAACGAGCAGTGTACCCGGTCAGTATGAATATAATGGTAAGTAGACTGTCGATCACTAAGAGTGGAACGTATTATCTAGTTATTCTAATCAGTATTTTAATATCTTAAGTTAGCTATACAACCTAATCTAACGCAAGTGGGTTTCATGCGTGCGATGTGTCGTTGCGGTTTAGCAGTTTTAATGCCTACTCAAGTTTTAAATTTATATTTAGCCGACTTATCAATAACACACACACTTAACGAGCAGTGTATCCGGTCAGTATGAATATAATGGTAAGTAGAGTGTCGATCACTAAGAGTGGAACGTATTATCTAGTTATTCTAATCAGTATTTTAATATATTAAGTTAGCTATACAATCTAATCTAACGCAAGGGGGTTCAGCCTGAGAGACTGGCACGATTTGGTTGCAATTAAATAATAAACTAAACCAATAGGCACGAATCAGCAAGTAGCACACACGTACACAGATAAATACTCGAGACAATAAGAGGGTTGTCCTTATGATAAGTAGTTTGTCACTTGTTTTATTGCTAGTGTTATATGAAGTGTATAGTTCGATGCAACGCACCGAGATTAAGTCCTTTCTCGTTGGTTCTAATCTTATCGGCGAGTAAACCCTTAATGATTACTTATGACTATCCCGTTTATTTTTCTCCTACTTTTCTACAGACCATAGAATGCATAGGCGATCTAATAGACAGGTGAGGGCAGAGGCATGGCGACCCGATCAACGCTCAGCTAGACACAGAGGTTATCAATGCACTAATAAAAGTCACCAATGACATCAACATATAAACTTTAATTAATGAGAAAGCAGTTTTAAGGGAGTGCAACCTTTCCGTTGTCACGTTACACAAGCCACCAATCTTGATGAATTAAAGTTTACTAACACAATAAAACAAAACTACTTAATGAATTAAACATATGCAGCACCTTCTTACAGCTCTTGTATCTTTGATTTGGGTGTGTCTTGTGCTGCTACCTTGACTGAATTCGTCCTAGGTTTCTGGTCTTCGGTCTCGTATATAATATATGTCTCTCGAAATTCGTCTGGTCTTGGGGTATTTATAGTTTCTGTCTGAGGGTAAGATGCGGCGCATCTAGTAAGTAGATGCGGCGCATGTACTTAACTTCGCGTGGGGTCCAAGATTATAATATTCAGGAATATTCGTACACCGCCAGAAGATGCGGCGTATCTTCGTCTTTGGATGCGGCGCATGTCCTCTTGTATCTTGGATCGTATCTGGTGAGATCTTGATAGCGATGCGGCGCATGTGATGAGTGAGATGCGGCGCATCTGGAGCAGATTAGTCTTGATCTTGTCCATTTCAGTAGACTCTTAACTTCTTGCATGTTTTGCTCCATAATTAGTCCAAAATCGCCAAGTTTCACCAAATGCTTGTTTTCAACTGAGAATTACAAAAGTAAACGATTAAGTATCAATCCTCATACATAATATAGTAAAACAAGTCAAATTAATAGGATAAATGATGGTAATAAAATGTACTTATTTGAGTTCATCAAATATCCCCCCACTTGAACTTTACTTGTCCCCAAGTAAACCTTAGAATTAATCTTATGAAAATGTATCCTAAAGATGTTAGGATTTATTTTTATATTTAAGCATGTATTCGTCTTTTGCCATAATCACACAACTAAACACTTAACGAATTAGAAGTAAAATAAAATATCTTGATAAAGCAAATCTAATCGTTTAACTGTCCAGTCGCGACGAATATTCTATCATAAGCTTGGCAAGTATACACATCTCCCCCACTAAAGCTAAGGAATAATAAGTCTAAAGCGGTAAAAAGGGTTTTTAGGCTTAAGGGTTAATTATCCTTATTCACTATCGATCTCAAATTCCAGAAAAGGCGACAAAATCACAAATACATGATCGAATCCACGAACACGATACTTGCAATTGCTCAAATCCTTAACTCGAATAGGCTAAAGATAGGTCCAAACTTCACCAATAATAATATATCAAAAAGGGCGACAAAATCATAAATACATAGCCGAATCCACGACTACGATACTTAAGATTGCTCAAATCCCTAATCTCAATAAATCAAAGGTTTGGTTGGATAAAGAATAATACAGGGTATGGATAACATTTAGGATATAAATTGGTGTAAAAACGAAAAATAACAAAACAAATAAATTAAAATCCTAAGTGTGGTTAATCACTATCCCAACCATCCCATGAATAAGACTCATATCATAGAATAACTCACGCTTTAACACTTGAAACACACGCTTTAGGTAGACACGAATTATACTCAACAAGTTCTTAATCAAAGAATAAACCTTAGTTGACGTTCCCATAACTGCCAACTCCCATTTCAATCCATAAATATATAGTACAACAAATAGTGGTGATATCGACCACTTACATAACTTTACATCGTTGGTTTAATCAAACATCCAACTCTTCTTTTTTCTTTTTCTTTTCTATTTTTTCGAATTTTTTTTTTTTTTTTTTTTTTTGAAACAACATATAGATGTGTAAAATTTCACCACATCACTATAATGATAATTCTGGATAATTTTTCCATACTTTTCATAACTTCAGAAATAACGGTAATAGTGAAAGTAGTAAACACACGAAAAATAAACTCAAAGATATACAATATTTACTTTCACTCCAATTGCATTGTGCAATTTCCCGACCTAACCATAGATAATGAATTACGCACACGAACACAGGTAATGTAAGGAAACACACTTTGCCTATAGCAATTAACCACGGATTTTAATCTACAGGGTAGGCTAAGGTGTAAGGGTGTAACGAAACATTTTAAACATAGGTGTATGAAACGAAAGGAATGGCTCTGAGTGTTTTTCTAGGGGTATCTTACTCTAAAAATGAGAGTAACAAAAGGGTTTATACGGGGGTTAACTAACCAGTGTAGTTAGCTAATAACACAAAACATATAAAGGCTATTTGGGTGTAATCCTAGAAATTTACCAATTTAGACAAGTCATTCCAATTATATAAATAATACTCATTATGGTGGTCTCGAATAGTATACAAGCCAAGTTCTAAAGTTTACAAGTCACCGGCACACTCATAGATTTGTGAATTTTGAAAAATCACAATTTTTGAAAATAACGTCATGTGTGCAGCTATGCAACTTAGACTTTAAACAAAAACATGCTAAAAATTTTAAATTTTGATATATTAAGCACATTTTAAGCATATTTTGAAAAGTTTAGGACAAGTAAGTGTTAAGTGTTCTAATTCTCTAATCCCCCCACTTAAGTTAAACAACGTCCTCGTTGTTTGTATTAAAGGTTAAAAACTGGAAAATAAAAGAATTAGAACAGAAAAACTCCCCTGAGATTTGCTCGGTATGATCCTCCATTAGTATTAGAGCAAAAATCATCTTTCTTGTGGATTAGAACGTTTAGGCTTCATATAAGATGTATCCACAGGAAATGTAGGAATCCATAATACCACCAAGGCTTCAAAACACACCTAAGGTAAGAAAGGTTCAACTTGCATAACACATTAGTAGTTAGGAAAAATAAAACATAAAAAAAAAATGAAAATCATCAGGTCAGTCGATGCGCCGTATCTTATGGAAGAAGATACGCCGTATCGAGCCTGGAATAATTACGGATCAGAATAGAAGATGTGCCGCATCCTTAACCAGGGATGCGCCACATTGAAAATAAACTGATAAAAAGTTTTAAATTCGAAAATTAAAAATGCAGAAAAATAAAATAAGATATGACCATTGCAGGAGATGCGTCGCATCTCAGGATTGAGATGCGCCGTATCCTCTGCGGCCTGACTGACTCGACACATAAACAGAATAATAAAAAGATAAATCCGGGTTGTCTCCCGGTAAGCACTTGTCTTTATTCCAGAGTCTTCAAGTTAGACTCACGTTCAGCTCTTTAATATCGATCATTGAAGGAGTCGGAAACATCGCGCTCCCTCATTCCCAATTCAGTAATATTGAACATTCCTTGCTCGTCCTTAATTTCCACGCCGTTCTTCTTTAATATCTGTATAAACAAAGTTCTGTCCCTTTCGGGCAGAGATGACAAAATGATAGACGGGAAATTCTTATTATCATATAAGCATAAATAAGCAAGGTGGGGTGGTAGTTCAATAAACACATCATTATTCAAATTCGTTTTCTCAACTATTCTCCTACGTTTGTTAATTACAATGCAATCATACCACTCATCATCGGAATCATTGACAACATCGCGTCTAAGTTCGGTAGGTACATTAAGGTCAATAAATTCTTCAAAGTTCGCATGATTAGGATTAGTTGAGTTGTTTTGAATCAATGTTTCTCCCATGAGCCTAGCTTCAAGATCGAGGTCCATACGCTCTCTTAATCCTAGCACATAGACTCTTCTAATTATGCTTTTAACAGGATCTTTGCACTTATAGACTAGTTTATTATTCCCTACCCTTAATGAGATTTTTCTTTTAAACACATCAATTTTAGCATGGGCAGTAGACAAGAAAGGTCGACCAAGGATTAAAGGAATCTTAACATCCTCGGGCATATCTAAAATAACAAAGTCTACAGGGAAAATAAACTTCTCAATCTTAACTAGCACATTATTAGCAATCCCTTCAGGTCGTTTTACCGTTTTATCAGCCAATTCAATAAGTAACTTAGTCGGTGCTAATTTACTTAGTCCTAGGGTAGTGAATGTTTTAAGAGGCATAACACTAACACTAGCTCCTAAGTCAGCTAACACATTATTGAAAGATATATTATTAATTGAGCAAGGGAGAGTAAAACTTCCTGGGTCTTTTTCTTTATGTGGTAAGGCATTTAAATCGGTTGCAGAGCTCCCTTCTTTCATTGTAGCCTTAATCTCTTCTTCAATCTTTGTCTTTTCTTTGAGTAGTCTCCTTAAACTGATTGAAGAATTAAAGAAAAATTCGGGTCTTGCACCATCATTACCATTCATCGATCTTCTAGGTAAGCAAGGAGTGACTTCTTCAGTGGTGCTTATGGCCTGGACATGATCTCTTGGGTTGGTTTCGTTTGAGCTAGGTAAACTTCCATATCCCCTTTCTTGAAGAACTTTGCTCATTTGACCAATTTGTTGTTCCAATGCTTTGATCGAAGCTCCTTGATTTCTTGTAGTAGTGTCCGTTGAAGCTCGGATTTCTTTGATCATAGCAGTATTCTCTTCATGTCTCTTAGCAGCATCGGCCATAATTTGCTTTAGAGTGTCATCTAAAGTCTGCCTCTTCTCTTGATAAACGGGATTAAAGTTGTTCTTTTGATAGAATCCCGGGGTAGCTTCCCTAAATCTTCCTGAAGGTCGGAATGGTTGTCCAAATTGGGTGTAATATGCTTCTTCAAACGTCTCACTTTCATTCTTATTCGGGCAATCCTTAGTGTAGTGAGGTCCTTAGCATTTTTCACATCCAACTTGGGCAGCATACACTCTTTCATCACGCTTCTTCATCTCTCTACTAATTTTATCCAATTGAGCTTGAATAGCAGCAATCCCGTCAAAATTAGTGCTGCTCTTAGATCTAGTAGAGGTCCCATCGTGCCATTTTTGAGAATGATCAGCAGCTTCTTGGATCGCTTTCCTAGCATTGGCTGCACTCATTTGAGGCACAGCTCCCTTAGCGTCCAATATTTGTCTAGTAGGCACGTCCAATCCTTGATAAAACAATATTATCTCCTGCATAGCGGTTAGATAGTGTTGAGGACATTTTACCAGTAAATCTTTAAATCGTTCCCAAGCTTGATAAAGAGTTTCATCAGGCTCTTGCTTGAAACTGTTGATAGCCTCCATCTTTTTAGCAGTCTTAGCAGGTGGATAATATCTCTTCAGGAATTTGCCCTTCAAATCTTCCCATGTAGTGATTGAACTTGCAGGTTCATTCCTTAGCCACTTGTTAGCAGCTCCTTTTAGTGAGAGTGGAAAGATTCTTAGCATGATTTGATCGTCAGTCACTCCTTCTGAAGTAAATAAATCCGCAATCTCGAGGACCTTTTCAACATGCTCATTAGCATCCTCATGTTCCGATCCACTGAAAGCGTTCTCTCTTAGCTCTTTGAGAAACTGACCCTTCAATTCAAACTTTGACTTATCATCAAACTTTGGTCTAGCAACTCCTGAAGTGTAATCAGCACGGGTTTTGTTCATGTATTCCTCCATAGTTGTGTTTTCGCCCATTGTTTCTGTCTCTTCTTCCTCTTTCTCTTCAGAAAAATAATCAAGCTCGAATGAACTTGAAGTATCAAAGCTTTTTGTGTTGAAAAGCCTTTTAAGCGAATGAAAGACTCGTTCAGGATCTTCGAAAGGTTGAATCAAGTTCTTCGTAGAACTCCTGGTCATGCACTTCCTGAAATCAACACAAAACTATCAGTAGGGTATGCTCGAGAAAGTAATATATCAGAAAACTAACAACGAAAACGGAATACGAAAAATTAAAGTTACTGATATCTGCAGACGATGCGCCGTATCCAAAAAGATGGATACGCCGTATCTTATAATCGTTAAAATTTAATCAGACTTTATTCAGAAAATAGATACGCCGCTTAGAAATTAGAATGCGCCGTATCTGTTTTAATTATCAAAAATCGATATTTATAAAAATTAAATGCGTCGTATTAACAAAAGTTAATGCGCCGTATTTTCGTTACGTTTCAAAATATAAGATTTTTGATTCAGAAGATACGCCGTATCGATAAAGATCGATGCGCCGTATCTGTTTAATAATTCGCAAACTGTTTTTAATTAAAATAATAGATACGCCGTATCTGCTAAAGCAGATGCGTCGTATAGCGTTAACGTTTAGAAAAATTTTTATCAAAAACAGATACGCCGTATCTTAGGGAAAAGATGCGTCGTATCACTTTATCGCTTAGAAAAATTTCTTATTAAAAACTGATACGCCGTATCTTGGGGAAAGATGCGTCGTATCGAATTAATTAAACGCGTTGTATTTAATAAAAAATTAAACGCAATACACCGTATCTGAGAAATCAGATGCGCCGTATCGTTCGATTTAGCTCAGTACAACGACAGCAGAACAAAAATTACGAAAAATAAAAAACAAATAAAACACACGAAAATAAACACAAATAGAAGCAAACAAATAACACACAAAAACAGAAAATATGCAAATTAGTACAATGAATGCAAATTAAACTAATACACAACAAAATTAGCGGTTAGATAAAAAATTAAAACCTAATTAAAATACTAATCAAATTAACAGATAATAACAATTCACTCCCCGGCAGCGGCGCCAAAAACTTGATGCGTGCGATGTGTCGTTGCGGTTTAGCAGTTTTAATGCCTACTCAAGTTTTAAATTTATATTTAGCCGACTTATCAATAACACACACACTTAACGAGCAGTGTACCCGGTCAGTATGAATATAATGGTAAGTAGAGTGTCGATCACTAAGAGTGGAACGTATTATCTAGTTATTCTAATCAGTATTTTAATATATTAAGTTAGCTATACAATCTAATCTAACGCAAGGGGGTTCAGCCTGAGAGACTGGCACGATTTGGTTGCAATTAAATAATAAACTAAACCAATAGGCACGAATAAGCAAGTAGCACACACGTACACAGATAAATACTCGAGACAATAAGAAGGTTGTCCTTATGATAAGTAGTTTGTCACTTGTTTTATTGCTAGTGTTATATGAAGTGTATAGTTTGATGCAACGCACCGAGATTAAGTCCTTTCTCGTTGGTTCTAATCTTATCGGCGAGTAAACCCTTAATGATTACTTATGACTATCCCGTTTATTTTTCTCCTACTTTTCTACAGACCATAGAATGCATAGGCGATCTAATAGACAGGCGAGGGCAGAGGCATGGCGACCCGATCAACGCTCAGCTAGCCACAGAGGTTATCAATGCACTAATAAAAGTCACCAATGACATCAACATATAAACTTTAATTAATGAGAAAGCAGTTTTAAGGGAGTGCAACCTTTCCGTTGTCACGTTACACAAGCCACCAATCTTGATGAATTAAAGTTTACTAACACAATAAAACAAAACTACTTAATGAATTAAACATATGCAGCACCTTCTTACAGCTCTTGTATCTTTGATTTGGGTGTGTCTTGTGCTGCTACCTTGACTGAATTCGTCCTAGGTTTCTGGTCTTCGGTCTCGTATCTAATATATGTCTCTCGAAATTCGTCTGGTCTTGGGGTATTTATAGTTTCTTTCTGAGGGTAAGATGCGGCGCATCTAGTAAGTAGATGCGGCGCATGTAATTAACTTCGCGTGGGGTCCAAGATTATAATATTCAGGAATATTCGTACACCGCCAGAAGATGCAGCGTATCTTCGTCTTTGGATGCGGCGCATGTCCTCTTGTATCTTGGATCGTATCTGGTGAGATCTTGATAGCGATGCGGCGCATGTGATGAGTGAGATGCGGCGCATCTGGAGCAGAATAGTCTTGATCTTGTCCATTTCAGTAGACTCTTAACTTCTTGCATGTTTTGCTCCATAATTAGTCCAAAATCGCCAAGTTTCACCAAATGCTTGTTTTCAACTGAGAATTACAAAAGTAAACGATTAAGTATCAATCCTCATACATAATATAGTAAAACAAGTCAAATTAATAGGATAAATGATGGTGATAAAATGTACTTATTTGAGTTCATCAGCAAGGGGGTTTCAGCCTGAGAGACTGGCACGGTTTGATTATGATTAAATATAAACTAAACTAATAAGCACGAATCAGCGATTAGCACACACGTACACAGATAAATACTCGAGACAATAAGAAGACCTGTCCTGATAGTTAAGTAGCTTGTCACTTGTTTTATTGCTAGTTTTATATGAAGTGTATAGTTTGATGCAACGCACCAAGATTAATTCCTTTCTCGTTGGCTCTAATCTTATCGGCGAGTAAACACTTAATGATCACTTATGACTATCCTATTTATCTTCCTTTCTACTTTTCTACAGACGATAGAATGCATAGGCGATATAATAAATAGGCGAGGATGGGGCATGGCGACCCAAGCAATGCTCAGCTAGACACAGAGGTTATCAATGCACTAATAAAAGTCACCAAAGACATCAACATATAAACTTTAATTAATTGGAAAGCAATTTTAAGGGGAGTTGAAGTGCATGATTAAATCAATGACACAAGCCCATCAATCCTGACCAATTAAAGTGTACTAATACAATAAAACAAAACTACTTAATGAATTAAATACATGCAGGACCTTCTTACAGCTCTTGTATCTTCGTTCAAGGTGTGTCTTGTGCTGCTACTTCGTCTGAATTCGGCTTAGGGTTTCTGTCTTCTCGTTTAGCTAATTGTCGAACTCAACCCCGAAACTCGTCTGACTTTGGGGTATTTATAGTTTCTGTCTGAGGGCTAGATGCGGCGCATAGAATAAGCAGATGCGGCGCATTGACTTAACTTCGCGTGGGGTCCAAGATTAATATATTCAGGAATATTCGTACACCGCCAGAAGATGCGGCGTAACTCTATTTCTAGATGCGGCGCATGTCCTTGCTGTCTTGGATCGTAGCTTGTGAAATCTTGATAGTGATGCGCCGTATATAATAAGCAGGATGCGGCGTATCTGGAGCAGAATGATCTTGATCTTGTACATTTCAGTAGACTCTTAATTTCTTGCTTGTTTTGCTCCATAATTAGTCCAAAATCGCCAAGTTTCACATAATACTTGTTTTTACCTGAGAATTACAAAAGTAAACATTAACGTATCAATTCTCACAGATAATATAATAAACAAGTCAAATAAATAGGATAAATGATGGTAATAAAATGTACTTATTTGAGTTCATCAAATATCCCCCCACTTGAACTTTACTTGTCCCCAAGTAAACCTTAGAATTAATCTTATGAAAATGTATCCTAAAAGATGTTAGGATTTATTTTTATATTTAAGCATGTATTCATTTTGTCATAATCACACAACCAAACACTTAACGAATTAGAAGTAAAATAAAATATATTGATAAAAGCAAATCTAATCGTTTAACTGTCCAGTCGTGACGAATATTCTATCATAAGCTTGGAAAGTATACGCATCTCCTCCACTAAAGCCAAGGAATAACAAGTCTAAAGCGGTAAAAAGGGTTTGTAGGTTAAGGGTTAACCATTCTTCTTAATCTCTATCGATCTCAAATTCCAGAAAAGGCGACAAAATCACAAATACATGATCGAATCCACGAACACGATACTTGCAATTGCTCAAATCCTTAACTCGAATAGGCTAAAGATAGGACCAAGTAATCTTCACCAATAATATTATATCAAAAAGGGCGACAAAATCATAAATACATTGCCGAATCCACGACTACGATACTTAAGATTGCTCAAATCCCTAATCTCAATAAATCAAAGGTTCGGATAAAGAATAATATAGGGTATGGATAATATTTCGGATATAAATTGGTGTAAAATGAAAAATAAACAAAACAGATAAATTAAAATCCTAAGTGTGGTAAATTGCTATCCCAACCATCCCATGAATAAGACTCATATCATAGAATAACTCACGCTTTAACACTTGAAACACACGCTTTAGGTAGACACGAATTATACTCAACAAGATCTCAATCAAAGAATAACCTTAGTTGGCGTTCCCATAACGTTCAACTCCCATTCAATCCATAAATATAATATACAACAACTAGTGGTGATATCGACCACTTAATACAAAACTTTACATAAGTTGGTTAAAACAAACATCCAACTTTTCTTTCTTTTTCTTTTCTCATTTTTTTGATTTTTTTGATTTTTTTTTTTTTTTTTTTTTTTTTTTTTTTTTTTTTTTTAACTTAAACTTGAAACATAAACATAGATGTGTAAAATTTCACCACATCACTATAACGATAACTCTGGATAATTTTTCCATACTTTTCATGACTTCGTGAATAATGGTAATAGTGAAAGTAGTAAACACACGAAAAATAAACTCAAAGATATACAATATTTACTCACTCCAAATGCATTGTGCAATTTCCCAACTCAACGAAAGATAATGAATTACGCACGCGAACACAGGTAATGTAAGGAAACACACTTTGCCTAAAGCAATTAACCAACCACGGATTTTAATCTACAGGGTAGGCTAAGGTGTAAGGGTGTAACGAAACATTATAACAAATGTGTAAGAAACGAAAGGAATGGCTCTGAGTGTTTTTCTAGGGGTATCTTACTCTAAAAGTGAGATTAACAAAAGGGTTATACGGGGGTTAACTAACCAGTGTAGTTAGTTAATATCACATAACATATAAGGGCTATTTGGGTGTAATCCTAGAAATTTACCAATTTAGACAAGTCATTCCAATTATATAAATAATACTTATTATGGTGGTCTCGAATAGTATACAAGCCAAGTTCTAAAGTTTACAAGTCACCGGCACACTCATAGATTTGTGAATTTTGAAAAGTTCACAATTTTTGAAATTAACGTCATGTGTGCAGCTATGTAATTTAGACTTAAAACAAAAACATGCTAAAAAATTTTAAGTTTTGATATATTAAGCACATTTTAAGCATATTTTGAAAAAGTTTAGGACAAGTAAGTGTTCTAATTCTCCAATCCCCCCACTTAAGTTAAACAACGTCCTCGTTGTTTGTATAAAAGATTAAAAACTAGAAAATAAAAGAATTAGAACAGAAAAACTCCCCTGAGATTTGCTCGGTATGATCCTCCATTATTTGTGTAAGAGCAAAAATCATCTTTCTTGTGGATGAGAACGTTTAAGCTTCATAATTGATGTATCCACAGGAAATGCAGGAATCTATAATACCATCAAGACTTTAACACACCTAAGTTAAGAAGGTTCAAACTTGCATAATACATTAGTAGTTAGTAAAAATAAAACTGAAAAATTAAACTGAAAATCATCAGGTTAGTCGATACACCGTATCTTATGGAAGAAGATGCGCCGTATCGAGCCTGGAATAAATACGAATCAGAATAGAAGATGCGTCGCATCCTTAACCAGGGATGCGCCGCATTAAAATAAACTGACAAAAAGTTTTAAAGTCAAAAATAAAAATGCAGAAAATTAAATAAGATATGACCAGTGCAGGAGATGCGTCGCATCTCAGGATTTAGATGCGTCGTATCTTATGCGGGCCTGACTGACTCGACACAGAACATAATAGAAAAAATTTTCTCCGGGTTGTCTCCCGGTAAGCACTTGTCTTTATTCCAGAGTCTTCAAGTTAGACTCACGTTCAGCTCTTTAATACCGATCATTGAAGGAGTCGGAAGCATCGCGCTCCCTCATCGCAAGTCCAGTAATATTGAACACTCCTTGCTCGTCCATAATTTCCACGCCGTTCTTCTTTAATATCTGTATAAACAAAGTTCTGTCCCTTTCGGGCAGAGATGACAAAATGATAGACGGGAAATTCTTATTATTATATAGGCATAAATAAGCAAGGTGGGGTGGTAGTTCAATAAACACATCATTATTCAAATTCGTATCCTCAACTATTCTCCTACGTTTGTTAATCACTACGCAATCATACCACTCATCATCAGAATCATTAACAATATCGCGCCTAAGTTCGGTAGGTACATTAAGGTCAATAAATTCCTCGAAGTCTTCATGATTAGGATTAGTTGAGTTGTTTTGAATCAATGTTTCTCCCATGAGCCTAGCTTCAAGATCGAGGTCCATACGTTCTCTTAATCCTAGCACATAGACACCTCTAATTATGCTTTTAACAGGATTTTGGCACTTGTAGACTAGTTTATTATTCCCTACCCTTAATGAGATTTTTCTTTTAAACACATCAATCTTAGCACGGGCGGTAGACAAGAAAGGTCTTCCAAGGACTAAAGGAATCTTAACATCCTCGGGCATATCTAATATAACAAAGTCTACAGGGAAAACAAACTTCTCAATCTTAACTAGCAGATTATTAGCAATCCCTTCAGGTTGTTTTACCGTTTTATCAGCCAATTCAATAAGCAACTTAGTTGGTGCTAATTTTCCTAGTCCTAGGGTAGTGAATGTCTTAAGGGGCATTACACTAACACTAGCTCCTAAGTCAGCTAACACATTATTGAAAGATATATCATTAATTGAACAAGGTAAAGTAAAACTTCCTGGGTCCTTTTCTTTATGAGGCAAGGCATGTAAGTCGGTTGCAGAGCTCTCTTCTTTCATTGTAGCCTTGATCTCCTCTTCAATCTTTGTCTTCTCTTTGAGTAGTCTCCTTAAACTGATTGAAGAATTAAAGAAAAATTCGGGTCTTGCACCATCATTACCATTCATCAGTCTTCTAGGAAAAGGAATGTTAGGAGTGACTTCTTCAGTGGTGCTTATGGCCTTGACATGATCTCTTGGGTTGGTTTCAGTTGAGCTCGGTAAACTTCCGTATCCCCTTTCTTGAAGAACTTTGCTCATTTGACCAATTTGTTGTTCCAATGCTTTGATCGAAGCTCCTTGATTTCTTGTAATAGTGTCTGTTGAAGCTCGGATTTCCTTGATCATAGCAGTGTTCTCATCATGTCTTTTAGCAGCATCAGCCATAATTTGCTTTAGAGTGTCATCTAAAATCTACCTCCTTTCTTGATAAGTGGGATTAAAGTTGTTCTTTTGATAGAATCCCGGAGTAGCTTCCCTAAATCTTCCTGAAGGTCGGAATGGTTGTCCAAATTGTGTGTAGTATGCTTCTTCAAACGTCTCACTTTCATTCTTATTAGGGCAATCTTTAGTGTAGTGAGGTCCTTCGCATTTTTCACATCCAACTTGGGCAGCATACACTTTTTCATCACGCTTCTTCATCTCTCTACTAATTTTATCCAATTGAGCTTGAATAGCAGCAAACCCGTCAAAATTAGTGCTGCTCTTAGATCTAGTAGAGGTTCCATCGTGCCATTTTTGAGAATGATCAGCAGCTTCTTGGATAGCTTTCCTAGCATTGGCTGCACTCATTTGAGGCAAAGCTCCCTTAGCATCCCAGATTTGTCTAGTAGGCACGTCCAATCCTTGATAAAACAATATTATCTCCTGCATTTCACTTAGATTATGTTGGGGGCATTTCATCAATAGGTATTTGAATCGTTCCCAAGCTTGATAAAGAGTTTCATCAGGCTCTTGCTTGAAACTGTTGATAGCCTCCATCTTTTTAGCGGTTTTAGCAGGTGGACAATATCTCTTTAGGAATTTGCTCTTCAAATCTTCCCATGTAGTGATTGAACTAGCAGGTTCATTCCTTAGCCACTTATTAGCAGCTCCTTTAAGCGAGATTGGAAAGATCCTTAGCATAAGTTGATCGTCAGTGACTCCTTCTGTAGTAAACAAATCTGCAATCTCGAGGACCTTTTCAACATGTTCATTAGCATCCTCATGTTCCGATCCACTGAAAGCATTTTCTCTTAGCTCCTTGAGAAACTGACCCTTCAACTCAAACTTAGACTTTTCATCAAACTTTGGTCTAGCAACTCCTGAAGTGTAATTAGCACGGGTTTTGTTCATGTATTCCTCCATAGTTGTGTTTTCCGCCATTGTTTCTGTTTCTACTTCCTCTTTCTCTTCAGAAAAATAATCAAGCTCGAATGAACTTGAGATATCAAAGCTTTTTGTGTTGAAAAGCCTTTTAAGCGAATGAAAAGCTCGTTCAGGATCTTCGAAAGGTTGAATCAAGTTCTTCGTAGAACTCCTGGTCATGCACTTCCTGAAACTATCACAAAAGCATCAGTAGGGTATGTTCAAGAAAGTAATATATCAGAAAATCAACAATGAAAACGGAATATGAAAAATTAAAATTACTGATATCTGCAGACGATGCGCCGTATCCAAAAAGTTGGATACGCCGTATCTTATAATCGTTAAAATTTATTCAGACTTTTATTCAGAAAGCAGATACGCCGCTTAGAATTATAATGCGCCGTATCAGTTTCAATTATCAAAAATCGATATTTATTTAAAATTAAATGCGTCGTATTAACAAAAGTTAATGCGCCGTATTTTCGTTACGTTTCAAAATACAAGATTTTTGATTCAGAAGATGCGCCGTATCGATAAAAATCGATGCGTCGTATCTGTTTAATAATTCGAAAAGTGTTTTTAATTAAAATAATAGATATGTCGTATCTGCTAAAGCAGATGCGTCGTATGGCGTTATCGTTTAGAAAAATTTCTTATTAAAAATAGATACGCCGTATCTTGGGGAAAGATGCGTCGTATCGAATTTATTAAACGCGTTGTATTTTATAAAAATTAAACGCAATACGCCGTATCTATGAAAATAGATGCGCCGTATCGTTTGAATTAGCTCAGTACAACGATAGCAGAATACAGAAAAAATAAAAAGAAAAACAAAAATAAAAACAAACGAAAATAAACAAAAAATAAAAACACACAAAAACAGAAAATATGCAAAATAATACAATGAATGCAATTTAACTAATATACAACAAAGTTAGCGGTTAGAATAAAAATTAAAACCTAATTAAAATACTAATCAAATTAACAGATTATAACAATTCACTCCCCGGCAGCGGCGCCAAAAACTTGATGTGCGTGTGTATTGCTCTAATTTTTATACCCACAGTATGTCGTTGTGGTTTTAGCAGTATTCAAGTTTTAAATTTATATTTAGCCGACTTATCAATAACACACACTTTAACGAGCAGTGTACCCGGTCAGTATGAATATAATGGTAAGTAGAGTGTCAATCACTAAGAGTGGAACGTATTATCTAGTTATTCTAATCAGTATTTTAATATCTTAAGTTAGCTATACAACCTAATCTAACGCAAGGGGGTTTCAGCCTGAGAGACTGGCACGGTTTGATTATGATTAAATATAAACTAAACTAATAAGCACGAATCAGCGATTAGCACACACGTACACAGATAAATACTCGAGACAATAAGAAGACCTGTCCTGATAGTTAAGTAGCTTGTCACTTGTTTTATTGCTAGTTTTATATGAAATGTATAGTTCGATGCAACGCACCGAGATTAATTCCTTTCTCGTTGGCTCTAATCTTATCGGCGAGTAAACCCTTAATGATCACTTATGACTATCCTATTTATCTTCCTTCCTACTTTTCTACAGACGATAGAATGCATAGGCGATATAATAAATAGGCGAGGAAGGGGCATGGCGACCCAAGCAATGCTCAGCTAGACACAGAGGTTATCAATGCACTAATAAAAGTCACCAAAGACATCAACATATAAACTTTAATTAATGGGAAAGCAATTTTAAGGGGAGTTGAAGTGCATGATTAAATCAATGACACAAGCCCATCAATCCTGACCAATTAAAGTGTACTAATACAATAAAACAAAACTACTTAATGAATTGAATACATGCAGGACCTTCTTACAACTCTTGTATCTTCGTTCAAGGTGTGTCTTGTGCTGCTACTTCGTCTGAATTCGGCTTAGGGTTTCTGTCTTCTCGTTTAGCTAATTGTCGAACTCAACCCCGAAACTCGTCTGACTTTGGGGTATTTATAGTTTCTGTCTGAGGGCTAGATGCGGCGCATAGAATAAGTAGATGCGGCGCATTGACTTAACTTCGCGTGGGGTCCAATATTAATATATTCAGGAATATTCGTACACCGCCAGAAGATGCGGCGTAACTCTATTTCTAGATGCGGTGCATGTCCTTGCTGTCTTGGATCGTAGCTTGTGAAATCTTGATAGTGATGCGCCGTATATAATAAGTAAGATGCGGCGTATCTGGAGCAGAATGATCTTGATCTTGTACATTTCAGTAGACTCTTAACTTCTTGCTTGTTTTGCTCCATAATTAGTCCAAAATCGCCAAGTTTCACATAATACTTGTTTTTACCTGAGAATTACAAAAGTAAACATTAACGTATCAATTCTCACAGATAATATAATAAACAAGTCAAATAAATAGGATAAACGATGGTAATAAAATGTACTTATTTGAGTTCATCAGTATCCGTATGTTCAGAGACTCTCTGATTCGTATCGTCTGCCGTTGGTTGAACTCATGAAAAGTTTTCCTGATGCGGCCATTCCCGAGCCTCAGATTCTAACCGTTGAGAAAGTTTAAGGGATCGGGACCGCGTCTGGAGGACAAGATAAGCAGGTCACTGTTGAGAAGGGTGTTGGTAACCATCCTTAGTTAGTTTTTTTTTTTTTTTTTTTTTTTTTTTTTTTTTTTTTTTTTTTTTTTTGGATGAATGTAATGAAGACGATTATTGTGTTTGAACATTATGTGTATTGATCTTTCGCCGAAGCGCACGTACTAACCTGTTTGTAATAACCGTTAAGTGCCTGTTATAAGAATTGTGGTTGTCATTGAAATTGTAACACTTGCGTCTTTTGACGGTCTAGTCGGACGAAGGTTTGTTGAACTAGTGTATTCGTTGTGTATATCAGGTTGTTCAGTCCCTTCTGTTTTGTGGCGGTATTTGATTTTCGCTGGATTTTGTTGGCGGGGTGTTTTTCTTGTTCTGATGTTTTACAGTCGGCGTGATTTCGTTATCTGCGGACGGAGGGCCTTTTACTGCTTTGCTGTTTGTTATTTATTTATTTATTATTATTTTTTACTTAGCGTTTGCATGCGAGAGGGAGTGTACCATTTGCGACAATCTTTTTAGACAGTGTTTTTCCCTGAACCGCTCGTGAGAGAGGGAATGCTTTTCACGATCCGTTATTGTCTTAAAACGGAGAGTTTTCCACGATCCGCTCGTGAGAGAGGGAGTGCTTTTCATGATCCGTTATCATTTTTAGACGGAGAGTTTTCCACGATCCGCTCTTGAGAGAGGGAGTGTTTTTCACGATCCGTTACAATTTTAGACGGAGTGTTTTCCACGATCCGCTCGTGAGAGAGGGAGTGTATTTCACGATCCGTTATCATTTTTTGACGGAGTGTTTTCCACGATCCGCTCGTGAGAGAGGGAGTGTTTTTCACGATCTGTTACAATTTTAGACGGAGTGTTTTCCACGATCCGCTCGTGAGAGAGGGAGTGTTTTTCACGATCCGTTATCATTTTTTGACGGAGTGTTTTCCACGATCCGCTCGTGAGAGAGGGAGTGTTTTTCACGATCCGTTACAATTTTAGACGGAGTGTTTTCCACGATCCGCTCGTGAGAGAGGGATTGTTTTTCACGATCCGTTATCAATTTTAGACGGATTGACGGGGCACACGACATTTTATAATTGTAAAACAGTTTGTCCGGAGGAACCACAGATTATCATAGATACTAATAAGTGTTAGTTTACATCTTCCACAAAAGACAATTTCGAGAGTAAACTACATTGTAAATCTGTTATTTGCGGCGGTTCGGCCGGTCGGTGTTGGTTTTTCGAGTGAGGTTTCGAAAGCAAAGCCTCTATGCGGAGGTTTTGAAGTCAAAGCCTCTTTGCTTGTTTTCCTTGAATACCTTGCATGAGAGGTCCTGGTATTCCCTCGGCAGCATTGTTCTAGCAACATCTTTCTCTTCGGAGTTCTTGAAGGTTACTTTTGTTTCCTCCGGCTTCTTGTTCGTCTTAAGGCTGAGAGTTTTGGCCTCTTTGGGACGATCTCTGCCCAACTTTCCTTGAAGCTTTGTCGTTCGGCCCTCGTGATCAGCTGAGTAGTCAAGGTCGCAATCTCTTCCGGGGTGGGGAACTTCATCATGGAATGGCTTGTCGAGGTGATGGCTCGCAGTTCCCTGAGCCCAGGTCTTCCCAATATCACATCGTAGGATGATGGAGACTGTATCACATAAAATTTCATAGCCGCTCTCCTGTGCTTCCTACAGTTACCGAAGAGTACCTCCAAGATAACCTTCCCTCTTGGCCTACTCCCTTCTCCTGAGAAACCTATCAGGGTAGTGTCCGTCATTTTAATCTGGGCCTTTGTTTCGGTGTTGAGCTTATCGAAGCAATGTTCGTACATGATGTTTATCGATGAACCTCCATCCACATATACCTCTCGGACCAGATTTCCCCCGATACTGCCTTCTACGATGAGGGGTTCATATGACAAGCTTTCGAATGTTGTGGGAGGGAAAGTTATTGGTACATCCATCCATTTCTCATTTCAACAGATAAACCAACTACTCAAGAACTGGAGAACTTTTTCGAGTTCTTATACGATGAATACTTTGGTGGCCCTTCGAATAATGCATCTGAACAACCATCCGCTGCACCCTCTCAACCACAACCTCAACAACCACCACCACCTCCACCAATTCAAGATGCATCTACAACATTCGAAGCAGACGCACCATCTCCATCCACTTCATCTATATGCACTCCTCCATCTCCAAGAATTGAGATTGTGTTACCAAGAATTGATGAGGAAGATCAAGTCAATACTGTGTTAGAAGAGGAAGTCTTTGAAAACGCATTTGCAACAGCCTCTGCTGCATCATCTTCTGGGTTACATGAACCATCTAACACACGTTCAAGTCCAAGGTATCCTTCGACGTTACAGTGGACAAAAGACCATCCAATAGAACAAGTTATTGGTGAACCCTCAAGGCCAATACAGACGAGAAAACAACTTCATACCGATTACGACTTGTGCATCTATGTCTGCTCAGTCAGTCTCATAGAACCTAAGAACATTCGGGAAGCAATGTCAGAAAATGCCTGGATTGAAGTGATGCTGAAAGAACTTCTTCAATTTCAACTCCATGACACTTGGGATTTAGTTCCAAGACCAATTGACAAACTCGTCATTGATCTTAAGTGGTTATGGAAAAACAAAAAGGATGAAGAGATAACTGTAATTCGCAACAAAGCTCGTCTAGTGGCAAAGGGATACAGACAGGAAGAAGGGATAGATTTTGAAGAGTCATTCGCACCAGTTGCAAGGCTTGAAGCAGTCAGGATTTTCTTAGCTTATGCTGCTCACAAGAACATCACAGTGTATCAGATGGACATCAAGACAGCTTTCTTGAATGGAACTCTGAAAGAAGAAGTGTACGTGAGTCAGCCAGACGGATTCGTTGACAAGGATCATCCAGAATACGTCTACAAGCTAAAGAAAGCAATCTATGGTTTGAAACAAGCCCCACGGGCGTGGTATGACGAATTATCAACATTCTTGTTGTCAAATAATTTCACCAAAGGAACAATTGATCCGACCTTGTTTACACGAAAATACAAAAATGACATTTTGATTGTTCAGATTTATGTGGACGACATAATATTTGGGTCCACTAATTCGGAGCATTCAAAACATTTTGCAAATCTCATGAAAAGCAAATTTGAAATGTCCATGATGGGTGAATTAAAATTCTTTTTAGGCTTACAAATTCATCAATCCCCACGTGGAATTTTTCTAAATCAAGCTAAATATACAATTGAGATTTTGAGAAAACATGGAATTGAAAATTGTGACTCTGTTGGTACACCAATGGTCACTTCACCCAAAATAGGCGCAGAGCTACACGGGAAACCCATGGATCCGAAGAAATATCGGAGCATGATTGGGTCTCTTATGTACTTAACTGCAAGCCGACCAGATATTCATTTTGCTGTGTGTTTACTTGCACGGTTTCAGGCAAGGCCTACCGAACTTCACCTCCAAGAGGTTAAACGGATCTTTAGATACCTACGAAGAACCATTAACATGGGACTTTGGTATCCAAAGGATTCGGAGTTTACACTAATAGCCTTTTCAGATGCCGATCATGCTGGATGCCAAGTTACATCGAAAAGTACATCAGGCGGAGCGCAATTTCTGGGAGAAAAGCTAGTAGGCTGGTCATCAAGGAAACAAGACTGCATTGCTTTATCAACAGCAGAGGCCGAGTATGTGTCTCTATCTGCGTGTTGTGCACAAGTTCTTTGGATGAGAACACAACTCACAGATTATGGTTTCTTTTTCAACCGCATACCTTTGTATTGCGATTCAAAAAGTGCCATAGCCATCTCGTGCAATCCAGTGCAACACTCCAAGACCAAGCATATTAGAGTCCGCTACCACTTCATAAAGGAACACGTCGAAGAGGGTACTGTTGAACTTTTCTTCGTTAAGACTGAATACCAACTCGCCGATCTATTTACTAAAGCCCTCCCAAAAGAGCGGTTTGAAAACTTAGTCCGTCGAATTGGAATGCGAAGCCTAACTCCTGAAGAGTTAGAAGGTCTTCTCGAATCTTATTAATTTACTTCATAAAGCTTCGCATGTACATAATACTTTGTAAATATTTATGTATATATTTTTGGTAAATATATATATGCAGTTTCAAAAACAAAACACAAAAATAGAAAACTTCAAAAAGACATAAAAATATAAAACACAAAAACAAAAAATATTCTTCTCACGACATGTCTCTCGTCTAATCAATATTCTGTACGTATCCAGATATATCATTCAACAATGATACGGACATGTACAGATGCTTGAGCGAGAGTTATTTTTTATGTTTTTCTAAAACATGTCATTTCTCATCAGACGACTTTCGTGCATTTCAGTACGAAACTCGGGCTACTTTGAATGACTTCTGATTATTTCCGATCAGGACTCGCAATGTTAATGGCAAAAAGCTAAAACCCGTGACCACTTAATCGCAATTGTTTCAAAAGATCTTTCAAAGTCTTTTTATAAATTTTGTGGTCACAACAACTCCCTCAACGACCCCTAAATGCTTTTTAAACTTAACGGTTTAAACCATTTGCTCTGATTAAGGGGGAGTTGAAAAAGAAAATGTTCCACGTTTCATGCTCAAATCCATCTTGTTCTCCAAACCGTCTTGCTTTTCATCAGTTGATATCAAAAATATCAATGCATGCTATTTTTGAGGAGGAGAAGATGAGATTAAAATGTGATCAAAAAGTTTTTGTGGTTTGAATCTCAAGACTCAAGGATAACCCTCGAATTGACGAAACTAAATGTCTGTTCTCAAAAAGACATGTCCTGGACGGGTAATAATTTCAAACTGGTTTACCAGTGATGTAAGCGTGTCTCGCAAAGGACTTGTCAGAGTAGAATGTACCAATTCGAGAGATGATCTTTGAATATGACCAGGACGGGTAATAACTTCAAACTAGTCTAACTAGTGATGTAAACGTGTCTCGCGAAGGTCATGTTCATTGAAAATCGATCAAGTCAAATGTGCGAACTCTACCTAACATGTGCAATTTATTACAAAAATGCATGAGCACATGTGAAGGGGGAGTGTTTCATAAATGCAAAACTCTCAATATGTTAACTAAAATGTGTTTGTTCATGAACACGTTGAGAGATTTTCAAAAGGTTTCATGGTATGTGATTGATAATCTAGGATAATCATGGAGTAATAAGGTGATTATTGTTAGGTTATGTCCAATGATCCGCCAGAACCGGAGGGATCTACCCAAGGACAACTCCAATAGCTTACCATTAGAAGTCCTTAGGTATGATTGAAAAAAGGAGTATAATGAGAAAGGAGAAATAAGGGGTTGAAGAATGAAAAAGAAAAGTTTTTGTAAGGGTGAAAAGAAATAGCCCTCCATGAAAACTTATGACAGAAACCGGGTCAATACATCTGCTATCGGTACTCACTAAGGTGATACTGGTATTGAAGACAAGACATCACGGACCCAGTGACGCATTTGCACCACTGATTGCGTGGTTTTGTAACCTTACAACAGGTTTTACCTCTCGAGGGATCTCAAGAGGCTTACAACCCCACCAGGCAGTGTACCTGACCGATGTAGTATAGTGTAGTGGTAAGTACGGGGGATTGATCGTTCTCCACAGGGAATAGTGTTCGTTAGGTATGAAAGGCTACTCTAATTAGGTCTAAGGGTTGAGGAAGATTCTTTTTTTATGTTTTTATAATTTTATGAAAGCAAATAAAATCTCGGTTTTGAAGGAGTGGGCGGAATTAGTTGCTAGTCAACTAACCCAAATTACTACGAATGCAAATAAAATAAAATAACAAAAATGAAATGTGGTGAGAAACTTATGTGTAGAGAAATGTGTTTACTTAGATTTCCTTACTCCCTAACTATCTTTTACCGGTTAATTAGTGTGTATTAGTTGCGTGGATGACGGGTGTATTCCTTAATACCATTCGTGGGGTGGCGTACTTACTTCCCCAACTCTACAAGCTCCTACTTCACTCCTATGTCGAGCCGGCTAGGAAGCTCCTAACATGGGATCACTAGAATTCGCTTGTGCATTAAATACAACCATAAAAACCTTTAGTACGCGTTTGGTTCATGTTTCTTAAGACGTTCAAGCAAGTTACCGAATAGGAAGTTAGCCAGTTTTCTTAAGCCTAACATAGATAAACAATCATCCAATACAACTAACAACACACTAACAACCAATAATCAATAGCTAAGTTTCATTAGATCTAAGCAAACACAAGATAAATTTAGCCTAACATGTTAAACAAAAGACAAGAATAAGATAGAATCAAACAACACATAGACATATTGAATGATTACTTGATAACTTATCTTTCAATGAAACATGGAAGATCTCAAGGCAAAAAGCCCTGAAAAAGTAGCTAAAATCGTCTTAGGGTTTTATCCCAAAATTCCACACACTAAGCTCTCCTCAATGACAAAAAATTAGAAAACTATATATAGATTTTTGGATCTAACGGCGTCACCTTATGGAGTGTGACGCCATCACCTCGCCGCTTTTAGGGTTCCCGGATGACCTTCTTGACGCCGTCCCTCTTTAGCTCTTCAAAAATCCATTCTGGCTTATCAAGGCTTGACGCCGTCTAACCATTAACGTGACGCCGTCCCCTTATGATTTAAGCCGTGACGCCCTTGATCAAGTTAAAGCGTGACGCCGTCAGAATTCACATGCTATTTTCACTGGCTTATCATGAGTAAATTTCACGTCCAACTTTTCTTGCCAAAGCATGACGCCGTCCAGAGTAAATTGTGACGCCGTCAAGAGTAACTTTTAGCCGATTTTTGAGACTTTGTCGTTTTCTTCACTTTTATGCTCCAAAAACGTCCAAAATGCCTCCTTTTCCAGATTTCTCCTCAAAAGTACCTAAAATGACAAAAGGAACGATTTAGGGCAATATTTGATCAAATAAATACGATTTAGGGCTTAAATGACCCCTTAAAAGCGGTACACTTTTCGCTTCATCAAATACCCTTACACTTGAGATTTGCTTGTCCTCAAGCAAATGCGCTTTTATTCTAATCAAAATACAAGTTAGGGGTCATTTAATGCTAACATAAAAGTAATTACAACAAATAATCGTTCCACTTCAATCATAATAAGCACGGAGATTATAAACTAGCACCTCACAAGTAGTGTTTAGATACTCCCATCTCTCAAGTGTCATCAAAATAAATCTCATAAATGAAAACGGATAATATCTCTCACTACCTGTCATAGCAAATAGATTACCATAGGCTTGGGAAAGGATCGAAAACCTCCTCCACTAGGCGTAAGCACCAAAGATAAACTATCAAAGAGGGCTTTTAAATGGGTTATAACGTTAGGTGTAGGGAAAAGGAAAACACGGTTTTGTTGGATAAAGGATATTTTACTGGTGGCGAGTTAAAAATCTTGATCAATTACATGTACTATACAATGTTGCTAAGCCAAGACTAGACTCGATCTTAAGCTAATGATAAAATAACAAAAACATAAAATAAACATAAAATAAAACGGGATGGTAGTCCGTATGTTTTTTCTATTTTTCTTTTTCTCATTTTTTTTGTGTTTTTCTTGATTTTTTTTTTTTTTTTTTTTTTTTTTTTTTTTTTTTTTTTTGCATACACTTTTACCCTACCATCCAAAATAATACATCATAGGGGCATTGCATCCCCCTTACACTTGAATTTTTACATAACTTTACAAATACTAATCTAATGACTCGAATTAAGATAATTGAAAAACTTGGAGTACTTTTAAAATATTTAGCACATATGGGGGTAATAAATGATGTTCTTCCCCATTACTCCATTATACTAGTACTTTACCCATGAGTCCCAATCGTCCCAAAACAATATGTACAAGGATATGACTCGACTTAGCAACCATGTAATCAATTAGATAATTAACTTGGGTTTAAACAAATGTTGTAACAATAATGCACTAAAGATGAGTGCATACAAGGTAGGCTAAGGCGATTTGGGTGTACATTTTAGTGGGGTGTAACAAATTCTTCCTTTAAGTAAAATGCTTAAAGGTCGAAACGAAAAGATAGGCTCTGAGGGGTGTACTAGGGGTATCGTGTACTAAAAATGAGTACAACGCAAAGGGTGTGGGAGAATTACTTGACCAATGTAGCCAACGTAATTATAACAAAAACACAGGTGTAAAACAATGGGTTAATCCTAATGCCTCTTATCATGTAGTAAATCTAACTACACGAATGTAGTCTCACTTGTGGCCTCGGAATGGTCCTAACGCAAGTTCTAGAATCTAAGTGCTACCGGTACACACATCATAGCATAAATGCTTTTCCTACCAATTCTAGGGGCGAACCTCACATATTTGGGGGTGGAAAATTTTTTTAGTGGTACGGTTTTTGTGCTAGTCATATAACTCCTATCCGTGAGACGCTCATTAAGATCAAAGTTTCACTCCTATATGTTGTAAAAAATTTTAAATTTGGCACTAAAATTACCTTAACAAGTATTTCTCTCAGTTTTATTACACATCTACCATCAAACAAACAAAAATCAAGCGTAATTGTATTCTCTAAAATCGTACTTTTACCCTCCCCTTACACTTAAGATGAACATTGTCCCCAATGTTCAAATAATAAGATGTAAAAGCAAAAAGTAAAAGAATGAAATCAAATACTCCCCTGATTCGCTCAGTGGATAATGAAATTACACGGTTAAATCTTCCTCCAAAGAGAATGTTGAAGCTCCATGACTAATGCATCGCCATAAGCTTGATTCCAAAAACATCTCCTTGTCCAAAATAACCTGTTAAACCTGAGAAAACAAACACGAAAACCTGCATAACATCGGCGGGATAAAATCTATATACAAGGATATAATGCTTGTGGAATGAAAATTTTGCAGATTCCTGGAGATTATAAGTTGGAGATTTTAATAAAAACTTTTTATGAAAACAAAACTTTCAAAAATTTCTGGAAATTAAATCTGACGCCGTCAGGTTATAACCCCTGACGCCGTCAGAAATGACCTGACAAAAATTTTCATTTTTAGTTTCCGGAAAATTTCTGGAAAAACCTTTACCTTACTTCCTGGAAATCCTGCAAAACATCATTATGACTCGATACAAGCATTTGACTCAAACAAATACGAATATGTATGCTAATTTATTATTATTACGATTCATGTTCATTTGTGTTCTAATAAACCGATTTAGATTTCCCTTACACTTATCTTTTGCAAAATACCTTTATATGTAGTTAAGACGAAGTTAAAAACAACATAAAGCATTTTCACAAATTAGTTTTTAACATGAATCAATACTAATAAAAATTAAACACACATACGGAAAATAAAATCAAACAAGCAAATAAATAAACACACAAAGCAAATAAAACAAATAAAGCTTGGGTTGCCTCCCAAGAAGCGCTTTTCTTTATTAACGAGTCTTGTAGCTAGACTCAAAGTCACGCTACCCTATGTAAGTGAGCTCGTCATCAAGGACGTCTTTAGGGTTAAGCTTGGATTGAAGTTTCCTATTGGTTCGCTTAGTACGATATATCTTTTCAAACTTCTCTCCATCCGGGTCATACAACGTCATCTTAATATGCCATGACCCATCTCCATCTTTGGGTGGTTTATCCCAATTCCACTTATGATCATCTTCCTCACAAATCCACTTATTCATTCCTAGGTTAATTGGCAGAACTCCTAGGAAATCAATCATCTTTCTAAAAACTAGAGGGTCTTCAAATGGATCCAATTCGGTGTCCCTAGCCAAGAGTTGCTCCACCGAATGCATTCGGTTAACAAAGTCCTCTTCTAGGTAAAATGGGCGTTGGGGTCCTATGAAGTCTCTATCAATCCAAGGTCCATATCTAGATGGTCTCCTATTTGATTCTAGCCAATGTGGTGTTGGTTCCTCACTAGTATCATAGGCATGTTTCTTAACATCATAGACTGACCAAGTATCTCCTTCTCCTACCGCTATCTTGGATTCCTTACAATCAATCATAGCACTAGCGGTCGCCAAAAATCCTCTACCTATCAACAAGGGGCATGTAGGGTCGCTAACCATATCAAGGACGTGGAAATCGGCTAAAATGGTTAGTTTTCCAATGTGCACTAACACGTCCTTAACTACTCCAACCGGGTAAGCAACACTTCCATCCGCTAAGCCTATTATCACCTCGGTTTCTTCAAGTTTTCCAAGTTTTAGAGAGATGTAGAGAGGTAACGGAAGTAGGTTAAGGCTTGATCCAAGATCGGCTAATGTGTCATAAGCCTCCGAATTACCGACCTTGCAAGGTAGAACAAATAAGCCCGGATCATCTAACTTCTTAGGTAGTTTGTTTTGAACGAAGGCGGTCCCTTTTTCGCCTAATTTGAGCTTCTTCTCATCCAACACATCAACAACCGGACTTTCAAGGTGGAGCTCCTTGAATTCTTCGTCAAGGTTTTGAGTGGGAGGTGTTTCAACTATGTTGTTGACCAATTTGGATGTCATAACTTCTTGGTCATTTGGAACGACTTGGGTTTGTTTGAAACACGTGCTCATGGAATTGACCGAATAATATTGTGGACAAGAACTAGGGGACGAAACCGATGAAATAGCTTTGACGTTCAGTTTCGGGTTCTTGACCGTGTTGCTAGGGAGTGCTCCCATTTCTCGGTCATTGAGGGCTTTCAACAAGGTGTCAATCTTATCGGTCATCTCGCTTTGTTTTTGTTTGAAATCGGCTTCAAACTTGGCTAAACGAGCTTCTTGAGATGCCATAAATTGAGACATCAATCCTTCAAAGTTATCGGTACTACCATTGCCGGAAGGATTATTGTTGAAAGTACGGTTCGAGTTGGAACCGCTTGATTGGAAACGATTAGGTGGGTTGGAGGAATTGGTTTGTTGCGAGTTTTGGTTTTGTTTCCACCTAAGGTTCGGGTGATTTTTCCATGAGGGGTTGTATGTATCACCGTAATGGTTTGGCTCGGGTTTGAAAGTGTACCACTTGTCTCCCGCTCCGTCGGTACGCGAGGATGCGTAGTCCACAAAAGCTTGTTCGGGGAGTTCCATGCAATCACGAGTGTCGTGGGGACCACTACATAATTCACATGAAGAAGTGATTTTGTTCACTTGGTTTGAAGGTTTAGGAGCCTCGTAGGATTTCATGAGAAACTTGACTTGGTCTTCAAGTTCTATGATCCTACGGTCGGAAGTGCTTGAATTATTCGAAGGCAAAGATATTGCCTTGACCGTTTTATTCAAATCACGGGGATCACTCCAACTTTCGTTGTCATGAAGAGCAAGATCCTCTAGGAGAGCCCATGATTGTTCCGCACTTAGATCACGTAGCTTGCCACCGGCCGATTGGTCAATGGTTTGCCTCGTGGAGAGATTGATATGGTCATAGAAGATTTGGACTTGGAGCCAAAGTTCTATGCCATGGTGAGGGACTTTTTGGAGTAAGTCCTTGAATCGAGTCCATGCCTCGTAGAGAGTTTCGCCTTGACGTTGTTGGAACATCAAGATATCATTCCTTAGCTTGGTAGTTCTTCCCGGTGGGAAAAACTGAGCAAGGAAACGAGTGGTGAGATCATCCCAAGAGGTAATGGATCCTGCGGGTTGACGTTCTAGCCACTGACTAGCTTGGTCCCGCAAAGAGAATTGGAAGAGACGCAATCGGGTCGTCTCTCGAGTGGCAACATCAAGGTCTATAGAATCAACGATTTTGAGAAAGTCCTTGAGATGTTGATTAGGATCTTCAGAATGAAGTCCATGGAATGCGCATCCGCTGTGCACCAACCGGATGGTGTCGGATCGCAAGGGTGTGATATTGGCTCCTTGAGTGAGCTCAATGGTGTTTCGATAGCCATGGTGGCTAGGACGGGAATACTCTCCTAAAGTACGGGCTCTAGGAGGTGGTGGTGGTTGTTGTGGTGGTGGGTTGTGGTGGTTAAGGATATTACCATCTTCCATGATGTCGGATGGTATGGTTACGAACAAAGACACGAAGAAAATAGATAGACTAAAGAAAACCTAGAAAAAATAAAATAAAAATCTCACTAGAAAGGAATCTAGTGAGTAGACCTAATAGAAATAAAAATTCAACCTAAACAATAACTATTCCCCGGCAGCGGCGCCAAAAAACTTGATTGCGTGGTTTTGTAACCTTACAATAGGTTTTACCTCTCGAGGGATCTCAAGAGGCTTACAACCCCACCAGGCAGTGTACCTGACCGATGTAGTATAGTGTAGTGGTAAGTACGGGGGATTGATCGTTCTCCACAGGGAATAGTGTTCGTTAGGTATGAAAGGCTACTCTAATTAGGTCTAAGGGTTGAGGAAGATTCTTTTTTTATGTTTTTATAATTTTATGAAAGCAAATAAAATCTCGGTTTTGAAGGAGTGGGCGGAATTAGTTGCTAGTCAACTAACCCAAATTACTACGAATGCAAATAAAATAAAATAACAAAAATGAAATGTGGTGAGAAACTTATGTGTAGAGAAATGTGTTTACTTAGATTTCCTTACTCCCTAACTATCTTTTACCGGTTAATTAGTGTGTATTAGTTGCGTGGATGACGGGTGTATTCCTTAATACCATTCGTGGGGTGGCGTACTTACTTCCCCAACTCTACAAGCTCCTACTTCACTCCTATGTCGAGCCGGCTAGGAAGCTCCTAACATGGGATCACTAGAATTCGCTTGTGCATTAAATACAACCATAAAAACCTTTAGTACGCGTTTGGTTCATGTTTCTTAAGACGTTCAAGCAAGTTACCGAATAGGAAGTTAGCCAGTTTTCTTAAGCCTAACATAGATAAACAATCATCCAATACAACTAACAACACACTAACAACCAATAATCAATAGCTAAGTTTCATTAGATCTAAGCAAACACAAGATAAATTTAGCCTAACATGTTAAACAAAAGACAAGAATAAGATAGAATCAAACAACACATAGACATATTGAATGATTACTTGATAACTTATCTTTCAATGAAACATGGAAGATCTCAAGGCAAAAAGCCCTGAAAAAGTAGCTAAAATCGTCTTAGGGTTTTATCCCAAAATTCCACACACTAAGCTCTCCTCAATGACAAAAAATTAGAAAACTATATATAGATTTTTGGATCTGACGGCGTCACCTTATGGAGTGTGACGCCGTCACCTCGCCGCTTTTAGGGTTCCCGGATGACCTTCTTGACGCCGTCCCTCTTTAGCTCTTCAAAAATCCATTCTGGCTTATCAAGGCTTGACGCCGTCTAACCATTAACGTGACATCGTCCCCTTATGATTTAAGCCGTGACGCCCTTGATCAAGTTAAAGCGTGACGCCGTCAGAATTCACATGCTATTTTCACTGGCTTATCATGAGTAAATTTCACGTCCAACTTTTCTTGCCAAAGCATGACGCCGTCCAGAGTAAATTGTGACGCCGTCAAGAGTAACTTTTAGCCGATTTTTGAGACTTTGTCGTTTTCTTCACTTTTATGCTCCAAAAACGTCCAAAATGCCTCCTTTTCCAGATTTCTCCTCAAAAGTACCTAAAATGACAAAAGGAACGATTTAGGGCAATATTTGATCAAATAAATACGATTTAGGGCTTAAATGACCCCTTAAAAGCGGTACACTTTTCGCTTCATCATTTGCACCACCCCTCCTATCCACTCAGATATCTCTCAAAAGATATTTGTTTCATTTCTCACGGAGAACACTACATAATCTATCGACCTCTCACTCCGAGATGTGTTGATATTGAAAAGGTGGCTCTCTACTCCATGCCTCCGACGACTAAAATCAAAACGCACATAATTGAGTCTAGAGACATGAGATTCATCAAAAGATCTCTTAGGAACACTTCCTATGAAATACACTTGTGTTCACTCTAAAGGATACAAGATGTATAATTCTGAATGAGATCTAAGGATATTGCCTCACGACATGATGGCCGCTGGACGATTTATTGTTAACTGTCTTATGCAGGTACTGACGAAAGTCCATCCACCATCATCATCTACAACGACGACGCATCTAGACTGAAGATGTAGATAAAGGCAAGAAAAACCAAAAGTCAATTCCTTGAAGATCACAGTGCACGAAGGAACATTGAACGGAGAATATTATACATTGACACACGAAGCTCAAGACATCAAATGCAAAAGACCAATCACGGAAGCATCATTGAAATGACCATCCCTTAGGGGGAGATTGTTAGCAATCACGTTATGGTTAATATGAAGTGATGGTCATTTGGTTATTAGAATTAGTGTGTTATGTATAATAAGTAAGTTAGTTAGTGGGCTTGTTGTATTAGTTTTATTAGTAACAAATGTATAAGCAAAATACAAGTACTAGCCCACTCTTAGTTTTTAACTAAAGCCTACCAAAGCCCACCTTTGGTTGGCTGTGGTTCGTATATACACACACACACATCTCACTTTGAAAGTGTGCCTCATTATTTACATAAGATAAAGAGTGTGTGTGTGTGTGTAAAAGTCCATCCTTAGTTCTTTGTATTATCTTCATCTATTGAACATAATCATTCGACTACAAATATCCACCATATCTCTTGTTCTTAATTAACATGTTAGTGAGTGTCATCATCAAGTGTTCATGTGTATGATAAAGGAAGGAAAGTCGTGGTCTACAATCTAAGAAGCATTAAATATACCAAACCGTGTCAGTCACTTCTATAGTTGTTCCATCATAAACAAATATTTAGTGTTAAGTTGTACAAGTTTTTAGATGCATGTTTCCGAGTCTGGTGTGCTAAACTTCTTTTCTAGCTAGAGTTATTTTTTGATTTTTAAATAAACCATTGCTAATATACTCGTATTATATTACTACATGAACCTTTCTACCATTACATATTACTTTAGAGATATCGCATACATTAAATAATTAGAAGATGCACAAGCTGATATAACACAATACTCTTAGGTCACTCCCAACCGTAACACAGGGTTAAACTTTAACACACTGCCACGTCAGCTTTAACACACTCACATTTAACTCAACTTTAACACTCCCAACCATAACTCACCTTAACTCACTTTTATATCAAATGTTTTCAAACTCAACCCCTAAACTTATAATAATACTTCATTTATTAAAAACTTAACATTCATTAAAAACATACTACATTACATACTTAAAAAAATTAAAAAAAAAAATTACAACGAAATTAAAAAATAAAATAAAAAATGATAACGAAATAAATAATTATTCACCGTCTTCTGAATATTCTTGTTGTTGTTGTTGATGTTGAAGGTGGTTCTACCAAAGATGCTCCATAAGGTCTCGTTGGAGTTGAGTATGCATTTCTCTGTCGCGTATTTCTTTTGCCCTTCGACGTTGGACATCGCATCTGTCGACCCACCTGTCTTTCCTCATACGTGCTGACGGATCCACCCACATATCGTTAAAATCACGTAGTGTAAACTTTTGATCTTTCAAAATCATATTATGCAAAATAATGCAACAATACATGATTCTACGTGTCTTCACAAGTTTCATTTGACGTGCCGGTTGTTGTAGTATACCCCAACGTCCTTGAAGCACACCAAAAGCACGTTTGACATCCTTTCGTGCACTTTCTTGTTTCCTTTTAAAGTAACCATGTTTCTCGTCAGTTGTTGCCGAGAAGGATTTGACAAACGTAGCCCACTGTGGGTAAATTCTGTCAGCTAAATAATAGCCTTTTTCATACCTCCTTCCATTTACCATATAAAGTGATGTAGGGGCGACGTCATTAAGAATGTCGTCGAATAACGGTGAGTTATCCAAAACATTTATATCGTTATTCGCCCCCGCCATCCCAAAAAATGCATGCCAAATCCACAAATCTTGTGAAGCATCTGCTTCAAGCATTATAGTTGGGTATTTTTTTTATCACACCTACCAAATTGCCCTTGCCAAGCAACCGGACAATTTTTCCACTCCCAATGCATGCAATCAATGCTACCAAGCATTCCCGGAAAACCATGGTGCGACTCATGTCTTTCATAAATACTTTGAATGTCGATCCATGTTGGTTTTCTTAAATATTCTGGCATAAACAAATCAATTACACGCTTGGTAAAATTATCAAGAGAATCAGATGAAGTACCCGCACCCATTTGCAAATACTCATCAAACGCATCCGGTGACGTGCCGTACGCCAATTGGCGTATGGCAGATGTACACTTCAAAAGAGCACTTATACTCATTCGACCCGTAGGATCGAGTGATTGAGCAGAAAACTTAAAATGATCCGAAAGAAAATCGGAGGTATAAGATTGAATACCTTCGACTATTTGTAGAAATAGTTTCCGGCTCATACGAAATCTTCTTCGAAAATACCGATGCAGATACTTACAATTCGGATTGAAATAGTCGGCACGCAAACGTTGATCAACAAGCTCACGTTCACGAAAGATATGACCACGTGGTATCGGAGGTTGAGCTACTGCTTGTTCCATCTGCACAAGTTCTTCGTACACGGCTATCATAAACTGAATGTCACTTTCGTCATCTTCATCTGACCAGTTGCTAAATTCTTCGTGACTTTGATTCGGATCCATTGTGAATGAACAAGTTTTTTTTTTTTTTTTTTTTTTTTTTTTTTTTTTTTTTTTTTTTTTTTTTTTTGTGGAAGGTTGAAGATGAAAGTATATGATGTAGTATATTGATTTTTGGAAGTGTGAAAAAAATGTGATGTTAAATGGGTATTTAATTATTTATAGGAGAGGGAAAAAGGTTTTGATTTTTTTTTTTTTGATTTTTTTGATTTTTTTTTTATTATTATTTTTTTTTACAAACAACCGTTTGATTCAACGGTTATTAGACACAAGAAAATAACGGCTAGTTTGGGCAGTTTTAGGGGCGAAAGTGATTTTTTTTTTTACCCAACGCACCCTTAACGCTGCGTTAAGGGTTTAACTGAGGTCCTTAACGCTGCGTTAACATAGGTCACTCCCAACCATTAACGCCACTTTAACGCACCATTTCATACCTTTAACTCAGCTATAACGCACCCTTGCGTTACGGTTAGAACTGCTCTTAGAGTCGTCTCTATGTAAACCATCAAATATCACCACCAGTCCACCACCATTTCACCTCTAAAAAGATGCATGTTTAATTCACGTTTTCCCTCTTTGTAACCACTCTTGTGTGTGAGAAAGGAACAATGGCGTGGCTTTGGGGGTTGTCATCTGCTACATTATTTCAACAAGCTAACTATAAATAAAATTCTCCCGTCTCATTTTCTCAATGTGCTTCCAACCCAATTTTAACCAAGTTTGTGCGTAGGGAAAAGGTATAAAAACAAATGAAAATGTATAAAACAGAAGGAAAAAACGTAAGAAAACGGGCCGAAACGTATAAAAACGGATGAAACATATAAAAACGTATAAGAACATACATCCGTGGTGGTTGTGGTGTTTGAAGTAATCGTGTTTATTTATCTAAAGGGATCTAAATCAACAAGTTATGAAACTAGTCTATAACTTGTTCACCCCTACTATAGAAGTGGTTTAGATGTTCATTTTCGTTATAATTCACAAGTGTAACTCATTTGTGTAATCTCACTTCCATATCAATAAATACATGCTTTCATATGGTGTCTCTCATTTACACATACTTTTACATTTACACATACGAGGCTTCATACAACCCGTGCGATGCACAGGCTTGTTTGTTGACTAATTAAGTTGTTTTCCATAACGTTGATACATCTTTACCCTTGTCGGGTCGGGGTAGCACATGACGGTATGCACGGTCTTTTGGTTGATTAATTAAGTGGTTTTTCGTTGTATAAGCATTAGATGCCTATTAGAGAAGTTGTAAGTAAATCAAGTCTGATAAGCTTAATGTTGGTACTTAAGTCTAATCATGTAAATCAAGTCTGATTTACATGATTAGACTCAAATATAGCCAGTATACGTTGTTAAAAAAGATTTGTTACAATCGAGTCAATATGAAAAACATATACAATCGAGTACACAGCTTCAAGGTACACGGCTTCAAGATCCTTTGGAGGGTCTCGGTTATGTTCTTCTTTTGTTATTATCGTTCATGTCAAACCGAAAGAAAAATTTATTTTTGTTCCTCCTTTAATATTTCAAATAACAAAAAGAGCTATGATCTACAAAGATCGATGATGGTTTTTGTTTCTTTCGTGTTTTGATGTTGTGACAGTGTGATTAAAGGATTAGGAAAAGATAAGATCTATGAGGATTAACTGAGATCATTATCAAATTATTTTTTTCCGTTTTTCCTTTTTTTTTTATCTTTATATATTTTTTTTTTTGGTTTTTGTGCACAAACTTGTGATTTGCTTTATTTTTCTTTTTCTTGTTGAGTTCGTGAGATGCGAGTTACAGTGGGTTTTTTGTTGGTTTGATGTGTTATTTATAGTTAAATAATTTGTGTAACTTATGAATTTGAAACGATTATACATATGAAAATACTTTTCTAATTATTATGAAAGTGTGTTTAGTGAACACTTCATATTCACCTTGATTATTAATTTCATTAACTGCAATTAATGTGTGAATGAGTAAATAATTTCCACATGATTAAAGTTATTCAATTGTATTCTGTCGAGCTTAGAGCATGTTGTATTGAGTAATGTCTGAGTAAATTGCTGAATTGTTATCGTGATGGTGAGGCTAAAATATACAACAGTGTATAACTTATAAATACAAAAGCAATCTACTTTGAGTAAATAACATGTTTCGATAACATGGCAATCGATGTGATAATTATATACTTCTTTTATATTCATTATTCAAGGTGCATGCGATGCGCGGGTCTTGTTATCTCATAACATATTAAACTATTCGCGTGCCATATAATTATGTTATACGTCATTCGGTGTGAGGCTCAAATATACAATAATCTATAACTCGGGCTAAAAGTGTTTGGTTCATGTTTACACCATGTCAAACGGATTCAATTCATGTCGAATCCCCTTCCATTTATATACTCCATAATGAACACTGTAAAAAGAAACATTTTATTGCCAACCCAACCTCATGCTAAAACAAACAAATAGATAATCTGCAACAAAATTACTAATATTTCATTTAGGAAAAAGGTCTTCGTATTATCTTTGGTAGTTACCACATAAACCAACAGATATATCTAAATTAACACTACACTTATTTGATGAGACATCGTTTACATCAGGCCTAGAGTGCACCTCACTGATTTCTCCTTTGTGTCAAGGGATGATGCAATGAAAGCGTTAAAGCTACTGCATATTCATCTTCATCTTGACTGGTTCTCAAGCTTTCCAACTTTCGTTTCTTATACGATCTGCATTATCTATCACCTTTTTCAAAAATCTGTGTAATAAAAAAAAAAAAAAAAAAAAAAAAAGTGAATAAACCATCTCGTTTAATTGTGCAAAATCAAGGTACGGAACTATGGATAATTATTAATTACCATCACATTTGATTGCACTAAGAAAAAGGTATGATATTGGTTTTTTTCCTTAGAAAGTTTAATTTTGCTCTAAATTATTTCGTTGAGTTAGACGTGGTCATAATCTCAAAAGTTTTTTTCCATGCTTGAAGTGCAGAATATCGTCAAATCATAAGTCCATGTGATTACTTTCATTTATGCTTAACCTATGCCCTTCGAATTTAATCCTTAATTTTCACAAACAAAATGCAGATAGATTAATCATGAGCATCTTATCTTTTTAACCACAACTTACTGTAGTTACTCTTTAAAACTTATATAATGGTGGTTGAAAATAAATTATAGAGGTTATATACTTTTTTAGTCTACATTCCTTCTTTTGGTAATTGTTGTCAAGTATCAACGTTGCATATATACTGCTACAAATTAAGGACCAACAACAATATGTGGGTGGTCTTGAGTTGAATATATCACATGGCCAAAACTGAGGTGCACGCCCTTATCAAACTAACTTTGTTTTATTCTTTAAAAGTTTAACCAAATAAAAGAAGCCTAGCCAGAAATTTTAGTCGGTTGTCGTGGTCTTGATGAAGAAGGAGGCAATGATCATTAATAGGAACAGACCCAATTGCAAAGCAGTGTATAAACAGCGATAATACTACTACTACTACTACAACACACTGTATAGTGATAATAGTGTGTGTTAGGACCGATCAACAATATAATACAACATAAATAATAATCATCAATAAGAACATAACATAAAAGAAATCAAACAAAAACCTGAATCAATTCCATGAGGAAATGAACATCTTTCGCGTAAAGTTCAGCAGACAAATATTTCACCGCTTGACTGATATCCGCCCTTAACGTATTACCTTTTGCAAACTTCGTCCGCCGTAACTCCGCCACATGCTCCTTCGCCGCAGCCACGATCGACGCCATTAAAATCAAAATCTCACACGCACAATACACTACTATCTTACGTATAACAAACAAACATATACTTCACAGGCTAATGGATGAATCAGATTATATATAGAGAGATATGATGTATGAGAAGATGATTGGAAATACCGAAATATGCAAAAAGAGAGAGTGTGGCGGTTACTATTCGTCAATTGTGACTTTTGAGTCTGCTCAATCTTTTCCAATGCCTTCTTCTTTCCTTGATGGCAGTTTTCTTTAAACAGTTTAAAGTTATATTATCCATATAACGTAGCAGCATACATTTTTATCTAGGATGATGCAATGAAAGCGTTAAAGATGGTTAAGTTCGAGATACACGATTCACTATTAGGATGCTAGAACATGAGGATAACACAATCAAGTTTCAGAAAACATTCCTTCAAAACACCAAACCAATGAGACATAAAAATGAGAAAGGTCAAAATCGACATACCAAGGATGGAACGCAAGACTTCAATCGTCTTCCCCCAACAGCTTGGGCAATTCTCATGGACTCTCGGAAAACATTCCTACAAAACACCAAACCAAAAAATATATATTAAAAAACATGCATGTTCTTAATATGATATCATAGGCACTAACCAGATTATTGGTTTTACCACGTCTGCATATGCTGCTGTAGCCTGATGGTGGTGGGCTAATGTTAGTTAGTACTGCTCACGGAATGAGTTAGTACTGCCCATGGTTCAAGTTTGTACTGCTTCTATTATTCGCATAACAGGTTCTTAGGCACGACTTGTTGGTACTGATATATAACATGAAGTGGCATGGAAGAAATGTTTGCATGGAAGAAAGAGGCATGTTGCGCTCTTTATTCATTCTTAGGTGAAAAGAAAGAAATAATGGGACGGTGCATTGGATGGCTTTTTATATTCATACTTCACATTCATGCAATAGATAGTGGAACGGTGATCATTTAATTTAATCGAAGCCCTTTTGTGTTCCATAGTCTTTAATCGTAGCCCTTTTGTGTTCCACATATTTCATTGTGAGCATTGAAGATGAGTTTGTTTGTAGTTATTTTGGTATGCATACTCATGTTTGTACCGTACTTTTGGTTGTGCACAACCCCCCTTGCACATTAAATTAAGGTACTCAACATTTAGGTATAATAGATACATCAACTCAATCACTTGATATCATGGTGATTGACATACGTATCTCTAAATATCGCATAGATATAATGTGTTCATTGTTTCTTTTTTCTAAGTCTTTAAACATTGATTTAGTAGTAACATGTCAATGTACATATCAACTACAAGCTAAATGGGTTAACATGGGGTGCGCAGGTCTCATCCAAGGACATACCTACTTGGAATTCGGGTGTAGCACAAGGAAAACTTTATTTTGGGCCGCGCAATGTAGTTTATTTCTAAAATACGTATTTTTTTACGTGTAATCCTTTATTTTAGCTAATAAATTATTTGTGGTGCAAATTTAGTACTTGTAGTTACAAAACCTTTTAAAGAACCTTGTGTCCGTTTTTTTCTCGCCATGAACACTTTTAAGGCTTTTTAACAAAATAATTTAAAAGGAAAGTTAGGTTTAGATTAATGAGCATGCTTTCATAAGTTGATAGAAAAGTGTAATGCTTGGTTGGTTTTAATTTTAACTAGACGAGTACCCATGTATAGCAACGAGATTTTATAGCCGCAGATAATTGATAAAAACAAAGTTCATGAGTTATAAACGAAAAATAATAAAAGTTTAAGAATTTGAGGATTAAACACGATATAAACCGAATAAAAATAATATCGAAGAGTTATAAACGAAAATAATAGTATAAGTTTTCTTTGATATATGGCATAGATCTACAAAATTTAGTTTATGAAAGGGCTAATACTATATATTTTAAAACCTATAGGGTACATACAAAAGAGAAATCCTGATAGTAATAAGTCGGTCAGTTGGTATATAAACATGATCAAACCTCTTTCCAACATTCATTCGATCAAACGAAACCCTTTCAATAAACCGGTAAACATTCATTCGACCAAATGTCTAGTTCAGCAATGGAAGTGTTCATTCCCTCAACAAACAATGTAAGTCTTATCTTTATTAATTTACACGGTAACATTTTTAATTTTTTATTTTATTTCTTATATATTTACACCAGCTGTCTTTTTTGTAACACAGAAGGACTATGATAGATCAATGCTAAGCGAGGAGCTGGATAATATATTTAATCAATTAGTGGCAATTCGTTACCCTGATTTTAAGAACTATTCCTTTATTCGTCGATTGAAAGGCGATGCTCGTAGAGATTATGGTGACTATGTGTGCTTCAGCGTATTGGAAGTATGCGAGGCACTACGAAGAAAGGATCCAGATCTTTTTGATACAAAAAAACCTAATGCTATTGCAATGGTGAAGCATCGTTTCTCTTGTTAAATATCACTATGCTGAGTTTTTATTTTAAAAGTAATCTATATATTATATACTGTTCGGTTTGATATTTTATTATTGTAGGAAATTCGGGATGGATTTCGATATCCGAGAATTGATAAGAATATGATGATAAACCAAGAGTCCGTACAACTACATGCTGCTGGTATATTAACATTCAAGCTACACGGGTCATGGATAGCTCAGGGTTTTTTTTTTATTCCCATTCTTTTCCAAACTCTTCTAAAACACACTTCAAAATTCTCGCCTAATAAATTGTATACACCTTCTTCTTTGCAGAGGATCCAGGAGATGCTTATTAATGGCATCGACACATGGGCACCGATTATATATGAAAGAAGAGCAAGAGCAGTATTCCTCTCACTAACAAAACCTATGCCTCTTTATAGGCTTCGAGGTGATTGTATCAAAAATGCGCTTGCTCGTATGTATTTGTATTCAGGGATTGATGTACGCATAAACGATAGTTCACACGTTGCTTCAGATCCAGAAAATGCTTTAGATATAGAAAATATAAGGAAATTACTTTTATCAATATTTTTTCCGAACTGGTTTTCGGTTCTAACATATCTTCTTTAATGTGTATGCCTGATGTTTCACTAATGATGTATGTAGGTATGAAGTTTTCGTGAATAAAGCAGACTTAATTGTCCACGTGAACCCTGACCTACACCGAGAGTATATTCAAGAATGCTTTACTGTATGTAACTTATAACATTTTTAAATTAAAGATTTGAAGGAGAAATTAAATACTGATCTTTTCTTTTTCCCAGGCTGCTAGTAGTACAGCGTGGCTCCAAGAAGCGCAATTACTATGTTGCGGATACCGAACTTTCAGCAGCGACCAAGAAGCAAATCTGGGTTCTCTGTGGCACGAATATTTCCGTCATCGTGAATTCAGATTATTTCAGGGCCTAGGTAAAGTTATTGTTCATTTATTCTGTGTTTTTGCTTTGTGAAAGAATGTGAGTACTAAAAATATTTTATTGCAAATATAACTTCCTTTGTTTGGCGTTTGTTTCTATCAGCCCGGGATGCTGGCTACCAGCCTGAGGAATTATTTTGTTGTCTTCTCAAGTAAGATATTTACGCTTTTGTCTTTATTTTTACCCTTATTCTACTTTATTGTCATCAATAATCTGAGGGAGAGTGGTAAATGTTCTTTTCTCGTCAACTTGCTGTTACAATTTTTTTATATAATGAATTCAACAATGTAACATGGCTATATTCATTGTTTCATAAAAGAGATGCACTAGTTTCGTAATTATCTATATTTATAGTTTTGTGTTTTGTGTTCTTAACAGATATACATGGTTAAAGAGTCATAGATTATCTGAGTTAACATTCAGCATTGAAGAGATGCTTGATAGAAAGGTATATGATGTCTTCTATTGATGCTATGCTATTGAATAATAAAAGTACTCATTTTCAATCCTCTGATAAATAGGGAAATTCCTTTGTATATCTACAAAGAACTAGAGCTTTGATATGTTCACTTATCGAGCATTCGGAATCTCCCGGTAAATTTTTTGAAAAAGAGGAGGCTTTGGCCGGCAACGGAGAACGTGAGTTGGGATTACATTTGGTGGAGTTCACTGGGGTAATACTTTTATTTGTTGAAGTTATGAATATATTGTTTTATTTTCCTAGGTTACGCCAAAACATAGTTTCTTCTAATATGCTTTTAAAGGTGTAATGTTATCTAGTCTCATGCTTAAGGGTAAGCAATCATACAAAATGATACTGTATTTAGCGACTAGCAATACTAGAGTGTATGGATAATCTGAAAATAATTATATGAAACCGATTTTGAGGAAAACGTGAATTGAGAACCGAAACCGATTTTAGGTGTATTTTTCTTGGTTTTGACCCGAACTGAACCGAGTAAAACTGAAACCGCAAAACCAAAAACCATAATTATATGAAACCGAAAACCAGACCGAATAAAAGATCGTTTCGGTTTGGCTTCGGCTCGGTTTGGTTCGGTTTTCGGTTGATTTTGCTCAGCCCTATCAAGGAATACTAGAGTGTATGGAAAATTTGTAAATAATGAAATAAAGAATTATACCTATTATAAATCTATTTCGCTTCTAATTGGGCATAAACATTTGGTTGAGTATTCTCTTGCCTGTAGACATTTCACAAATATAGATAAAATAATGAAGTGAAATGGTTTTATAGATTTTCCTAATTTTGATAATATGAATTGTAATTGCTGTATTTGTAAATCTAACTTTCTTTTCCAGGTTATTGAAGAGGCTTGTACAGTTTTGGTGCCAAATATTGTTTGCGAATACCTCTTCAATTTATCCAAGTTATTTAACAGCTACTACCGCGAGGTATATTTTACTTGCATATGCTTTTTCTCTTACGGTATTGAATTCAAGTTAAATTTACAAAAAAGTTCAAATCTTTAAAAAAACAACCGTGACGTCTTTTGTCCCGGTTTAGCATAATTTTGATAGTTTTGCTAGGTGAAAGCAGAGATGATTGATACATTGTCTTACTAAATGCCTTTTTTTTTTTTTTTTTTTTTTTTTTTTTTTCCCCCTTCATACAATTGGTTTCCTTAAAATAACTTAATTTTATAAAAATAAGTTAATTTTCTAAAAATTAGTTTTTGATTATTTAAAATTTAATATGGTTTGGTTTATTTTGGCAGGTTTTGTCTGGCGAGCCCAATGTAGTGTTGTGTAGGGCAACTGAAGTGGTAATGGCTAAGTGCTTTGATTTTTTGGGGATCAACCCGGTAGGCCTTTATCTAGCACATTTTTCTTGTTCGGTTTTTGGGTCCGTGTTTTGTTTACCCGAATCCTGTTATGCGGGACTATCTTATGTTCGTCAAGTTTACTCCTTTTGTGAAAGTCGGTAGTTAAGATTTATTTAAGTTTTGGTGTTTATGTTCTATAATTTAAATTGGTCTGGGTCTCAACACATTTTATAACAGTTCTAAACTTCTTTTTTTTGTATAGGGCTGCTCAATTGGATACGCCCGGGAATCCTTGGAACTATTGGTTAAAGAAACGAGGGGAACTGTTAATCGTATAATTCCTTCTCCTTCTGAAGCTAGGTAATTACATGTTTGGACTTTGAAAATAATTGATATATTCTATGTCGTTTGTTTAATTTAGGTCAACTATATGGTTGTTTACGTAAAGTATTGTACCTTCTCATTATGTCTTGAAAATTGACTTCTTGTAAAGGTTGGGTCATTTTGTAATCTGTAATCAAAATATTATATATAATTAAAATTAAAATATATATATATAAATTTTAACAATTTTATTAGCTTTTAATCAGTTTTAAAGAAACTAGTTTCACACTTATTTTTTCTATTGTGAAATGACATAAACCAGCTACAAAGACATATTTAGTGATGGTTGCTTTTTTTTTAATCAGGTATCTTCGATCTCGATTTGAGCTGTTTACCATGAATGTGAGTGTTTCAGATCCTGATTTTGACGAAGGTAGTATTTTTGGGAAACTTTTTGTAAAAGATGCATTGGGGGCAAGAGCGGATGGGTTGGCGAAGGTAGATGAGGAGGATTGTTGTTACATATCGTGTTTCAACCATGAATGGCATGAACCACTAGGCATCGCCTACGATTCTTTGATTCCTTTTGGCGACCCAAGTTGTCGCCGTTCTGTCCCTGTCTCATCCTCCGTTGAGGTTGATTTGCTTCTCCATGCTATGAGCGAAAGCAAAGATCAATGTTACTTGATATTCCATGGCAAGCGTAATGCACCCCTCTCAAAATTTTGGGAAGAGGAATCAAAAACAAAGTGTGGGACACTCAAGTTTGAAAGTGATACTGGCCGTGTGCTCGTGAACTTCATTCTACTGAAAGAAGTAGTAGATGCGTCAATGGAGGTGACATTTAGTTTGTCTAACCCCGGTGTTCCTGTACAGATTTGCGGCTCCATAATGGCGCATTATGGAGACGACGTGGTCAAAGATGATCTCCTAGGTCAGTATAAGGCGACAATATTTAGAACCAAGAAATTTGAATTAATTGGAGAGCAAGGTGTGTTGCCGCTGCACAGATCGTTGTTGGCTGTACCCGCAGGCGGGCGCCTCAAGATCGAGGCATTGCTGATGGATGTCGAGTCACAAAGAGAATATGTGAATGTAATGAGGGATTACCATGCGAGACCGGGTGAAGCCGACGATTTGTGTATAGAATGCGGAAATTTCTCTTTCAATCTTAAAGTGGCTTGGAGCTGATAAGTTGGTGGTTTTACTGCAATGACCTTGTTAGTCGTTTTCTGGGATAAAGTATGCAAAACCTCGTGTGATAGGGACAGAAATGTAAGAGGCGAGATGCCTTGTCTACAAAGAAATCGTATGTATCTTGTTTTCTCCCATTCTTCACTGTCATGCCTGGTCTCTTTTTTTGAACAGTTATATTATTGAATGCAGCAACTTTTAGGGAGTTTTTATGTATAAATTCATAACGTTAGCAAGTTGCCTTACCAATAACCATTTCTGGATAATGATTGCTGTTTCTTTTGTTATGTCATATGGTTACTTATAGCGTGTTTGCAGTTTTTACCTTGTCATTGTTAGAGGAATTTAACAATGCAACTAAGCACATCATCTGATTAGTATTACAATTTTGCTATGCTAGATCCTAGAAGTGAGGCTGAGATTGGTATACATATGTAAGGTGAGTGACAATGTGATGCTGTTTGCCACCAGGAAATGCACTCTTTATCAACTTGAAATGATTTGTGTGCATGTTATTTGAATATCTATGATGGATACACTTTGCAATTTTCACAACGGATATATATATATATATATATATATATATATATATATATATATATATATATATATATATATATATACACGGACATGAAACTTTTGGATATAGGATTGTAAGTTGTAAGATACTGAACTATTTTTTGACAGATTGGAAAGATTGATCATGACTTCTGCAAATCTACATCCAGATGATAATTTGTATATACATATCCAGTTATATATGCTTGTTCAGGTTGGATGTACTTGTTCATTAGCTCGGATTATGTTGGATTCATGTTTCCAGAAGGTAACGTGTTGATGGTTGCGAGTTTAGAATGGCTATTTGCGACAGGTGCTGCATTCGGTCTGTACATAAATATGATTCACAATTGCACAATATTAGATAGGGTTATGTTCATCCAAAAGTAAGCTCAATATTTCTAGTGAACCAAATTGGTTTGCTCATGAGTAAGAGACCATGAACTCAATTTTGACCAAAAGTAATGTGATCAGTTTTGTACTTATTTCTAACCCAACACATGCGCACTCATTCATTGCATCTCGATAAGTAGTACTTATGATCAGGATCTCACAAACAGAACACATATATCATCGTAGCAATTTTGGTTAGAAATAAATTTAGTCAAAATAGATCAAAAGTTGCACAGAGCCAGAGAGTTATTACCCCAACATGCCATTTTATCACACTACACATGACACAAGCTGATAAAAACTGAAAGAAGGCAAGGAATTTAGTCAAAAGTACAAGTCTTGCCCAAAACCATTCATTACATTCATTACTGTCCCCGCTATACAATTGCCACAAAACCCGAAACAAATTAACAACTTACAACAGAACATACAAAACCCAAAACGAAGAGGTGAAAAACAGGAGATCACACCATGGCCATCTCCGCCTATACATCTTAAGGCAATTCACCTGATCTTTCAGCTACCTATCAACCCCTTCCGAATGACCAAAACACTTTTACTTTCTTTTCTTTTCAAAATACACAAAACCCTTGCACGACCTTTACTTTAGTGCGGGTTTCCTACTTCTATGCATAGACATATATGTACCATCAAAAGTCAGCAGTTTGCTACAACCAGCTAATTCGAGGCTCAGATTCAGACTGCTCAAAAGACATGATAACCCACACCATTAAATTTTAGCACCATTAATATTTAAAAGAATCTGGTTGAGATTCCTGTAAGTTGTATATAATTGACATGAATACGGTAATCAAATACATTGATTTAGTTCACAAAATATTATATATTTTTCCCTCGAAATAGCTGTATTCTTATTTAACAAATGACCCAAGCAGAACCCAAAACAATCTTCTATTGACTATGATCGACGAAAAGATTGCAACCACTAAGATGGAACAATGAAAAAGTAAGTTGTTTATATGCAATCAACATTATAATAAAAATAGTCAAAAAATTACTTTTATGAACTCAGTTTCATTATGTGTTACCTGCAGGGTCCTGAGTTTTTTGCTACCCTGGGCGAGAAGTTATAAAAATGCCCCTGTTTAAATAAATGAGACACTATTTTTGGTTTGTCTTTTAAATAAAGCCCGCACATTAACTTAATAGATTTTGGACATTATTTTGCTTGGGATAGTTCTATTCAGGGTTCTAAAAGGCGAGTTATGGCGTTGTTAAGGCGCGAGGTGTCACATAACGTTATACAATAGACTAAAACGTCGGCTCTAGGCGTAGCATGAGATGAGGGGTGAAAAACCGCGATAAGGCGCGAAGCGTGACACATTTTCTGAATTAACTCCAATGAATAGGTTTTTTTTTTATATAAAGAAATGAAGAAGATTACATGTAAGGATTGTTCTTTGACTTAATTCCTTATGTATAACACTTTTTATAAACTCGGTATATATGAAATATGATATAATATACAAATCTATAAATATTTTCATATTTTGTAACACTTTTAGTCACGTCTTATAAAATGTTATGGCTTCGCGCGCCATAACTTATAAGGCGTGAGGTGTGGCAATGCCAACACGCCACGCCTTATGCTATTTATAACATTAGTTCTAAGTTACGCATAATATTAACTTAATTATAACAACATTTGTATATTTTTATTTCTTTTTTATTTTAACTTTTCCACTTATTGATAGGACATTATATACTCTCCTTTTTTAAATTACTTTATCTTCTTTTTTTTCAACTAAAGATTAAAAAAAAAATAATAATAATAATAATAATAATAATAATAATAATAATAATAATAATAATAATAATAATAATAATAATAATAATAATAAAGATTAAAAAAATAATAATAATAATAATAATAAAAATAAAAAAAATTCAATCTGTTATGAAATAGGAGATTTGGTAATGTTATCAAAAATCAATACGTGTTAGCATACGAATTATACATCTGATCACTTGAGATAATATGCACAAACCAATACGAGTTTCACATATTATGTAATATTTAGAACTACAATTACAAGTCTTGCCAAAATATAAAACGGTGATATTAAAACGTGGTAAAAGGTTGAAATTAAAGAAAAACAAAAAGGGAAAAAGAAATAATTACTTCCCCTAGTACCCCAGACAAAATAGTAGTCTTTACTCAGTACCTCATGTGACCAAAAGAGTCATCATCTTCCTCTTCTATCTTTTCGATAACTCATGTTTTCCGTTGACTGCAACCTTTTCTTTTTCGGGAAAAAAGTTTCTTAAACTAGTCCAACATGTTTCTGGTCCGTTTGATCATCAAAGCATCATCTTCATCATGTAAATCAATTCAGAACACCAAAATATCTGATGCCCTTTAGTTGCTTGATGCCCTGGGTCGTCGCCCGCGCTGCCCATAGCCAGGGCCGGCCCTGACTCTCAATCTCGCATAGATATAATTTGTTCATTGTTTCTTTTTTTCTTAGTCTTTAAACATTGATTTAGTAGTAATGTAACACCCCCTAAATTATGAGATAACAACGGAAGACTAATTGGGGTATTACGGTGAGGATCAAAATCATAATCATAGAAAACGGATCAAAAGAGACGTTTTGAAAGTTGTTTGTCATTCAAATAATACTTTCGATACAAAAGGTGAAATATTTGATTTATAAAATCCCATGAAAGGGTGTGATAATTTGAAAATAATGACATATTTGATTTTACACCACGGAATTTATCAGAGTTATAATGCCCGCTCCGTGTCTTGTCCTGCTCCGTTAATTACCTGAGATAAACATGCTTAAAGTGTCAACACAAAGGTTGGTGAGTTTATAGAATTTAATAGAAAACAATTTATTTCAATAAATTCAAGTGGTGTATAGTGATATTTGAAATAAATACAAGTACGAGTAAACAGTTGTTTTTCAATAATTTTGAGAGTGAAGTGATAATTGTAATAAATACTAATATTGGTGAAAGTGAGTTGCTTTGGGTAAAAACCACAAGTAAATCATATATGAAATCAGTTAAATACACGTATAGGATTCCATGGGAATCATGATCCTAACTTGAAGTGGTAAAAATAGTGTTTTGCCTGAAATCTACAATTGTAATATGGTGTAATACTAATATAGCTGTATCTAAATATATGTGGAAGCATATATAAATATATTGCTCTAAGTCTCATGGCACGCAAAACGTTAACAAAGTACCGTAAAACGGAGGTGTTCACATCAAATAAATGATGGATTTATGGCCCTTGTGTAATAGGTGATTTGCCACTTCCTATTTCTTCTCAAATATAGTGCATTGCGACTAATACGACTAGCCACCAAGGCATTCCGTCAAGTATTAGTGGAATAGGTCGTCAGCCTCTAGCAGGTTTCGAAGCTCTCCACTATATTCGCGTTCACCGCAGTGATTAATGGCTCATGATAAAGGGACTTTTTGGCAATACTGTGAACTTAGGCAATATCAACTTAATGGTGTACGAGTGCTTTAATTCTAACAAGTATTTCCATTGAAATTTGGAAATAACATATAAAAGTGATGTGTACGTTCATGGTGTTACGTGAGGGTGTAATGTGAGGACAAATATTTTTTTACAATAAGCAATTTGAAAATGCTATCATCTGAAACAAGCATATATCTCCCCCAAGGAGTAAATCAAAACATGTAAAGTAGGGGTTATAATTGAGAGTAAATTGTGAGAGTTTTTCAGAGCACTTATAAAAGTAAAAACATGTAGTTGAGCATCTATCTCCCCCAAATAGTTTATATAATAATTAAACTAGTAAAAGTGGGCCTACAACTCACCTTGAGTGTATCTGGCAAGGTGGAATTATGAAATCAAGTAAGATTACAGATGAGATCACGAAAACGGCTTCAACACGTGACCTGAATATAAGGGAAGTCTGAGACTCTGACTTAATACGAATAACGAGTGTGAAAATGAGAAATCGTATAACGATTTGATCGGTGATGTGAGTGTGATATGCTTACAATGCCTAAAGTTCAAAAATAATATTATATATAATATTATCTTGTTTTTATGTCATTTAAATCCAATAATATCGTTTCCTCAAAAATGGTGAAACGAATCGTTAAGTTAAATCGTTTTAATATTCATTATATATAAATAACGTAACGTTAAATATAAAGTAAATGAAACGTAGAAAAATTCACATGACGTGACGGGGAATCGTAAAATGAAATATAGAAATGAAAATATCAAATATATTCTGTTGGTCCTTGTCCTTTTCCTGTTTTTACACTTTATACCCTAACGGCGTTAGCGTTGCACCGTTAGTCCTTTGTTAAATATAACTTGCATTTATAGTCCACTACTTGTCCAAAATAACTTTCTGAGCTTGGAATATGATATAATATCAATTTCTATCCTAATGTTTCTGTTTTGGTAGTTTCAGTCCTTGTTTTTAAGGGTTGATAGTTTTAGTCCTTGAAAGTGAAACTAGTTTGCATATTTAGTCCCAAAGGACAAAAATTGTAGGGGAAAATTATACGAAATTTTTTGTAGCTTATTAAAGCTTATTTCAACTGCTTATTTGCCAAAATGGCTTATTTTTCACTTAATGGGCCTTAACGAGCTAAAATAAAGGTTCATTAACGTTTAATGATCCGTAGGCTTTGAGACAAGTTGGGCTTATCCTTGGGATCATTTTTAGTGTTCTAAAATCATATCAAAAGAGCTTATAATGCTAGCTTATTAAGATTGCTTATAAATTGTTTAATGGGCTTTTAGTCCAAACCGAAATTTATAACAAGTTTCACAATACGTGTGTGCTAGTTTACCTTGGCCATTTTAGAAGGACTAAATGAGCTTATCATTCTAAAGTATAAACATGAAACTTTTAGTTCGTAGTATAGACAATCAAGTTGTGTAAAAATATTGGGGTGTCGTTAAGTCAAATTTGGTTTTACAAGTTCATTCATGTGGCGACTTGGGACAGATTCTTCATTTAAAAGACTTAGTTAATAAGATAATCAACTCTTCATAATGAATCCCATGTGATTCAGATAAAAAGCATTCACATGTTATATATAGATGAATCACATGAGATTTATAAAACAAATTTAGATGGTATAAGTTACCTTTGCTGGAATCTTTTGGTGAATATGCCACATGCAAAGTCTGTGTTTTGATCTAGAGAAAATAGCTTCAATGGCATTCTTCATTGCTCCATCTTGATCCGTTACTGCCATGGTTGGTTCTTTATTGAAAGCAGTCATGAATGCCCTTAGTAACCATGTGTATGATTCAGTGTCTTCTCTTAAAATTATTCCCGAACCAAGTGTGACACACTTTCTATGATTATCAACACCAGTGAATGGTACAAACACCATGTTGTACCTAAAAACAATATAAGTTTTAGTGGCAGAATCCCATGTGATTACATACATAATCCTATGGGATTCATGCTGAATCCCATGGGATTCAGAAAGGATTCAGAATACATCCCATGGGATTCAGATTCCCATGGGATTAAGAATGAATCCCATGGGATTCAGAATGAATCCCATAGGATTATGTATGTAATATTCTTGCATTCTTTCCTTATGTAATAGATGAGAATATATTCTGAGGCGTGATATTACATACATAGGATTATGTATGTAATATTCTTGCCATGGGATTTAGAATGAATGTCATAGGAGTCAGAATGAATCCCATGGGATTTCATCGTAAATCCAAGATAAATCATATAAAAAAAACACTTACTTGTTACTCCTGAATGTTGCATCAAAAGATACTATGTCTCCAAACTCCTTATAATTGCATTTTGCAACTTTATCAGCCCAAAACATTGCCACTAACTCACTCTCTTCTACCTTATACTGAAATGTAAAATTCGGTACATACATATTTCTGTTTCCCATTTTATTTATAAGCATTTGTGTGTCACTTTCCCCAACAAACATATTAATATCCCGCTGATGATTCTTAAAATCATCAATTTTCCCATGAACATACTCATACCCACCTTTCATACTCGTTAACAAGTGGTGAGCCCGTGTTGGACCAATTTTGTTTGTTGCCGCTTTGACAATAAACATTCTTTCTGCTTGTGTCATTTTTCTTTGCTTTTTTGTAAAGTGTTTGTACTCTTTTGGTATAAGCAAATGGTTGTGTTTAGCAATAAACTGAACTAGCTTGTACCTTCTAGAAACGATATCCAATTCTAACCTTATTCGAGCTTTGCAACCGGTTACATGCAGAATTGTATTCCTTATTTGTTTGTCACTGTCTTTATGATCCAAAGTGTCGATATTAATATGTCTTGGAGCTCCTTCTTTGTTACACATTATGTATTTGAGTTGTACAATTCCAGATTTTGTTTAGCCGTTGTCCTGCTTTTTTTATTTGAAAACCTCTTGCTTCAGCGTGGTTACTATACATTTCTATAGCTTCATCTAGAGTGTCATAGTACTTTACCTCAACTGGTACAGGAATTTCTTCTACATGAGGCTCCCAGTATATCGATCCGTCTGGTGTCTCAGTGTATTCATATAAAGTTGGTCTTGGTGATTTCATAGAATCTGTATATAAAAAGCAGAATCTCAAGGAATTAAGATAACATAATACTGAATCTCAAGGGATGCATCAAATAGTCACTGTTATTCATATGGAATCACTTGGGATTAATTATGAATCACTTGGGATTCATGTTGAATCCCTTGGGATTCATGCTGAATCCCATGGGATTCATGCCGAATCCCATGGGATTCATGCTGAATCTCAAGTGATTCATTATGCATCAGTTATGAGTCATGCTGAATTCCATGTGATTCCATATGAATCCCATGTGATTCATTATGCATCACTTGGGATTCATCTGAATGAATCCAAGGGATGCATTATAAATAGTCACATGTGATTCATACAGAATCCCATCCCATGGGATTCATGATGAATCACTTTGTGTTAATGATTTATCAGTATGAAAAACAATAAAATAGCATACTCATTTCTCATTTACTACATACAAAAAAAAAATTGTATAATAAACAAGAAAGATCAAATCACACGTGATTTACCTTCGATCTCTTTTTCAGCATCAACTTTATCTACAACTTGTGGTAAATCGTTTTCTAGATCTGGTAAATTATCAACAACATCTCCTTTGTCTACACCATCTACTAGAATTTCAATTAGCTGATTTTCATCTATAACATCGATTAAATTTTGATTTTCATCCATTTTAAACAACGGCTGTGAATAACGGTTTTATGAGGTTGATTTTCCGGCGAGTTTGATTTTTCAGCAAGGGTTTTATGAGGTTGATTTTCCGGCGAGTTTGATTTTCCGGCGAGATTTCTCTCAGATCTGATGAAGTTGATTTTCCGGCGAGTTTGATTTTCCGACGAGGTTGAATGTCGGTTTTAATTATCAGATCTGATGAGGTGAATAAATGAGACAATTGACTTTTTTTTTTTTTGATTTTATAGGTTAGAGGTAGATTTACATATTTGCCCTTGTTTGTAATTATCAGATCTAATCTCTATCGTTGGATGATGGAAGAATGGATGGTTGGGATGTTGTTATTTGTTCTTTAGAAACCAATGATTTTTCATGGATCTCACCTCGTTCAAACACTTACGTTATTGATTTGGCCCCGTAAAACACTTACGCACATGCATTGAAGAACAAATTATGTGTCATTGTTTAAAGTTGATATTATTCATTTTTTCACATTTTATTACCAAAAACTTTAGTTGTTAATATGTCAACAATATGATTTTATTGGGGTTAAATACTATACTTTGTTAATATGATATTAATATAATATAAATGATTTTATAAAATATTTTGTTAAACAAAATTCACCCCGGTCCAAGTGTCAACTTTTTTAGTTACTTATGTACGTATCAAGTTTTTTTTTTTTTTTTTTTTTTTGTTAAGTATGTATGTCGTGTGAACAAGTTAAACATAACGACTCAAATATTGTGTTGTATAGTATGTCGAGTGAACGATTTTAAGTTATGCAAAATGCCAAAAGAAGACATATTGCACTCTTGGCGTCAGGGATAAAGTAATGATGTAGATATGTAACATTGGTAGTGTATACATACACATATATTTGGCCCGATCAAGTTTTGGTGGTGAGTAAAGGATGGAGCCATGTAGGGTTCATGGCTAACCCCACCATGACTTTCCCCCATGTAGTGTTCTGGCTAACCCCACCATGACTTTCCCACAACTCGCGCGGTTGTTTTTTCTTTTCTTTTCTTTTGGGGCTCACCGCGCTAGCTACTCTCTATATAAGAAACTCAATATCGAAAAATCATAATCCTCACATGAAAACCCAACTAACTAGTCTTCTTTCCATATTTTCGGGGTTACCTCCATACATGTTACATATTCAGGATCCAAATACCCAAAACTCCCTTTAATACCCGAGACCTCATTATCTTACTCACTATTTAACCGCGATATACCAAAATCAGCCACTTTTGCAACATAATTTTTGTCAAGCAAAATATTTGTTGACTTGACATCACGATGAATTATCCCCGCACCTGTGTAAAGGTAGTCTAACCCTCGAGATGCACTAATGCAAATTTCAAGTCTTTGAGTCCATGAGAGCTTTGGGAGATTTTCGTTTGTGTCATACAAATGATCTTGAAGAGTACCCTTTTATCTAATATATATATATATATATATATATATATATATATATATATATATAATATATATATATATATATATATATATATATATATATATATATATATATATTATTATTATTATTATTTTAAGTAATATAAATAGTTGGGCTACGTTTGCTTCAAAAGTTCTTTATTAGTACATTGATTATCGACTGAGAGTGTGTCTAATCTTTAATATGTGGGTCTTTATATAGGAATATTGGAGCAAGTTCAAACTCACCAAAGTGGTAAATGTGGTGTTGCTTCTTTTGAATTGAGTATAGTTTTTAAAAGTATGACTCAAATTTATGGACTTTGAATCACATGTTTGCAAGCTTATTGTTTCTTTTAAGTTTTTGAAAGATGATAACTTGAAACTTATATTATCCTAATTATATTTCTTGGTACAGGTAACACAAAATGTTAGCGCACGTGGGAAACTGAGTTCGCAAGAAAAGAAAACCATAGTTGCCATTGCCATAGTCAAAACGAGGAGAATGTTTGCGACTTTTATCAAGTGTACATAACCTTTTACATTCATCTAAGAAATTTTTATGGCTTATGCTAAATTATGATATCAGTTTTTACAAGCTTAGACTATCTATTCTATAAGTTAGGATTGGAGATGGGCCTTGGGTCAAGATGAAGCAATTTGATGATAACATTTCTAATAATAAACATAATTTGTTTAACGTTATATTTTCTTACGGTTATTTTCAACATTATATTTGTTTAACGTTATTCTATCACACATTTTAATTTTATAAACAAATTTGAAAAGCTAGCCGCCCATCGGGCGGGCCTTGAAGCTATACAACAATGAAACCTTCATAAATCCATTTAAATTAAAAAGATGAGAATCCATTTAATTCATAAGACAAAAACCCTAACTGATTGTTGTATGCTAACAACCATATTGATCAAAGTAAGTTACATATTCAGATTATTCACTACACCTATAATTATTGAGTGAAAATTTAATTTATTTATATTTGAGTTTTGTCTACAAAGTTCCTTACAAAGGATAAAGCTATTGAGTTATGAGTTTACCGCTTATGTTGTTAGTACCTGAGATATTTGAATAATATAGCTACTATTATTTTGGAGCATTTTTTGAAAGCATTTGGTTGCACTTTATACCATTTTTATATTGCCTCAACCAACCTATTTCTACCCACCTCTAACTGTTACTATATTTTTGACAGTTGAAGAAGGTGATGTGCAACAAAGCTTTGGTAACGCCTTATGAATGAAATTTCAAGGGGTATATGTGCTTTTTCGAGGATTACTGCTTATGATAGGTACATGGGAGGTAATGTTTCCATATGTTTTGTGTATAGTAATTACCTAAAAATTTCTTCCTCGCATATTCATTTCGTGATGTTCACGTCTCCAATGTTTGGTTTTGACTAAAATGTAAGAAAATTATCAAAAAAATGAGCATTGTTGCTAATATGGGATTTAATGTCTTTTCTTTTCACATATATAGAATCTTTTTAGTTTGTTGAGGTAAATTACTCTCTTTCTCATGTAGATTCATGGATTTTATGTCAAGAATCAAGACTAATGTTGACCCAGGCTACTCAATCTATTGGTAAGACAATCCTTGGGAATCTCTACATACTGTAATACCTTTTTTAATAATTAAGCATGAATCGATCTCATTGTTCAATCTTTTATGGAGTATGTTCACGATTTGTTGGGAATTATAAGCTACGGGTCATAATTGTTGGTTTTATGTATTATGTGTTAGTACGTACTAACATGAAAAGGCTATTTAGGGTTGCTTATGCTTATATGGACATTTTAGATTTACCTATTAAAACCTAATATAAGGGCTTTTCGGATTGCTTATTAGAATTATTAAAGTTGTTCATCAACTTTAGTATATACGGCTTTTTTTAGGACATGCATAGGTCATTATGAGGACAAATTCTTATTGATGTTGTTTAACATGGTAACTTTAAATCGTTTCACAAGATAATAATCACATGTCTTTGGAATATATTACAGGTTGATGTAGCTATTGCCAAGATTCTTAGAATTCTGAATACTTGAGCCGCATACGTATAATAACCAAACTATTTGCGCAGGTAATATTAGTCAATATTATTTATATGTTGTAGTCTACTAAAATAAAAACCAAAAGAACATTATTTTTACAACAATTAGCAACTTTTTATGGTTTGCAGAAGCGCACATGTAAAAAAGAAGGAAAACTATTAGCCTTTGACATAGAGGAAGTCGATATCTGGATACCACATGCAGAAGATCGGTGGGATTATGATGATGGTAAAGATCATTGGGCTTCTCTTTCAGAATCAGACAAAGATCCCGAAAATGATGATGCTAATGAATAAGGTATATTACTATTTCAGTATATCAATTTTGAGGTACCGTATAATTTAACAGAAAGTAGTCCAAAGTAACGGTCTTCAAATTTATATTTGGTGCACATGGGTTACTATAGAGATTAGCGAACTGATGGTCGGGTAACGGTTAATACGGTTTTTTGGTTGAAATATGTTGTTTTTAGTGTGTGTCGGGACGAGTGGTTGAGGTTAACCCACAAACAAATACATTTTTCCATTTTTGAAAGACTTGATGTGTTAAATATAAGCACAACAACTATAATGTTAAAGTAAACATCAAATGTTTCTAAATAAAATGATATTAGATGTTGTAAGCATTAAAAAACAAGTCCCCCACCAACCAGTTTCATGGCTCTTTCTTTGGTTTTCGATTTGACCAATTAGAGATTATAACCCAGATCATTTGACCCTTGAGTAAACGGGTGGAAATATCTGGCTACTGTTTAAGCATCGTTCGGCATTATTCTTGAAGTGTTATTTGATAGTGTTCAAGTATTTCTCAATGTTCTAATGTCTCATGGTACTGATCGTCAGAGCCTAAGAGCTTTTTAAAAGGTACATGATTGTTTTCTTAAGAATGTTCTCATCTCCTTTAATACTTATTTTTTCTTTTCTAATATAAATTGCTTTCTTTGCTACAGGACAAACAAAGAGAATGTCGATAGAAGTTGAACTAAGTGACATGGAATTATCAAATAAGAAGAAGAAACAGGTGAAATTCACATGATATATCTCTCAAATATAGGAATATAAGCCCATCCGACAAGAAGATGCCTTTTCAACTTAATAGGAGACAATTCCCTATTTCCGTTTGTTTTGCCATGACTATAAACATTCGGTCAAGGCCAAACTTTGTCTAAGGTTATGCTATATTTAGAACGGTCTGTTTTTTCCCAAGGAAACTTTTTGTAGCCGTCTCAAGAGTAAAAAGCAAGAGAGGTCTAAAAGTGTTGTGTTGTGACAAAGACGGCAACTACACCAACTCTACAACCAATGTTGTATATAGAGAAGTTCTTCATAGATTATAAACTATATGTAATTCGGTAATTTTGAACGTTAGGTTTTGTTTAACGTTATTATTTTCTTGATAATGACATGTTTATTTTATTCATTTTCGTCTCATTTATGTGACTACACGTCATGCATATTTTACTATTAATTTTATCGTATAATCAAATTCTTATATAGAGAAGTTCTTCATAGATTATAAACTATATGTTATGTTGTTATTTTCAACCTTAGGTTTTATTAATCTTTATTATTTAAATAATAATAGCATGTTTATTTTATTTCATTTATGTTGCTACACGTTGATACTTATATTACTATCAATTTTATTGTATAATCAAATTCTTAAAGTTAGCCGCTCCATCGGGGCGGGCCTTGGATCTAGTGTGTATATATATATATATATATATACTAGTTTCGAAGCCCGCCCGATGGGCGGACATGTCTTATAATTTATCTTTTGATGGTGTTATTTAACGAAATTTCATTTTTTAAGGACGGGGAGTTTGTTATTTTTTTTTATGGTATTAGTTTACGTTAAAAAAATTTAAGAAAATGTGAGCTTGACGTACATTTTATTTTCAAGAATTAAATTTTGAGTTCTTATCATGATTTCAATCGTTAGATTCGAAATATGAAACACCTCTGCTACTTTTGGAAATCTGTACATATATCAATGTAAAAATTAGCCACAACCACTATTTCGAATCATACACATTTTCATATATGTGTGGATATTTTAATTTTGTTCAACTGAACAGGCAACATTTATTCAATGTATGCAAGAAATTCTGGATAGAATTAAAATGAAAGTAGCAAATGCATGTTTCTAGCTCCTAGAATTTGATCGCTTCTTACCCCCGATTCAAGTGTATAATTTGAGGTCAAGAAATTTTATATAGTGTTGTTGGTCCAGCAAAATCAAAAGGTTGTTTAGCTATGTGGTTTTCATGAATTTTATCTAATAGAATGCTCTTGCCAAAGAATTACTTAAGCTGTGGTGCTGAGCAATAGACGTTATATCTCACCTTAAAAGTTGTCATAGGTAATACACTCGTTCATCCAAACCCAAGAATAGTGAATGTTTTCCATACCCTGTTATTGATGCATAGAACCTCCTAAATCGTTATATTCAAAGCTTTATGTTATTATCGCAACATATTGCTGCTTTTATAACTAATGTCCTAGAAATAAATGTAATAATTACCAAAGAGTTGTCGCTATGGTGAACCCCACCCTTATCAAACCATACTACTATAAAATGACCAGTTTCAACCCGGCTCGCTTTGACCCGTTACCCACCCCGCCCATTTAGCCACATTTGACACATAAAAAAATAGAATTGCATCTCCTGGAAAAGAAAATCGTTTACCTTACAGGACCCACAAACTGAAAAATGAAAAAAGAATAAATGGACAGAATAAAAGAGGCTTATATGCTTATTATTTGAACAAAGCAAGCATCCGAACTTTATGTACTACTCTGTTTGATAACAGAAAGTGTATCAACCATATGATATATCAAGTAAGACAGCAAGAATTATGTGTGAAACTATTTAACAAAATGGATCCAGCTTACCAATATGGACTGTCTGGCATTTGGGCTTATAGCATAGCCCCGATTCGATCTAATTAAGCACCACCAATGGACTGGATCACTCTTGGGATTTAAGGTCTGTATTCTCGTACGACATAGGCCTGCAAACTCAAGTGCACGGCAAAGGACTAACGACAATCAAAGGTTTTAGTAGTGACGCGTATACTTTTGCCAAACATACCCTACTCACCATAGATACTAAGAAAGAGAGAATATACCATACGGTGTCATTTTTCTCTGTTGAGTATGAATCCACTACACAATTAGTGGATGAAAGTTGGTCAAAAGCAAAAAAGAAAGTGGCAGAAAACAAGCCATGTTTCCCGGATGCTTGTTTTATGGGTTCACCTTTTCTCTTTCAATTATCATCTCAATCTCTATATATGAGATCAATCTGTATTGTAAATTTGTATCCCCACAAAGAAATATAAACTCCTAGTTACCCTGTGGATGTAGGTTGCAGTGTAGCGACCGAACCACATTAAATCCTTGTGTTCATCTTGTGTTCTTGAGTACAGCAGATTGTGAGCAGAACGTGTGTGATTAGTGTTCGTGTTTGTGAGTGTTCGATCCTAACAACTGGTATCAGAGCAGGTTATAGCTCGGGTGATAGCCGAGGTTCGTCGGAGTTGTTTCTCGTTCGGTGATCTTTGTTTCCGCTGCAGTCGCCGGTGATAGGCGAAGGTTAAGATCTGTTTCGTTCGAGAGGGTCAAGGGTTCTGCTTGGTTGATTGTTTGCTGCTGTGTCTCGCTGAGTTCGCCGGAAAATCGCAGAGTTCGCCGGAAAGTTCGCCGGAAAATGACTGGTTCGTCGTTTTAGATCGGCAGTGTCGAACTGTTGGAGGTGTGGTGGTTTAGGCGAAGTACCGTTTTCTTTTTTGAGGAAGACAGTAGCTTTCCTTTGTTGAGGAAGAAGAAGTACTGTTCTCTTTTTTGGAAGAAGAGGCGTGTGAAAAAGAGATACCAAGTTTGTGTCTTTTTTTTTGTGTTAGCAGGAGACAAGAAAGTCAAAAAGAAGGAGGTTGTCTTTTTTTTGTGGAGCAGTAGACATCACGTGAAAGACAAAGTGGTTGTCTTTTGATTAAACTTTGGTGTTATTACACTTTAGTCCTTGGAGTTTTGAGATAAGATTATCTCAAGAATTAAAGTTTAATTTTAGATTTTAAATTAAATCTAAAGTTTGTCAACTTGGTCGGATTAGAATCGGGTCTTGGAGTTCGACGTTTTGGGGCTAGAGTTATTACGAATTGATCTTGATTTCGGGGTTGAAGGGGTTTTGGTTTTAAATCCTTATTTCGAAGTCGGTTGTGATCTGGAATTCGTGGGGTCAAAGTTTTGAAGCAGACTTGAGGAGATGAGAATGGGTGAAGGTAACTTGGTGACAAATCACATCAACAACATTAATTCAATTCTGTCCAGACTTGAGTCAGTAGGAATTAAAGGCATTACTGCCGTTATCGTCATTGCCTGATAGTTGGTCCGGAGCTGTGACAAGCGTGTCTAGTTCGGTGGGGACGGATATGTTGAACGTCGGCAGGGGACGAAGGAATAACAGGAGCAGTGGGAGCCAAGGGAGGAGTTCGTCTCGAACTCGGGATGATGTGACTTGTTGGAAGGTTGGGCATTTTAAGAGTCAGTGTCCGGATAAGAACTTGAACACCGTGGCAGAGAATGCGTCTGGCGATGATGCATTGATACTCAGTGCAGACGGCGGTGTGGACTCTTGGGTCATGGATTCTGGTGCATCGTTTCACGCCATGCACAGCGGGGAAACGATGATGAATCGTAAAGATGGTGACTTTGGGAAGGTACGGATAGCGAATGGTCGGTTTCTTAAGGTAACGGGCATGGGAGATGTTAATCTGAAGACTCCAATGGGTACCACATGGAACTTGAAGAATGTCCGAGTGATTCCTGGTTTGAAGACGAAGTTGATCTCCGTCGGTCAGTTGGATGAACAAGGGATGGAAGTAAAGTTTGGCTGTGGGAAATGGAAGGTGATTAATGGGAATCTCGTTGTTGCTCGGGGTAAGAAGCTGGGGTCATTGTATATGACTGAGGTACCTGATGCTGGGAGAAGAATGACCGTCTCCTCGAAGCATGATAAAGTCTGGTTCGCTGAATCTTCGGCAAAGATGGTTCGTTTTGCAAACACGAAGCCTGGTGCCACGCAGATGTCAGCTGAGCGAGTTTGGAGGCTTAAACCGGTGAGGGGATCTGGGTACAGTGGGAGTACGGGACGTGTTCAGAGTACAGTTAAAGATCGCCGTTGGGTTTTGAAGGCCAGTATTCCGACTGGAAAAGTCTCTCCTGTGGGAAGTTTGCTAAGTTTGGAGAATGTTGTTGATAATCCTTGGTGTATCTCTGGAGCTGGTGGATCGTGCAAGCTAGTTGAGACAAAGGATGAGTCCGTGATGGTAACAGTCACGACTGGGGCTTTCAGGAAACTGATGAAAAGGCCGGGTAACTAGGAAGGAGAGTTTTTACAGAAATACAGATGCACAGTTGAAGCACAGGTGAAGATTGTTCTGTGGCTTCAAGTGGGAGATTGTTGAGTGTGAAGCCAGGCCCACTCTTTGGGTTTGGTCAAAAGCAAAAGTTAGTGGCAGATAACATGGAGTTGTTGGCAGACAAAAGCTAATGGCATAAAACAAGGAGTTAGTGGCATGGAGTTAGTAGCATGGAGCTAGTGGCTGAAAACACTAATGTATTATCAAATCTCTATATAAGAGTTCATCTTGTATTGTAAACATAACACACACAAAGATGTAATAAAATACCTAGTTACCGAGAGTGGACGTAGATCAGGAGGATCGAACCACTATAAATACTGGTGTTCTTGTGTCGTGTTCGTGTCATTCTCTGTTCTCTGTGTGACCCTAACAACTGTTCGATCCCAACAACTGGTATCAGAGATCAGGGCTCTTGATCGACTCACACGAACAGAGAAGGTGAAGAAGTGTTGCAGACCGTGTTGCTCGAGACTCAGCAGCCGCCGCCACTGGTTCACCGGCATCAGCCGCCGCCACCACCGCTAGCCACCACCGCTGTTCCTCCTACCGCCGCTGTCCAGGGTTCGGTTGTTGTGTTCGCCGACCAGAAAGATTGCCGGCAGAAGGTCCGAGTTCTGAGCAGGTACATCGCCGGATTAAGAAGAGGAGAACATAGTTTTTTTTTTCTTGTTTGTTCTTTGCTCTGTGTAGAAGAAGAAGGAAAGAAGAAAAAAAAAAAAAAAAAAAAAAAAACAAGGGATTTTAAGATCAGTTTTTTGACCGGTTAAACCAGCAATTTTTCAGAGTATCGTTTTGTTGAAAATCAGAGAAACAGAACCGTAGACCAGTGATCAGGTGCTACTTGTTTCAGTTGTTTTCAGTTTGATTTTCGGTTTATATTTCGATTTCAGTTTCGTTTAGTCGTGTTTGAGTTATCATGGCAGAAGACGGGAAGGTGCAAATCGATAAGTTTAACGGTACAGATTTTGGCTGGTGGAAGATGCAGATTGAGGCATTATTGGTTCAAAAAGATCTTGATATTGTGTTATCAGGGGCTAGACCAGAAAAGGTGGAACCAGCAGATTGGGAATCAAAAGACAGGAAAGCCAAGGCAGTTATTACATTGGCGTTATCAAAGACTGTGGCATTCAACATCATGAAGGAAACCACAGCTAGTGGCATGATGTTAGCCCTATCTAACATGTACGAGAAGCCCTCGGCAGCTAATAAGGTCTTTCTGATTCGAGAGCTGGTGAATACTAGGATGAGGGAAGGCGGTTCAGTCACAGAGCACATCAACAAGTTGAATTCGATTTTGGCCAGACTTGTGTCAGTGGACATCAAATTCAAAGATGAAGTTCAAGCTTTGCTACTGTTATCTTCTTTGCCAGATAGTTGGTCCGGAACTGTTACAGCAATTTCCAGTTCATCAGGTACTAGTGGATTTACTTTTGAAGGGATTCGTGATCTTATTCTGAGCGAGGACGTCAGAAGGAGAAGTTCGAGTGAATCATCAAGTGAATTACTGAATGTTGGCAGAGGAAGGAAGAATAACAGAAATAGTGGGAGCAGGAACAGAAAGAGGAGTCAGTCCAGGACTCGAAATGATGTAACGTGTTGGAACTGTAATGAGGTAGGACATTTTAGGAATCAATGTCCAAATGAGAAAGAAGTTAACGCTGCAGTAGACCACTCAGATGATGATGTTTTGATCTGTAGTGTGGAGAGCAGTGTTGATTCCTGGGTTATGGATTCGGGTGCTTCATTTCACGCTACCCACAGCAGTGAAGCACTGCGAAATATGAAAGAAGGTGATTTTGGCAAGGTAAGACTGGCGAACGATGAGGTTCTTGATGTAACGGGCATGGGTGACTTAGATCTGAAGACTCCAGTCGGTTCATGGACTTTGAAGGATGTCCGGGTAATTCCATGTCTGAAGAAACAGTTGATTTCTGTTGGGCAGTTGGATGAACAGGGGCACGAGGTTAAGTTCAGGAACGGGCAGTGGAAGGTTATAAAGGGAAATCTAGTCGTAGCTCGAGGAAAGAAACATGGTTCGTTGTATATGGTCAGTTTACCGTCTGAGGGAGTAACCGTCCCAATTCAGAAGATGACCAAGATCCAGTTCACAGAATCTCGTGGGCAGAAGAAAGTTTGCTTTGCAGATGGCAAACCCAGAGTCACAGGTCAGATTCAGGTTGAACGTGCTAGGAAAGGTTCAGTAAAAACAGTCAAGGGCATTCGTGGCAGTGGGAGCACAGGTTGTGCTTCAGTCAGAGTTACCAGGCGACAGTGGGTTAAGAGAATCAGTATTCCAGCTGTCAAAGTCTCTCCAGTTGACTATCTGCTTTATTCGGAGAGTGTTTATTCTCAGGATGTTTCAGGATCGGGCAGTTCGTTTCAGTGGGAGCCGAAAGGAACAGAGAACGGGTCAGGGGCAGACTTAGCCATGACTGATGTGTTGGAGCTAACGGGAGCTTCAACGGGCCTTCAGGTTAATTGAAGATAAGGCCGGGGTAACTAGGAAGAAGGAGCTAAGATCAAAGTTTTTACAGATATACAGATGCACAGTTGAAGCACAGGTGAAGATTGTTCCGTGGTTTCAAGTGGGAGATTGTTGAGTATGAATCCACTACACAATTAGTGGATGAAAGTTGGTCAAAAGCAAAAAGAAAGTGGCAGAAAACAAGCCATGTTTCCCGGATGCTTGTTTTACGGGTTCACCTTTTCTCTTTCAATTATCATCTCAATCTCTATATATGAGATCAATCTGTATTGTAAATTGTATCCCCACAAAGAAATATAAACTCCTAGTTACCCTGTGGATGTAGGTTGCAGTGTAGCGACCGAACCACATTAAATCCTTGTGTTCATCTTGTGTTCTTGAGTACAGCAGATTGTGAGCAGAACGTGTGTGATTAGTGTTCGTGTTTGTGAGTGTTCGATCCTAACATTCTCACTATATAAACTCGTTACATTATAATTCTTTGAAACCATGTTTCTCATCTATTGACATTACAAAAGACTAAGGTTTTATTATTTCACATATAGCGAATGGGGATGAGCAACGTCCAGGTGGCGAGAAACCCACATCATAACCACCTAAAATAAATACATTAACTTCATTAAAAGTAGTCGAGTGCTTAACTCTATCACCAAATTGAAGCAAACATCAGCATATGCAACAAAATCTTCCCTGCATCAACAGATGGAAAAACTTATTAATGTTTAACGTGCACGTTGTACATCAAGAGCCATAGTTTTAATTAGAAATGTTCAGAAATGTACACTGCTTTTTTACTAATCCATCCTTCATATTCATCTTCAAGAACTTGTGGTAGATCAATGTGATGTAATGTAACATGTGGCTGTATTCATGCATTATGAGCATTTTCAAAATTTAGTGGTTGAATTTTGTTGGGTAAAACTCAGTCAATTAAGAAGTTTTGAGGTATATGACTTAGTGATATTTAACCATGTCTAATAAGATCGTTTAATAAGTTGAACGTCTTCCTACAACGTTCAAATGCAGTCAAACTCAACATACTATTATATTTGCAGTGTCCCTTAGCTGACGATTGGTAAATCAACTTCACTGTAAAATGTGAATAGCAGAATATATAATTATGATGAAAAACCACAGTTATCAGTAGATAGATAAGCAAGAAAAAAGCATATGTTTACCTTGATGGTTTACCTTGATGGTCTCATAGTGATACCATCCAACCTCAGATGATAGTTTAACCAACAAACAGTACTCGTGTCCAGATGTGAGCCTCAAATCCCTGATTTAATAGAGAAACAATTTAAGCACAAATCTATATTCATAAAAACATAACATTGTTCATCTTAGTTATACAGCTAATTAGCCATATATGTACTCTTATTTGTTTAATATCTGGTCTACTGTTCTAAACATAATTTAACTTGTAACGAATTTGTGTAAATATTTAACCTGAGCGTGAAGGTGGAACAAAATTGGAACGATCGCTCCTTGAACTGACCAAAGGCAGGTTGCAGCAAGCACAAGAATCCTCTTCCATCGTAATAATGGTACCTAGATAAACACTTGACCAATATATACATTAGAAGGGTGTTACCAAGTCAAATAACTTACGATCATAAATAATTATGTTTGAAATACACTAATTATACGACTCACATCAAGAGAGTGTGTACACCAGTATTAACTTGTATTTGGGAGAACGGTTGCCTCTCAAAAGCAAACTGGATCTATGTTCAGTTTACTGCAAACAGATCTCATATATATACTACATATTCTTTACTTGAAGATGCATAACCAAAATAAGAAGAAATAGGCATAACCGTAGCACTTGAAGATGTAGCAGGTCTTCCACCCAATGTCTGTTGAGCTTGACCAAGTCCTCCACGTCTGTGGATCTCCTTGTGCAAAGCAGGTGCCTACAATATAAGATAATATTGGGAAAAAAAATAGCAAACTTTGTATAGTACACCGTATAACTATGCCTATTTTCTACTTACCTCCAATTTTCTACTTACCTTCTTAATACTCTTGTTTCTTTTATTACCAAAACGATTCTAAAACTGTCTCTCAGAAAATGCAACCAAAATAGCATCATGGGTCCTCAGACTTGTAGTATGAAGATTACCTCCTTTTTTACGGGTTCCTTTCAGACAAAGTCAACTCAATGTGGCAAGGAGATGACATGTAAGCTACAAAGCAAAATCAATATTTATCTGATTAAAACATGTTACAGGGTTTATAATTTTGAATTGCGTCAGGGTTTTTTTTGAACTGAGACATACCTAGGTCGCGAACAGCAGCGGCGTTTGTCTTGTGCAAAAGGCGGAGGAGGTGATATTTGCGGTGTTGTAGCTGTAAAAAAGCAGAAAAAGGTATAACTATTTGAGCACAAATGCACCAGCACAATGAAGAATGATAATAGTAATGAATGTAAGCACAAACATACATATGTGACAAAACAAATATATGAAACCTACGAAGCGAAACCATCTTAACTATGAAACCATGCATCTTAACTTTTTTAAACCACCATGTATGTCATACTAATAACAGATTTTTGTAATGTTGTTTGTTTATCATGGGAGGATTATCCTATTCTGACTTACCAGTTGTTTAGGCTTCCCGAGTCCCTGCAAATCTTCTGAACTGCATCTATCCTACTAATTGTTGTTTCGGCATTTGGATCATTCATGTCAACCTATATATATATATATATATATATATATATATATATGTTGCATATATATATATATATATATATATATATATATATATATATAGTGAGACTTTCTTGCGAGAACCATCTTATCTGCGAGAACTGACAGAACCACCAAAAACATACATGCACGCCTTCAATATTTGTATTTTTGCACATATGTTCTAAAAACAACATATATGTTTTAAAAAAAATATGGTTGTTCTAAAGAATTTGATAAGAAATTGGAAATACAAAATTTTTCTTTGAAGGTGTGCATGTATGTTCTTATAAGGCGTGCAATGACAATATTGCGGCCGTGTGTAAGGTTTTGTGAAAAAAGAGGATGAGTTCATGATGATATTGAAGAACATAGGTGGATACTTACGATTATTGATGATTTGCATGTATTTTATTTTATTTTAAAAGGCGTGCATGTATGTTTTTGGTGGTTCTGTCAGTTCTCGCAGATAAGATGGTTCTCGCAAGAAAGTCTCCCTATATATATATATATATATATATATATATATATATATATATATATATATATATATATATATATATATATATATATATATATATATGTTGCAGTTTTAGAAAAATATATTTGTTACGGCTAAAAAGATGACAAATTGAATGCTTATGTATGTTTTTTACTCCAACTAACGTGACACATCGGCTATATTTGGCGCATAGCTTTTTGGAGCATTTTGATGCGATAAGCGGTGAGCAATGAGCTTTTTAATATTTAGTGTTCATTTGGCAAAAGAACGGTGAACTTTGCTATTTTTTAGGAAAGCTCATTTTTCCAATGCTTCTTTAAGAAGCTGTGAGCGGTGAGCATTGATCTGTGGCTACAGCTCACAGCTACTGCTCACTGCTACTGATCATAGTTACTTTTGTCAAACATAGCCATCATATTAACATAAAATTTGGCATGTTTTTAGTCATCTAGATCATTTTGTTTTGTAATGATAATTTTTTCCGTTCAAATTTATTATTTAAGTTTCTTTTATGCTTCGTCCTAAGTTAATTATCTATTACTAGAATTATATAAGAATTTGAATCGAGTTTTTTCACTTGATGTTATTATAACAAAGTTTAATAAGACTACAAATTAATTAGTTAAAATTTTGTCATCTTGCAAAACAGAAAATAAATAAATAATTATTTTGAAACTGAGAGAGTTAATTTATTTGAATTTGAACTAGACAAAAAATGTTTATACAAAAATATACAAAAGCTAGAAGCGATACGAATACAAACATTGTGACACGATAAATTGATAAATTACAAACAACCTTAGGAAAAAAAACAATAACCACCTATAAACATCAACACATGTAAGAACATATGTTTTATCGAGCTTCATTCATCTTCAATTGGGAAAATACTTGGCTTTCACTAGGAAAACTCGAGTCTGAGCTCACATTAACTTCGGAATCATCATTGGTATGAGAGGGCAAACGATCAATCTTAATCATAGACAACTGAAACGATGTGTTCATTGTACTATCTTCATGTGGCTCTATATTTGCCATCGTTTGTTGAAGCTTCATCGTGTATAGTAAATCATACAACACAGTATTCATACTTGGCCTCTCATCTCCTGTTGGTTTTAAACATCTTTCCACTATTTCCAAAAACTTCCTTAATGAATTCGGGTTTATTTTACCAGCCAGAAACGGATCAATTATATTCTCAACTTCTCCATTTCGTATTCTTGTAGTTGCCCAATCCGCCAAATTGGCTTCCTCATAAGGAAGCCTATTATCAAGTGCTCGCCTAGCACAAAGTACTTCAAGTAACACGACTCCAAAAGAGTAAATATCTATTTTCGGGGTTACCTCCATACATGTTACATATTCAGGATCCAAATACCCAAAACTCCCTTTAATACCCGAGACCTCATTATCTTCCTCACTATTTAACCGCGATATACCAAAATCAGCCACTTTTGCAACATAATTTTCGTCAAGCAAAATATTTGTTGACTTGACATCACGATGAATTATCCCCGCACCTGTGTGAAGGTAGTCTAACCCTCGAGACGCACTAATGCAAATTTCAAGTCTTTGAGTCCATGAGAGCTTTGGGAGATTTTCGTTTGTGTCATACAAATGATCTTGAAGAGTACCCTTTTTCATAAACTCGTATACAAGTATCATCTCAGATTTTTCGTCGCAATACCCGATTAAAGAAACAAGATGACGGTGTCGTATTTTTGACAACACCATAATCTCCGTCACAAACTCGGGTTGACCCTGGCCATGACCCTTTTCGCCCCGTTTCACAGCAACTATCATACCATCAGAAAGAGTCCCTTTATAAACCTTTCCAAAACCGCCTTTTCCTATCATTAACATCTCATCAAAGTTATTTGTCGCTTGCAAGATATCTGCTAACTGGAATTTAAGGCTGAGATTCATATTAGGAATTGGTGATGAATGGTTTTTGGTGAAGTCGATACTTATGCTCAAACTCCGACCATACGGTGATACCATGTTAGATTCCGTTTTCGCCCCTACCACCGGCTTTGATATCCTGTATTTCGACCCGATCAAGAAACCTAAAACCAAAACTAAAACCACACCTCCAACTACACATCCAATCACAATATGCACTTTTTTCTCATTCTTCTTCCCATCTGTCCGAAGACCAACCACACCCGAATTTGTCAATAACTCCATGATCTCAAGCCCATTCAAGAACGCAGTCTGATTATTACCTCTAATCGCCCCGATACTAATACTTACATTATCAAATTCACCAGAATCCACTACAAAATCAACATAAAACGGAGCTTGATGTAAGTCCACTATATGACCCAGTGGAATATCTTTCTTGTGGCTATAAATGAAAAGGCTAAAGGCGTCATTAACACTAAAGTTGCCCGGGCTCATAAAGTCACAAAAATGAGCTCTGATTAAGAACACAGAATTCTTATTGACCCTAAAATTCCATGTTATATTGACCGCTTTGTCAGTCAGGCGTCTGGCTGTTGAGTAAACATAAACAGGAGCAATATACCGGGCTGCCCCCTTGGGATCATATCTAGGTATCATATCAGATTCAGACTTGCTCTTTGCTGACACATTGCTGAAGAGGAAAGGCTCATCAGAGGTCCAACTTCGTCTTAAAGGGTCACCTTCTGGGTCGTTTATGGTTCGTCCACCAACGTTAATTCTGTATATTGGGTTGAAAGCATATGATGTTGAAATGTTATACATATCGCCATTTGGTCCTTTTGGTGATACACGAGGCGTACCAGCTGTCCCGTCTATGAAAAGATCATTTGGTGTTGTAAAAGCTTCAATGGCATTTACAAAAGCATAAGAAGATCCAGTCGACGGTGTGAAATCAAGGCTGAATTTTTTATCATTCCCAATAGGAACAATAAAATCTTTGATTACAGTCTTGTTTTCGACTTTATAATTGGATAACAACGAGAACCCAAAGACTTGTACGTTGATTATCGAATTATGTAATTCAAACTCATTAGTAGAAAACGGAGAAAAATGTAGGCGTACCACTACAAAAGTGTTCTTGTCATCTGCTTCGAGATTGTAGGATGTTTTCTTAGTGAAAACTCTTGCTGTTTGGTAAATTGATGTCGGGCTGCTGTTGTTTTGTACGGCTTTGTGACTACCCGAGACTGAAAATGTAGAAGGGCTGTCATCGCCAACAAAATCCTTGCTAGTGAAAACAATATCCGAGTTTGAACCACAGTTGATAAAGTAGCGGTTAGTGAAAACAACCCCTGATGCTAGTGAGAGTAACGAAAACAGAATGATGGAAGATAGACAAAGGTTGGACTTCATTGAAGGAAACAAGTGAATCATTATTGGTTTGAGCTAACAAAAAAGCTTTGCTTATGAACCATATGTACTAAATCTAAACTATATAGCATTATTTGACATGCCATAACAAATGTGTGTATTGGTTTTGTTCACATGAAGATGAAGACAATATGGGAAAAAAGTAATTGACCAAGACTCAAAAGTATGTATATGTGGCTGTGAAGGGATCTTTGAAGTTTGAACAACTTGAGTAACCAATAAGCAATATGGCATTGATGAATGGATTCAGCATCATCTGTATATCTATAATTTGAACTAGAATTAGAATCATGTTAAAACATTCTTAATAATATCTAAACAGCTAATGTTGAATAAGCTAACAATCCTTGTGCAGCCACATCAATCTTGTAGATGCATGAATTATCTCCCTGCAACTTCTACATGTGTTTAATCCAACTTAATTATCTATTTAAGCTAAAGTTAACTACATAACTCATTTAATTAATTAACTCACTTCTAAGTATAGAAGAGTAGTTAATAATGTTAAATTATTAGAATATAAATACATAGATGATGCCTTTTTCAATCAAGTTACGCAAATAAAGACAACAAAACTTCAATTATTTCATGTATATATGCCTAAAATCAATAAGAACAAAAGTTTGTCAATTGGCTATTGGCTACTCGATCATGTTCTTTAAAAATCTATTCACAGCCACCGGTTATAAGTCTTTAGTCTTTGCTGATATCGGATGGAATAGGCTTTTGTTTGTATCTGATTTGGGGTACGTCCCAATATCAGTCATATGTTATCTTGATTGTACAAATTGTTTGAAAGTAATATGATTCACCCTTTGCAAAATAAATAAAATAAAGAGTAAATTACATTTTTGGTCCTCGTGGTTTACCGGGTTTAACACTGTTGGTCCAAATCGTTATTTTGTAACGGATCCAGTCCAAGATCCGACGACCCGTAACACTTTTGGTCCATTTTTTGTTGACCGGTAGTTTGACCAGTTAAAAAACCGTGAAATGACTAAAATACCCTCGGATGATTATGTACAATGACAAAAGTGCCCTTCTTCTTCTTCTTCATTCACTGCAATATTACAAATTAAACTCAAATTCATTCAAATTCATTCATTCACAAAATTAATCAAATTAACACCCAAAAATACCAAAATTAATCAAATTCATTCACAATATTACAAATTAAACTCAAAAACACAAATTTAAAGCTCATTTCATCTCATCTCTAAAACTCTAACTAATACCAGATATTAATTCAACATATTAAAAATTCAGTTCAAATTCATCATAATTAAACTACAAACATTTTCTTCTTCTTTAACCCATCTTCTCAGACCATTGTTGATATTATTCAAAATGTTCATCAAGGTTTCCGAGGCATCGAAAACCGACATAACCTCCAATCCACCAAGTAGCTTGACCTCTACTTTGTTCAACCCTTGTTGCTCACAAAAATCGGGTAGCCTTGTAAGGTAACACAAGCTTTTAACTTCACAAATCAAGCACGTATTGAAAGCTTCAACATTAACCTCGTCGTTGCCTATTTTGATCACCCTACCCTCAATCATTTCTCCTCACTTCTCATTATTGTCTCCATGTTGTCTTACATCTTCTGGCTTAGTTTCCCTGTACCCCTTCGTCTTGCTATTGTCCTTTTTATTCCCCTTCACCACATCAACAAATCTACGATTGTCTCTTGTGTGATATTACCTCTGCCCCCTTGCCTACCACACTCTGTCCTCTTGCCTTTCATGTTGTCCACCCCATTATTTCCCAAAATACCTTTGTCACCCATATTCCTTCTATCAAATGCTATGAACACCTTCAATTGCTTCTCCCCAACCTTTATACCGCGTAGAATGTTTTCCAATAATCATTTTACATTCGACCCATACTCACCACAGCCCAACTGCCTTAATCTTCTTGAGTCAATCTTTGGACCCAAACAAACCATCATCATATCGCCAACCAAATCCTCACAACTCAACTTAACCAAAACTAATTACCTAATCAAACTTTAACCAAACCCACAACGAACGAGAACCAAGCAAAATCACACCCAAAACAAATATTAACCAAATAAGCTTAAGAGCTTAATAATAAGCTCGGTTGGGAGCTTATTCGAACCAAACAACAAAGAATAAGCTCGAGGGAGAGCTTGTCTCCTCGACACCGTGAACCAAACATGACACATACATCAAAAATGAAACACAAGAGATGATACCACACGTTTTCATTAGATTTTAACCATTTTCTTTTTGTTTTAACCCTCACCGATTCACAAGAGGTTGTGAAACGATGGGAGTGTGAATAAAGTTTTGGGAGAGGATGGTGGAGATTCGGAGGAGGTGGGTTGGGTTTATTGGTGCTATTGGGTTGGCTGTGGTGGTGGGGTGTGGTGGCGACGGTGGTGGCGTGAAGGAGGTGGCTGTGGTGTGAAGGAGTGATGTGTTAGATCTGAGAATGATGTGTTAGATCTGAGAGTATAATAACTCTTTTGTTTAAGTGAGTGAGTGGTTGAAATGACCAAAGTACCCCTTCTTTTAACGGTCAAACTAAGTTTGACTAACGGGAGTTTTACAAGTGGACCAAAAGTGTTACGGGTCGTCGGATCTTGGACTGGATCCGTTACAAAATAACGATTTGGACCAACAGTGTTAAACCCGGTAAACCACGAGGACCAAAAATGTAATTTACTCTAAAATAAAAGTCTTTAGTCTTCGTCAACAGTCTTCTTATTCCCCGAGAATCAAATCAAAATTATCTTTTATAAACTCGTAATACTAACACTCATTTCATATAGTGTTCTCGTTTGTATTTGAACCATTCCTTATATTCCTTATTAACTAATATATATATATATATATATATATATATATATATATATATATAATATATATATATATATATATATATATATATATATATATATATATATATATATTTTTTTTAAGTAATATAAATGCAAGGTATATATGAATTATATCAAACATATATTCTATCAAGACACTTATTATGTTGATATTAAAGAAGTTCAAGACACTTATTATGTTGATATTAAAGAAGTTGGTTTATGATACTGGATTGCACCGACTAAGAAGTTTAAGTGATGTGATCATCAAAGGGAGAGAATATACGCGTCACACTCTTTTTCCCTTGACCACGGTTTTGTTCCCACAGGGTTTTCCGGTAAGGTTTTTAATGAGGCAACATCCCCGAGCGTATAAAGGAATTATGTACTCTTTTTCCTTCACTAGATTTTTGTCCCACTAGTTTGCGTCTAGTAAAGTTTTAACGAGGCATAATCCTCAAGTGGATTATTTAGAGGGGAAACTATTAAAAAATGTATCGAACTTTACGTGAAAATCGGTTTTGTGTAGCGAACTAAAATTTTTAAGGAAAAGAGCATCGAACTGCAAAAAATGCATGTATTTATGTAACATGTGACCTGCACAGCAGGTAAAAAGCCTAGTCAGCAGGTTTCCTTTTTTTTTTTTTTTTTCTTCCCACATTTACCCTACTAACCCGAATTTACATAAATGGTCCCTCTCGTTACATTAAATTGCGAAAAACGTCCAAAATCATAATTTTTTTAGAAAAAGAAATATTTTATTTCGGAAATAAATTTTTTTAGAAAAATAACTTATTTTTTCCCGAAATTTATTTTTTTTTTCGGAAAAAAAATTTTTTAGGAAAATTTTTTTTGAAAATAATTTTTGAAAAAAGAAAAAAATTATTTTCGGAAAAAATTTTTTTTCTGAAAAAAAATTTTATTTTTCGGAAAATTTTAAAAATAAAATATTTTTCGAAAAAAAATATTTTTTCGGAAAAAAAAATTTTGGAAATTTTTTTTTTATAAAAAAAAATTTTGGAAATTTTTTTTTTTTTATAAAAAAAATTTTCTGGAAAATTTAAAAAAATAAATATTTTCCGGAAAAAAATAATTTTCGAAAAAAAAATATTTTTGGAAAAAAAAAATTATAAAAAAAAATTTTTCGGAAAATTTAAAAAAATAAATATTTTTCGGAAAAAAAAAATTCGAATAAAAAATATTTTTTGGAAAATTTTTTTTTTTTTTTACAAAAAAATTTTATTCGGAAACAAAATAAAAAAAAAATCCGAATTATTTTTTTCCGGAAAAAAATAATTTTCTGGAAATTTTTTTTTTTTTGAAATTATATATAATTTTCTAAAAAAAATGATTTTGGACCTTGGACGCAATTTAGCGTAACGACAGGGACTATTTATGTAACTTACTGTTAGGACCTTGGCTGCAATTTGCAAAATAAGGAAGGGTAAAAAGGTCATTTCCCCTTAAAAAAACCTGCAACCTGCTGTGCAGGTCACATGTTACATAAATAGATGCATTTTTGGAAGTTCGATACTCTTTTCCTTAAAAAATTTAGTTCGCTACACAAAACCGATTTTCACGTAAAGTTCGATACATTTTTTAATAGTTTCCCCTTATTTAGATATAGTATATCATGGGAATAGCATTCCAGAGTGGTTTAGAAATAGAAGTACGGAAAATCATGTAAAGGTTGAATTACCATCGGAATAGCATTCCAGAGTGGTTTACAAATAGAAGTACGGAAAATCATGTGAAGGTTGAATTACCATCAGATTGGTGTTATGATAAGTTTTGGGGATTTGAAACTTGTGTTGTTTTTAAGAGGAAAAAAGCTTAGCAAATTGACAGGATACTCTGTAAAGAACTTTGATGGAGCTTCTCTGAAGTACGGTTATTTTCCATTTGTAATTAGGGATTATTTTGAGAATGAGGTGATAGGAACATATATGATATGGTTGCGTTATACGAGGTATACACGGGGATGGGAGAAAGCAAAGAATTTTGTTACATTTTTGTTTTGAAGAGAATAATGAAGATGATGATTTTGAGGTGAAGGAGTGTCGTGTAAGACTAATTTGTGATGAAGATTTACAACAAGAGAACGTCACATACTTAAGCATGTTCCAAGACCTCGCAACTCAATCACAACATGGTGGGGCCTTGAGCCATTCAAGGTCTTTTGGAGAAATTGAATGGTCGTGGTAGTCCAATAACAAAGGCCTTTGTTTATATGACAAACTATATTTTCCTAATAGATTGTAATTTTTATTTGTTAGTCACTGGTAGTCCAATTACAAGTTTGATTTATTAATCGTAAATATTAAGTTTTAGTTTTTTGTTGATAACGAAAATCCTTTACTTTTTCTGTAGTAGACACCCACCACGTGTTTGATGAAATGTATATGATTAGAAATCATTTATTATTATACCGGCAAACTATTATTCAATAGTTGCTGCAAACAACCTCGCCTGCAACACGATTTCACATTTATATATTCAATAGAAGCGATAACTAAACATCTCAGATGAAATAACATCCGGGTCTCTGAGCGCAAGGTATATATACTTCTGAAGATTGATATCCCAACAGGTAAACATGAAGTCACTAACCACAACACATTCAAAGATTACACATTATCTCCCTTCCAGCATTGCCAAAAGGTCATCACTTATAAATGTGCAATGACATACTAAACCGAAAGAATCTTTCTACAATATAAAAACACCATTCAGAGAATCATAAGATCTTGAACTCAAAATCTTTACTTGAGAGGTCCAAATGACAACTCTAGAAAACTTAAATTCTGCATCAAACTTGAGCTACTCTGGTCACTGCGGCCAACTCAAACCTGAAAGGAGAACAATTTTGCAGTCAAGAAAACGTCCAAAGCAAAGGTCACAAAAAAAGCACACATTAAGTTGTGTTTCGTGAACAATGTATTAAAACTATTTAATATGGATATACTTTTCTTTGTGAACTCTTGTTATCAAAGTTGTGAATCCCACATCCGCTACAAATTAAACCAAACACGCATGGTTTGAAGATTTTCTAGCAGACCAATCCGCAAGGAATCTTGCAGGATTCTTTGCTAGTTCTGAATAGAATTGGCCATTTTCAATCTAGTTTTAATTGAAGTGGAAGAATGGTCTTGTTGTGCAACTGGTCAAACAGACTCCTTTTTCGGTAAAACCGTAAGGGTTAAAATAATCAAGTTAGCAAAGATAGTTCAGCTTTCAATAAAAAAATAGTGTCTTGCGAGATTATAATAATTAGACTACTTCTGTAATGATCTAAGTTTTTGAATTAAATGAATGAGAAGGTTTATGCATTTATTTTACATTTAGGAAACTTTTGACCTGTTTGACCCGTTGCCCTGTTTTCCATTAAGCTGTCTTTATCAGTTAGAACAATTCATAAGTAAAATGGTCAAAAGAGGTTAAAATTGCCACCTCTAAATTCTGATGTTACTTGTGTCTTGAATAGTAAACTTGGAGGAAAGAGGGCGAAAACAACAAGCTTAGAAGGATCCATACCTCATGCAATATGCTGAGCAAGACTGAGTATCTTGACATGCTTTTTCTTCCTTAGCTCATGTGGAACTGGGCCGAAAACTCCTGTCCCAATTGGTTCACCTTGCTTATTGACAAGTACAACAGCATTATCATCAAACTTAACCTCACTCCCATCACACCGACCCTTCTGCATGGCAGCTCGTACAACCACACCATACACGACCTGTCCTTTCTTTACCTTTCCGCCTGGTTGGGCTTCCTTCACTGATGCTACTATCATATCCCCTAATCTGGCTCCTTTCTTCCCCTTCAAAGCTTGTATGCACATAACTCGCTTTGCCCTGAGTTGTCGACCACTTTCAGATTGGATCTCATTTGTATGAAAGTCCTTATTTGCTGTAACAGAAACAAAATAAAGAAATGTTGTACAGTGAAGTAAACCAATTAAGTTCGCTAACGCAACGCAAATGTATAAGTGGCAATATGATTATAAAACATAATTAATAGTAACAAAAAAAAAAAAAAAAAAAAAAAATTTAAATAGAATAATTTTGGATGTTTAATGCATAAGGTTACACATTTGGTGACTTTCTACTCATTTGACCTGTTTCTTTTCAAGTTGATTCTTTTAACATACCCATTTGTCCCATTCATGAATAAATGGTCCATATGAACAAATGGGTCAACACTTCCTCAAATAGATTATAAAAGAGCAGACCTGAGCCAACAAACTATTGCAGGGAGTCTCCTGTTGTGATCTTAGCATTCCTGACGACACATTGCTGAGGCCGCGCAACAGTATACGTCCAGCTAGTTTGATTTTGTTTCATGCATATAATAGAACAAAACTCAGAACACGAAAAACTGATAACAGAAATCAAAGAATAAAAAGAGACGATGCTTGCCATATAGAGATTTATTATTGATAGAATAGCAAATCTTAAGTTATACAAGCAACCACTAGTTACAAAGACTGAGAGTTTGTTTAGGTACGAATTCCAAAGTTGGCACCATAATTAATCAGAGACTTGAAGGGGATGTATGATGAACATCAAGTAACATGGAAACAGTGCTCGAACTCGCAAGTGACACAAACAACCACAAAAACAGAAGACACAACTTTTGGGATTGCATATTTAATATTGGAACAATGAGATTTCCTAGATCCTTGTATGACAAAAAAACACGTGGATATCGAAATGAAGTACGCAGACTTTCGAACCATCTATATAAGGGATGATCATTACTACGGAGACAAGTCAACACATGCTATATCTTATATTTATAATTCAAGTAAGCATAAGTTTTTTATTAGTATCCTTCATATAAATAACTAGATATGAGCGTGTTTAGACTTCTCACTATAATGTCTGGTTGGTGCATTTGATCTGTGCTCATATGTATTATTTGGCTTAACGGAGCCAATAACTTTGATCTATTTAAGTGAAAATATGACGAATTTTGTGACCAATCAATATGCATTATTAAATTAAGAAATTTACATAGTGCCACAAATAAAAGTCAATGTACAATGAGACAGCCCTCGATTATTTCATAAACTTACAGAATAACACTTACATGCCAGCAATGAGAACAGTCAAAGAATTAACAGTGTCGCTTGACATAGACGCGTGATCAATGGTTACGATCAATTAGCTTTCTTACAAGTAAACCCTATATTTCTGACTTTTAATAGCCAGAAAGGCAGATACAAAAGAAGTAGGATATTCGAGCATCGACCTTGTAAAAGTGTAGCAGTTGCAACTTACTAGCATGCTACTGGAAAACAAGTTGAAATTACTCAAGCAAATGAACCTAAAAGAACATACCACGAAAGCAATTAGAAACAGAATTCGTTGCCATCTTGAGCTACTCACACGCTCCTTTTCCTACCGGCAAACATCATAGCAGACATCCCCATTATTCCAGCTATTATTTACCACCCAATAAAAGAGAGTGGCGCAGATAAGATTAAGAAAAAAACTAAACTTGTTTTAAGAAAATAAAAACTATTAAAATTCAGTTTAACTTTAACCCGCGCATAAGATCACTAAATTCATGCCTACTCCATTAACGAAAAACTAGCTTCAAGGCCCGCCCGATGGGCGGCTAGTTTCAAGAATTTGTTTTTAAGATAAGAATAATTAGTACAATGGTTTGATAATAGACTAACATAATGCATATAAAAAGTATATTGGCAAAACAAAGTATCTATTATGTGTTTTAAAAAAAAACACACTCATTGTTTGACAAAATAACAAATAATAATAAAAAAATAACTAAACTTATATACGTTGAAGGACTTCTTTATATACAACGTTTGTTGTATAATTGCAATACTTTCCATCGTTGTCGCAGCATAAAACTTTCAAACCCTTCTTGCTCTTTACCCTCGATACGGCTACATAAAGTTGTCCATGTGAAAAAACTGGTCGTTCTAAAAAGAGTCCAACCTTAGATAAAGTTTGGCCTTGACTTTTGTTAATTGTCATAGCAAAACAAATATATATGGGGAATTGTCTTCTGTTAAGCTGAAATGGCATCTTTTTATCCGATGGACTAATTACCATTCGAGGTATAGCTACAACCGTGCCTACTTGACCTCCCGATATAATTTTAAAGAAATATGAAAATGAGATAATAAGAAAACAACGAACGTAAACATGTTCTATTAATATATGAAAGAAACAATGAGATAATACGTGAATTATTCGATAATCATTTGAGTTTGTAACAATTAAAATAATAAACGTCCATGCGTTGTCGTCTCCAAATTTGACGGTCTTCAATAACAAATTACGTTTTTTTGGCTTAATCAATTTAATAGCAAATTTCCATTCCGTATAAGGTACATTTACCGAGTTGGACACAAAAAAACCAACTGGCATAGATGTTTTTCCAAGGCACTCGGTAAGCCTCTTAACCCAATTTTCCAAATATATTTCTTCAATCTCTGACCCAACTTTCAGCCGCTCCTTGTTGCCATACAATAGTACATCTCCGACAGAATAAAATGTATCACCATTTGCAGTTGTGGTTTTGAATGATTCTTTTACTAACCTCAACACACGCGAAGCTACTTGTACTACAGCAACGTTTGTTGAAGCACATGTAAGTGTTTTGCGATTCATTTGCAAAAGAATAAAAAGCAACAAACTAACAGTTGTCGTTTTTCCCGTTCCTGGTGGGCCCCATATCTGTTGCACCGAAGAATTATGACAACAGTGAGTTTTACAAAGAGCTATTACTATTGCGGAAAGTGCCATCAAGTTATTAACTCATGAAAGAATAAGCTTATAAACATAATATATATAGTCAAAACATGATTATTATTGTAATAATATACTTGCAATTGTACTCAGACTTGATCCATACTTCACTCAACCAATGTTTACACCATTCTTCATTTTGCTTTTCATTTAATTCAAGAAACATACATTAGTTTTACAAAATGACAATATGTTTCATGTTGACAACATACCTCCACCAGTGTGAAATGCCATTCTGGTCATTTAATTCAAGAAACATCATTAGTTTTACAAAATGACAAAAGTACGGGTTAACAACTACAATATCTTGCTTCTAAAACACAAAAATGATAAATGTATCTCTGTCAAGTTCATCTTTGTTCTACTTAACCAACTTAATTGACGTAAACCATTATGTGCTTAATTGATCCTCACCATTATATTCCCATCTACAATAAAAAGGCACATATCAACCACAAAGTGATGTCATGCTTCAGTTTGCCACAACACTAAAATATCAGTATATGTTTTAAAATATGAACAAAATTCCAAGCATATTAAGAATCTCCATCGTCTATCAGAATTTATTGCATTTATTCTATGATGCTTTATTACCATGATGCTTTATTACCATGATTTCGTTTTTTTGAGACTTTCTCTGAAACCGTTTATTGCATTTATGTTATGGTATAATATTAGTTCATTTTTTCATGGGCCTAAAAGTGCCTATACTTTTAAGTAAAAAGCAAAAATGATATAAGAAACGTACCTTGTTTAGCTACAGGGAAACAGTCACTGAGCAATGATGTGAAACTTAGAGGAAAAGCTTAGAGCTATCCTTGAACATCCTGACTAATTGTGGCTTCAAGGGGATGTGAGTTTTGGCTACCATTATGGTTCTCACTTGATTTCATTGATCGGATGCAAGTGTCAGTAGTAGATGCTATTGGACACCATTCCCATGTTGGCATGCACAAAGAAGGTAAATCACAGATGACCTATTTACATATTGCTCTCGTCTTTAAACAATGTGGTTGCAGACTTAAAAAGTGAGTTACTATATTCAAACTCACCTATACATGGGTTGAGAAAAGTCGCAGAAGAGTTTACCTGGTCTCCATTCTGTGGTGATCTGCAAATACAGATCATTTATAACCTTGATTTCAGTTAAAGGACGTGTGATTGACTATTTCTTAAAGACCCGTGGATTCATAATAATGAGTATTGTTTTATTGGATATACCTAAGCCTAAAATCATCAACATCTTTGAATCGAGAATCAGCCTGCATAGATGAAACATTTCCTGTCATTTGGTGAGTCTATTTCTTAAAGACGTGTGATTGACTATTTCTTAAAGACCCGTGGATTCATAATAATATGTAGAAGCAACTGAGGTACGTGATGCAGCGTTTTCTGACATTTCCTGTCCTTGTTGACCAAGCAGCCTGGTTAGATGAAACATTGTTGACAGCAGAAAGCTACTACGTAAAACTAATAACATAACAGGGACCAATCATAATAATGAGTATTGTTTTATTGGATATACCTAAGCCTAAAATCATCAATATCTTTGAATCCAGAATCAGAGATACTCTCCTTGCCATTAAACAGGGATAATTTAGTTGCATTATATCCATTCAGCACACCCATTTTTCCTATGTAAAGGAGGACGATTAATAAAATCACGACACGAATTTAACTGTGTGTATACATTGAAAGAAAGATTAACATATGTGTACTTATATAATCTATAGAACTTACCATCCCACATTTTCATCATTCCTAGTTGAACAACAGCAATAATCCTACCATGATCAGCACACTTGGTCAAAAAATCAAAAAAGTGTTGAGCAAACGTTCCCCACAAAGTGCAACTCAGTTCAACACCGCTGCAATAATAGGTATAAAATATGCATATCAGCTGAATAATTTTCAATATGGATCAACATTCAACTTGAACGGACGGAAATCAAAACCATGGATAGAACCCGTGAAACACTATAACGGATCAAATTGGTTAACATAAAAATCTCGGGAGTACTTCAACACTGCACGCAAATAAGCATGACCTATTGACTCCACCAACAGTTTGGGATGCTCCCCGTTTCTCAAAAAGGATTCAGATGAACCAACAAAAATCTCGGGAGTACTTCAACGCTGCACGCAAAAAAGTAGATCAGTACGAACTAAGAAAGGACTAATCGATCCTGTCATGTTCAGTGCATGCAATCAGAAGGCTTTTAATATGATGTTCAATGCAACAGTTAAATCCTGCACAAACATATATAAAATTCCTTATCGATGTTTCTCATACTTCAAACCAATTAAGACAACAAAGTCCATAGTGAAATCGTGGTGTAATATCGATGAATGTAATATCTTGAATACTACTTAAGTCGCAATATGTGCCCACATAAAAATCTTGTATTAAAGAGAAATGGCACAAAAGCATACTTCTCTCTGAAGACGATAAAGAATTTAGAAATGAAGTTTAATGATCAGCTTGTGTTAAAGAGAAATTGCACAAAAGATATCCATTAGTATCATACAAAATGGTTACTTACAAATGTTCAAACCAATAAATTATCTTTTCAACCTTAATAGTTATTCAACTTTATCACGCAAATTTCAACTATAGTCCTACCACCATGGAAATGCTTGAAAAAGAAAGAACAGAAAAGCTAATTACCTGAGAGCTTTGTACTTGAGACTCCGCATTTCCCCAAATTTCCATCTTGTGTCATCTCAATCTAAATCCAAATAATACAAATCCACAACGGACGTAAGTTTAATCACCAAATAACAATATATTCTTTCAATCATAATGTCATACGTAACAAACTAACAAAAGGAAAAGGAGAAACAAACCCGTTGCATTTCACCCTTGGAAACAAAAGACTGGGCCCCATTTTCCAGACTATCATTCAAAACCTCAGTAATTGCAGATGTAATCGCCTCCGTTTGCTTCGAAGGCACACCTTGTCCTTCTAATCTTCTAACCTAAAATTTCACAAAATCCATTAATAAAATTTCAATTTCACATTCGCTAAATCCTAAGAGTCTAGAACAAAATCAATACTTGATCAACCTAAAATATCTCATCAATCACTTTTCACATTTTATAAAATCTATATTTTAGGGCAAAATCAATACTACTACTACATTAACCTAAATCATTCCGATACATGAATTATCAATCATATTAATCAAAACACAAGATTTAGGGCAAAATCAATACTACATGCACCTATATCATTTTGATATGCAAATTATCAATCACATTAACCAAAACATAGGGCAAATTCGACACTGCATTAGCCTACATCATTTCAATACACATAATCATGAATCACTTTTCACATTTACCTGAACCAAGAAAAAAACCATTATTATATTTCATAATCACCAATACCTACATGGCTAATTCTAAAGCTAAACATTACGGGAAAATCGATACCAATTGGAGGTGGTTTAGGTGCGGCTTCTTTCATTGGTTCAGTTTCAGCTGCGATTTAATTCAAACAAAGAACAATATTCATCATTTAGAACTGTACATCAAATACCTAATAGTGGAAATGAATCGCATCGTCTCTTGAAACAAATTTTGAACCTGAAAATATAACACAATAAATAATATCAGATACAAAAATACATTAAGACAACCAAATCATACATATTAAATTAAATATATTTAATTGAATCGGAACAAAATTAAAGTGACAACATATAAAAAAACACATACAAATTATGCAGAATATGTGATTCGGTCTCGGTTTTTCATACTCGGCTGCATCCCAGTCCTGAATTATTGGGTTTACATCATAAACATAAAACAAATCAGCAATAATACAAACCAAATCAGTTCAATACAATTAAAACTTACTGAAATTATTGAGTTTGATTCAATAATACGAATTTTCAGTCCTGAATTAGGGTTGATGATAATCCTTGAATCAAAGATATATAGACCAATTCGTAGGTTATTTTTGGATTTTTTTTTTTTTTTTTAATGCATTGAATTTGATTGGTGAATTGAAACTCAAAATTGAGACCTTCTTTGACTGGGGAACGTATATGAATGCACAACATTCCTAGTTTGTTTGAGGTATTTTATCAAACAGATTATGTGCATATAACCCATTATAAAGTTCAATCCATAATTTCAGAATGAATCCAATAATCAATCCTAAACAACCACTAAAAATAATTTACTTGAAACATAAAAAAGGATATTACTTACCAAACTTCTGTATCTTTAAATAAATTAGGTAGATCCCACCTATGAATTGGCGTTGGAAACTGCAATTAAATCAAAAGAATCGTAAAAAATTTATTCTTTATAAAATTATTAACTTTCAATCAAGAAAACAGCCACATACATACCTGCACCATGTCTGTAAAGACAACCGAAACGAAACCCCTTTGTCAACAGGGTTTTGGTTATTAGTATATTGGATTTGGGGATGAATCATGATTTTGATTTTCGTTTAGGGTTTAGAAAGGGGATGAATCATGAGTTGAGATCAGACGATTTTCATGAGTTGAGATCAGACGATTTTCGTTTAGGGTTTAGAAAGGGGATCTCGAGAGAAGGTTGTGTGTGTTTTTTTTAGATGTATTTTTGTCAAATTAAAAAAATTATAGTGATGCCGCCCATTTTTTGTTGCAGTTAATGCTTAGAAAAAAAAAAAGCATTGTAGACCATTGGATTGGTTTTATTTTACAGGTGTCAAGTTTTAAAGAATTTTGGGTTAGAGATTGCTTTTCAAAAGCTTGTTTTATTAATATAGTAGATTAAAGTAAGATCCGAAGCCTTGTTATTTTCACCTTACAACATCTTCTTTAGTAAAGACTGAACTAAATTTAAAACAATATATTTGACACTTAAAAATAATTTCTTAGCTACACTACAGCTTTATGTAACAGCGATACATATTTTCTCCAAAATGAGGCATAACATCAAACACCTTATGTGCATCATAAAAAAAGGCCTTTTCTAGAAACACATTTTCAATAATGTATTATCATTTCATAGCACACGCATATAACTCGCATAGATTTTTTCAAACTAAAGAGAAAGATAACCCTATTTATGATTCAGGGTGAAGTACGAAAAAAAATAAATAAAATAAAAAAAAATTAAAAAAAAAAAAAAAAAAATCTTTTACAGGTCAAAAAGCTGGTATAAGGGGGGAGGGAGTGGTCACCACATGGTGAACTTCCCCAACCAATAAAAACCTTCCAACTCAATAATCCCCAAATTACCCCAAATCACCCCAAAGTGGAGGGAGTGGTCACCACATTGGTGAACTTCCCTCATTTCCACATCACTTTTTTTTTACATATATTTTTAATACATAAAACCACAAACTTTATTAATAAAACACATAACATTTCATTAAAAACTTAAAAAAAAACACATCAACTAAAATGGACTATATATTTTGTTTGTTAAACTATATGGGCTGCAATTACATATATGTATATGTATAGGGACTGAAAATGGACTATATATTTTTTTTGGTCATCTTCTTCCCATTCCTATATATACGTATATATATAGTAAGTATAAATATATCATCCAAATTTATTTATTTTTAATAAAGCTTCAAATGGTCGGATTTATATCCGTTACTTTCCAATGGTTCGATGAAACACACGCTCCAATTTATTAGACCGTTCAACGGTCAAAATCTCCAACACCACACTCGGTAAACTTCACCGCAAAAGCCCACACCGAATCCGGCGCCGGTAGGCGGCGGCGGTGTTGCCGATCGGCACGGATCGGCGCCGCTTCCACTCCTCCCCCCTAAGGTATAAAATCAGAACTTTTAAGCGAGCCATGATCACTTAACCTCTGCAACTGATGCTGCAGAATAGAAGAATCAAGATATGCACGAAACATTTCTCACCTGCTAAACCCTTATACTCAACCAAAACCTCAAGGACTGCCTTGAAATCATGCCTGCAGCCTAAATAGTCGATGAAAAGAGCTAAAACTTGGTCAGTGAGTTTAAAACCAGAAAAATGGAAGAAACCCATTTGAGGAAATGGAGTGAGGTGCGGCCAGCAAGTGGGGAGAGTTTTAGGGTTTGGTGGATGGTGGTGGGTGTTAAGGTGATGTGTGTGAATGAAAGATAAAGGTTTTGGGTTAATGGGATTGTTTGGTCATCTGGGTTGTGTTCGGTGAGTTCAGTGGAGAAGGATTGGGCTATTTGGGAGGAGAGGGTTGTGAGATGGTTTATATGGGAGGTTTAGTTGAATGCTGTGAGAGCCAAAATATCCGATTGCACTATAAGTTGCCCAAAAGTTACGGGGTTTGGTAAGTTGCCCAAAAAAACATTACTTGTTGCTCAAAAAACAATACTTTTAACAAATGTACTTTGGTCGGACACGTGGCATCCCGTAGTTGGCTATATTCGAGTTGCCAAGTTGCCCTGGTCAAATATCATAATTTTCTAAGACCGGGTTGGATAAGCAAATGCATTGAGCAACTGAAGCATTCTAATAATTATCCCTTTAAATAATTTGTTTGTTTGTTCGATAGGAGTTAGAAAGACAAGAAGTAAAAGCTTTGATCATAAGGTGATTTTCATGTGTTTTTTAAATTGGGTTGCATTCCTTTATTGAAAACACTATCATGCAAACTTGTTTTAATGATCTTACTTTGCTACATGCTTTAAATGTCTGATTTTTTTTTTTTTTTTTTTGAATGGCAGCTTTAAATGTCTGATTATATGCGAAAGTTGTGAATATTTGATATGTTCATATAAAGTGGTATTATTAAATGTATATGTAGTATCGTGGATATATGTTGAACCGTTAGAATAAAGATGAACGTTACACGGTAAGAGCAAATAAGGTCGGGTTTGCCACATTAAAAGAGAAAAATATTGAAAGAGCAAACAAGGTCGGGTTTGCCACATTAAAAAAGAGAAATATTAAAAGAGCAAACAAGGTCGGGTTTGCCACATAAAAAGAGCAAATATTGTAAGAGCAAACAAGGTCGGGGTTGCCATATAAAAAGAGAAAATAATGTAAGAGCAAACAAGGACGGGTTTGCCATGAAAAAGTGGGTTACGTTATTAATAAAGAACGTTTTTGATATGTTGAATCGAATAAGAATATGTGATATTAAATAGCTCTTATATGATATTTGAACAAATTGCATGATCAATTTACAAGTTTGATATTATCGGAAAAGAGTTTGATATGATATGAATTGTTTTGTATGTGAAAACCATGAATTCTCACTAGGCCTTTGGCTGACCCAAAACTCTTTTAAAATTTTGAAACCCAGATGAGCTGCTTTAGAAATCAAGAGACTATTTGGGCGTGACTAAGAGTAGACGCTTCCGCTGATATAAGGTAAATTAGAGGTTTTAACGCTCCGAAAATGCGGGGTGTTACACACTCTTGGTCTCTTGACTTTTTTTTTTTTTTTTTTTTTTTTTTTTTTTTTTTGCACTTACAGCCACCAACTCTGAAACCCTTAACACTCATAGTCCCTTGACCAAACTGACGTTAAATTTGACTGTTAAAGCCTCTCATGTGATTTGCACATGAGGGCAAAATAGTCTTTTAATGTCTACAGGGACCATATGTGTAATTTAGCTTATTGATCCTTTATGTAGTTTATTAAAAGCTACAGGGACACTCAAGAAATAGGCAACTGTTTGAATTGCAAGTTTTTCTATATGTTTGAAAAATCCTTTGAGTTTTCAAGAAATAAATGCATTATGCTGAAGAGGTTTTATTGGAATTTTCAGTCTGAGTATAGGTTATAACGGGTTGGCTGGGTTCGACTGCTAGCATTATACTATCTCTTATAAGAACTACATATACAACATAACTGGTAAAACATAGATTTTTGCAAACCATTAACTTCAATCAAGGATGAAAGTAGCAATCTTTTTTGGCAATCCCTTTCCAACATAACTGGCAGTGTTTCACATCCACTTTATTGTTCCCCATTCTTTCAAAGACAGATCTGGGTCCCGCTTAAACTCCTTGTACATTTCACACGTAAATCAAATTAAATGGAAGATATCAAGAGATTGATTTAACCTAAACATTGACCCTCAAGAACATTCTAAATATTGATTTAACTTTATTATTTAGATTTGTTGAGGGTCCCCGAAGGGTTTGCCCTTCTTTCCTTCTCACGTCAACAGCAGCAACAAGGGATAAACCCTTTTCTTTTCTTTTTCGGTCGACTGGAACAAAAACCGAACACACCCTAATTGCAACCTATGAATTATATTTATAGTGAAACTTTGGTTCACTTGTCTACACTTGATCCTCAAGCTTTCATCTTATTCGACAATTGGTTCTTGTGCCATCTTTATTGCTGTTGTCGTGCGTAAACTAGAACCAAACAAAAGGGAATGAGTGGGGCTGGTAAGTGAGGTATGGGATGGCCGGATCCATCGTTGATATGTGGCGGAGAGAGAGGGGGTGAGTGTGTGAGATATGTGTGAAAAAAAAAAAAAAAAAGTTTTGTGTGTATTTATGTATGACAAAGGAGGAAAAAAAAGTAATGGAAAAGACCATATTAACCTCGTCCATTGTGCACTGTCATAACTTAACGCCTTGACTAAACGGACGTTTGGTCAAGGGACTATTAGTGTTAAGGGTTTCAGAGTTGGTGGCTGTAAGTGCAAAAAAAAAAAAGAAAAAAAGAAAAAAAAAGTGTAAATTAACGTAAACCACAGGGACCATCTTTGTAATTTACTCCATGAAAAAAATGATGCCACCTATTTTTTGTATAACACTACAATTTATAATATCACTAAAAACACCCATCCTTAGTATAAAAGTGATGTCATGTATGATGGATCACATATAAAAAAAAAAAAAAAAAAAAAAAAAAAAAAAAAAAGGGCGAAGGACGATTGCATATAAATGGGACGTTAGTTCCTTTGCTTAAGAAAGCTGGTGCTCTTTGGCTTTGATTACGTTATATTATTATTTGATTAGTTGTTGGTTAATTATATTGCATTTGTGTAAATTATTTACAATGTAATGCAAGATTATCAAGTCATTATTTGAGCATGAGATATATGGATTTAATTTGTGTTCGTCACTGTCTTGTTACACACTTTGCCATTTAACGTATGGTCCATTTTTGCTATCAAACAAATGTTAAGAAACTATCTTAATGTTCTTAAAAACTTGATTACGAGTTTATTAATCTCGTGTGTAACTATTAAAATAAACATTTAATTTGGACGAATAAGGTACATCTTTGTCACTGTATACGTTTTTGGAAAATAAGAAAAGTTGGTACAAAGATGGCTTTTTAAACTACACTTTGGGCCTATGGGCTGAATTCCAGATTGTAATATCACAGTCTACAGCCATTTAGCATTTTAGCCCACCATCTACGATTTTGATGAAATTGGCTGTGATACATATTTTTTATCACTTTTTAGCCGACTAATTCATGGTGCCTGAGTTCACTGTAATACAGACTTAATCTCGATAAAGCCTTTCTCTTTTGAAAAGATTGGCGTGACTACTTTATATTTGTTTGCATTTACCAGAGGTTGAAGTTAAGATCTTTTACATTTTAGTGATAACAGTCAAAAGCTTTTTATCACTAGGCCGGTTGCCGAATAATTGCGTACACTCGCTTAAATCATAGACTTGTACATGCATACATATATTGTATACCTATGGAAAGATACATCAAACAAGTATCAAATTGTTAATAATAATAATAATAATAATAATAATAATAATAAATAAATTGATGTTTTAATAAAGTGATGTTCAATAAAAAAAAATAATAATAATAATAATAATAATAATAGATAAATAAATTGAAAAAAAAAATGTCAGTGGATTTTGTGGTCGTTGAGAATTATATTACCATTTTTCCAAAACAATAAATTTCTATTTCCAACTCTAATAAACAAAACCACAAAACATTTTTTTTTTGTTTTCCCTATTTTCCTATTTCCTATTTCTATTCTATTTCCCTTAATATAATATAATCAGACACTCCAGCCATAGCCTAACGCCAAACACCACCCTCCCACAGCCCACATCAGCATCACCACCCTCAACGGCGTTGCTCCAGCCGTTTTTTACGTTTTCGGACGATTCTTTACGTTTTCGTCCGATTTTTTACGTTTTCGTCTAATTCTTTACGTTTTCGTCCGATTCTTTACATTTTCGTCCGATTTTTTACGTTTTCGTCCGATTCTTTAAGTTTTCGTCCGTTATTTTAGGTTTTTGTCTGAATTTTTACGTTTTCGTCCGATTCTTTATGTTTTGTCCGACTCTTTACGTTTACGTCCGATTCTTTACATTTTCGTCCGACTTTTTACGTTTTTGTCAGATTCTTTACGCTTTCGTCTGATTTTTTACAATTTCGTCCGATTCTTTACGTTTTCGTCCGATTCTTTAAGTTTACGTCCGATTTTTTTACGTTTTCATCCGATTTTTTACTTTTTCGTCCGATTCTTTACGTTTTCGTCCGATTCTTTACGTTTTCGTCATATTTTATACGTTTTCGTCCGATTTTTACGTTTTTGTCCGATTCTTTACGTTTTCGTCTGATTTTTTACATTTTCGTTTGATTTTTTACGTTTTCGTCCGATTCTTTACGTTTTCATCTGTTTTTTTTACGCTTTTGTCTGAATTTTTAAGTTTTCGTCCGATTCTTTACGTTTTCGTCCGATTCTTTAAGTTTTCGTCCGATTCTTTACGTTTTCATCTGATTCTTTACGTTTTCGTCCGATTCTTTACGTTTTCGTCCGATTCTTTACGTTTTCATCCAATTTTTTATGTTTTCGTCTGATTCTTTACGTTTTTGTCCGATTCTTTAAGTTTTCGTCCAATTTTTTACGTTTTCGTCCGATTCTTTATGTTTTCGTCCGATTCTTTACGTTTTCATCTGATTCTTTACGTTTTCGTCCGATTCTTTACGTTTTCGTCCGATTTTTTACATTTTCGTCTGATATTTTACGTTTTTTTTTTTTTTTTTTTTTTTTCTGAATTTTTACGTTTTCAGTCTGTTTCTTTACGTTTTTTCGAATTTTTACGTTTTCGTCTGATTCTTTACATTTTCGTTGATTTTTTACGTTTTGTCCATTCTTTAATTTTCGTCTATTTTTTTACGTTTTGTCTATTTCCTAGTTATGTTTTCGTTCATTTTTTTACGTTTTAGTCCTATTTCCTTCGTTTCTTCGTTTATACTTTTCCGCCTTTTACTTATCAGTTTTTGCATTCGTCTGTTTTAAGTTGTGTTTACATTTTTCTTCTTAAGTTTTTCTTCTTCTCTTTTTTTTTTACATTTTTTAGGTTTCGTCTAACGAAAATGTAAAAAATGGACGAAAACGTAAAAAATAGAAGAAAATCTAAAAAAGTGAACGAAAACGTAAAATAACGGACGACAATGTAAAAAATGGACGAAAATTTAAAAAAATGGATGAAAACACTATAATTTAGAACACGTAAAAAAATGTACGAAAACGTAAAAAAAATGAGCGAAAATGTAAAAAAACATAAAAGAGAGGACGAAAACATAATAAAACGGGTGAAAACGTAAAAAACGGACGAAAACGAAAAAAAACAAATGAAAATGTAAAAAACAGACGAAAACGTATAAATATTGATGAAAACCTTAAAAAACAGGCGAAAACGTTAAAAAACTGACGAAATCATAAAAAGACATACGAAAACGTAAAAGTTCAGACCAAAACGTAAAAAAATAGAAAAAAACGTAAAGTATCGGACGAAAACATAAAGAATCAGACGAAAGCGTAAAGAATCGGACGAAAACGTAAAGAATCGGACGAAAAGGTAAAGAATCAGACGAAAACGTAAAAATTCAGCCGAAAACGTAAAGAATCGGACGAAAACGTAAAAAATCTGAAAAAACGTAAAAAAATCAAACGAAAACGTAAAGAATCGGACGAAAACACGAAAACGTAAAAAATGGGAATAAAACGTAAAGAATCGGACGAAAACTTAAAGAATCGGACGAAAACTTAAAGAATCAGACGAAAAAGTAAAGAATCGGACGAAAACGTAAAAATTCGGACGAAAACGTAAAGAATCGGACGAAAACGTAAAGAATCGGACGAAAACGTAAAAAATCGGACGAAAAAGTAAAGAATCGGACGAAAACTTAAAAAATCGGATGAAAACGTAAAAAAACAGACGAAAACGTAATAAAACGGACGAAAACGTAAAAAAAACATACGAAAACGTAATATATCGGACAAAAATGTAAAAAAACAGACGAAAACGTAAAGAATCGGACGAAAACGTAAAAAATCAGACGAAAAGGCAAAAAAACAGACGAAAACGTATTATTGTCGCTTGAAGATTTTTTCATGTTATTTGATTTTATATTTTACTTTTTTAATTCTTTATTTTCTCGTATTAGATTTTTTTTTGTTATTTTATAATTTAGTTTGTTAGTTTATAATATTTGTTTTTGTGTTTTGAAGATGTTTTTATAATATTACAAAGGTGAATAGAGAATTGAGATATAAAACAACAACACTTAAACATGTTTTCTAGTTTTGTAAAATGAAAAACACAAACACATGTTTCTCAAACTAAACGCGTTTTCTAAATTTTCCATTGTTTTGTGGAAATAAAACTCTCATCCCTTTTCCTACAAAACAAGAAATAGGAAATGAAAGAAAGTGTTTTCCAACTAAACGCCACCTTAAAATTTGTTTTGTAGTTTTTTCTTGTTAAGTTAGGAAATAGAAGATTTTGTGTTTTGCAAAACATTTTATTGAAAAACGTTGATTTGAACACGATATCTGTTTTCCTTGTTTTCCGCAAAACATTTTCTAGAAAACAATGGTGTTTTCCCCCCAACTAAATACACCCTTCTTTTTAGCACAAAAGGCTCCCAAGACGTGTCTTCCCCTAATAGGGGGTCACCTCATAACACGCGTCTTCAACACTAAAAATATAGGACTCGGTCGATTGCAAGATAGAGTCGTGAGTGTGTGTTTTTGTGTTTTTTTGTGTGTGTTTTTGTGGAGGATATATGTGTTTAAGTGTGATATATTTTGGTGATGAAGTTGGTTATCTTATTACATTAAGATGATGATGAAATTGACTGTAAAGAGAGAAAGCTGGTGTGACACTAAGATAACGATGATGAATTCGGTCTTGTGCTCCCTCTTACACTCAATTTATTAAACTCTAGTTTTTTCACATATTTGAAGCAAAGAAAGACACTTTTGAACTCATATATATATATGTTCGATACCCAAACTACAATGATTTTTATGCATGTTTGGATATATATGTAATTTTGCATCTTTGAATGTATATATATGCACAAGGCCCTAGTTTATCGATTGTTATATATGTAAATCTTCGGTCTAGAAACGATGGTTCTACATGTGCAGTTTCCTTTTACAACAATTAGAAATTCGCAAACATTGACCAAATAAGCTTTAAACAACTGAAACTCGTGTACGTTTTTGAAACAGAAAGTATGATACAAAATATAATCGGTGGACTACACTTGCCGCAAGTGTGTGTGAAACTTATTTTGTTAAATTTTTGTGGATGTGGCAGAGTAAAATGGTTTCTTACAACCAAAAGGACCATAAAAAGTGTCATAGCTGGGCTATCGGGCTTGTGCAAACCCGCTTATATAATAACTAAAGATAAAAATATCTTGTAACGAAAAGCTTTTAACATATGAGTTTTTTTTTTTTTTTTTTTTTTTTTTTTTTTTTTTTTTTTTTTTACTCTCGTCAATTTGAAGTAGAGTTTAACAAATATTTTGAACAAAATTTCATGTATCGTCAACATTTTGAGGTTGAAAATAAATTTTGAGGCCACAACTATATAAAGATGTATATATTTTGAGGCCTTAATTTTGAAGCACTTTACGATAGCACACCTCACACACCCTCATGGACACCAACCAAGAATTTACGGAACAAAACGAAATGACTAGTCTGCAGCCAATATATTCACAATATTATTTGTTCTGTTGACAGAAGGTATATAATTGGCATGGAGTCATAAACAGAATCTCATGGACACCAACCAAGAATTTAAAACTACCATCATTCAATTCTTTCTTCTACAATCTGCCAAAGATGACCCAATTCACATGTCTTTGTTTTTAGCACATTGATGATAGCACCCCGATACTTTGAGTTGGTCTGAACAAAATAGCAACAAAGCTGGTTAGAATAAATGATGATACGAAATTATAAGTGCAGAAACCATGCCTGATATAAATGTTTACATACCTTCCAAAATCATGTCCTGGGTTACGGGTAAAAACTAAAACATCTACTCCAAGCCTCGTTGTACTTGTCTTGAAACCGTTTCCATCTGAAACAAATAGACTCTCGAATTTGGTAATTAATGCTTACATACTACTGGATCATATGTAATATACAGAACATATTAAATTGCAGATTAACTCACATTGACCAATAGTGTTGGCCAGTTTGCTTTTTTCAGAGTAGCCAAGAGACATGCACCCGCGCACTTTATCAGGAGTCATTCCTCCACCATTATCTGCCATCAATTATAACATTAAAATTGTTTCGAGACACACACTCTAGGTTATCAATGATAACACTTGGATCAGTAATATACCTTCGATCAGTAATACGTACGAGGCGCTTCGCAGCCTTAGTGACGGAAATATCATCCGTCACAGAGCGTATAGGCGAAGGAGCAGTTAATATTTTCGGTGATCTAGAAAACTCCATTCGAAATGATGTTGCTAAAACGCCAGTGCCAGGTGGTGCGGTCCACCCACTCACACGCTATGTTGTAATATATGAATCATATAAATACTATAAACATATATTTACATCAAGAACACGCAGCGGAAAGATCTAATGAACATGTAATTAATTAATCTAAATAAACACGTACCTTAATCGCGTAATTACCAAGAACAACAAGAACCCTAATTAGGGTTGTGATGTGGATCGAACAACACAAGGGAAAACACCAAGAATCACAAGCTAAAATAAGCTTGTCACTCGTTCTTGTACACACGCGATAGTAGCGTTCCAATGGGAAAGCTAGGTTCAAGAATCACAAAACAACCAAACACTTTGAAAGCTTTACTTGACACGACCAAATCCTAGTGGATTTAAAAGAGGGTCGTTCGTTGGAGCTTAGAGGGAGAAGAGAAGAAGAAGTTTGGCTAGTTAGGGATTAAAGATTTGGTAAAACCCTAAACACAATGAATTGTATTTATAGGCAAACCATTACTTGGTCCCCAAGCTAGCCCAAACCGAAACCCACATCCCTAAGGATGGATCGGCCTGAATTAAGAACCCAAGGTGGTTCTAGATCCTTCTCTTCCTTTTTCATATTTAGTCCTTTAACGTTCGTTATCTCTAACTCCGTTAAGTACTAATTGTCGTTAAGTATGTTTTGTGAAATGAATAAATATAAATATAAAATATATTTAATCTATTCAAACCATTGGAACTCTCACGTATTGTGTGCAATCCCGAGTCTCGGGTTCGAAACCGGACATACATATATTAATTCATTATACACAAAACCTAACAGCTCCCACTTGGATAATGATTAATATTGTAATGACATGGGCTAGTCTAGCTTTAACAGATCCCAATGCCCCCAGCTTGATCCGAGTATGGTTTTCCTGGAAAAAACCACGTGATGATTAAATCATCATACTTATCCTTTTGTTACTAACACTGCGTTAATTTGGATATGGATCTTTGTCATTCCATAATTAACAGTAGTTTCTCGTTTATACATAATTGAACAAGATTACCAAAACATCTGAACGTCTTCCAGATAGACTTTGGGTGCGGCCGCACAAACATCTTGTCAACCCTACGAGTGGCCAAGCAGTATTAAACTTCAACACAAAGTTGAAGGAACAAATCCTATATTGACTACGAGCATAACCCTCGAACTTCGCATCATCTCCGAAAACAGCCCTTATAACTACCTGTTACGGATAGCGTTAGACTGTCTTACTGAAAATGAGCTACATTCTCGGCAATTATCTGGTATCTCAAGTCTGAGGATAAATATTCATGATATACTTAATGACTATGATCCATAAAGTATAATCATGCAGTTGGGATAAGTCCTATATTCAATTTATCCAATATTGAATATCATGTGACATTGGTGTCTCAACCTTACAGTACATTCTACCAATCCTCACATTTGTCTTAATTCAATAATACTCCCATATTATTGATTGACAACGGACTATTTAGAATAACATTAGTTATTCATGGATTTAAACATGCAAATATAGGACACAAATATTAATAATGAGAATAAACGTTATCCGCACTTTATTTCATTAAAATAATAATTGTTTACATGTCCCTTATCCAAATACTAACCAGATCAAGCATGATAATTTCCATTAATGAATTATGCCACAAGTCATGACCACCATACTTGTTGACAAGGCATAAATCAATTAATTTGATCTATCGGAATTTTGAGAATACTTATTTCAATAATGAAATACTTGTATGTGTGCATTCATCTATCTAGATATTGCCACATACTTCATAAAATGCGTGACATCCTCATGCACGAATTTATGACAATTAAACTACCAAACCTTGTAGTTAAAGTATTCTAATTCTTTATGTATAATGCAACTATGCTCATTATGAGCATAACTAGTACACATGGTTTCCTAATAAGGATGAGCTCCCACCATGACTAGTATTGAGTGTCATCTCAATCTTACTAGCATCATTGTATCAAACAACAATATGCTCTTTTAAAGTTCCGTAAACTTTAATATCCATCGTGTAATGTTTGATATCTTCAAATCCTTCAAGATTTGACCATTATATCAATCAAGCAATAACTTGCCATATGGTTCATATTTAGAATTTTTGAGCAAATCCAGGCTGAGGATGTAAATTCTAAACCATATCCATTACACTTAGCTATCTAATAATTACAATTAGATACTAATGTTGTCAATCATCTTGCATCCAAGCATGATACAACAAGTAACATGATGTACATGAAAAATCCTTGTGTCAAACTTAGATTTTGTTCATGTCATATCTTTTCAAAGATATGTTTCTATCTAGATCTTCTAATAGAATATCATGTCCATTTAGAATCAGTTATTTTTACCGCTTATGTTTATAATCAAATAAACATATATTTCAAGGCTTTATTTTCTATATGAAGTTTCATTCCTAACTAAAACTTAACATATAAATGTTAATGGAATGTTACTTCCTATATGTTATACAACATATATGAAACAAGAAAATAAATACATCACTCCCACTAGCTTTCAGAAATATTAAGAAATATCTTAATTTTAATTATAAATCAAAACTTGATTTAATAACTAAAATAAGTATATCTTTTAGATGCATGCATTAATCCATTTACAAATGATTTGCACTTTTGTATACTATTAAAGATTATTTGAATTCAAACACTTCTTTCAATTACTTTTCGTCCTCGCTCAAGTAATTATTAAAGAAAGAGTTTTGATATTCCATTATTAACTTCATATAAATGAAACTAATAATGACAATCATAATCTTTATATATTTAATGTGCTTAGAAAGAATCTCAATCACATTTAATTGCTTAATTGCGATTGATAATCTTTTCACATATTAAATATGTATACAAATTTTGTCCATATGATTTCTACACAAGAATTTTAAATCTCTAGGATTTTCATTTCCTTTGTAGAAATTCATCTTCATTCTATAGTATAACTATAGAGTTTAAGATCAACTACGTTTTCAAACTAGTTATCTTCTTGGACTGCATCTAATTTATTCATAGTATGAGAAATTTGCCAAATTAAATATTTGCAATTTATTAACAGGTTTATCAAAAATCCTGTAACTCATAATCCTCAACATATTCTACAAATATTTGAGATATCCTTGTGGATCTATGAAATGAGAATTCCATCATCTTTGAGATTTAACACTAACATGTTAAATCCTCATTATGATCTTGCTAGTGTATTTAGAAGATCATGTATCTTGTAATTTTATCTTATCAAGATAAAACTCCCACTTGCCTTTTGCAATTTATAGATTACCTATAAATACTTAGCAAATAGAGCAACACATACTTGTTCTCTTTTGGGACTTTACAAATACATATTGACAGTTCCTAACATTAATTTGTTAATAGCCTACTCATCAAGCAGTCTAACAAATTCTGAACTTCAATTTTAAGACTTAATGTGATTTCTCACATTCCATAATAAATGGTGTCTTATTAATCTTCTAGGTTGGAGTCTAATTGAGTATATTCAATCCTTACTCAATTTTCTAACCTTGATATCTTTAGGAAGATTAGAAGATATAGTTATCTTTAATCAAACAATATAAAAAACAAGTTTGATTCTCCTAACTGAACATACCATAAACACTATGTATTTCATTAGGATTAATATTGTAAGTCATTCTTACAATATATAAGATAAATATATATCGTTTTGGCTTACCTATTTACCAACTAAATCAACTTAATGGTAAAATAGATTTTTCTAGCCAGTTGCATGCTTTATAACTTAAGTGCCCTTTTGATCAAGTCACTTAATTTCTATGTCTTACCAAAAAGACATAAACTGTTATAATCCCAATCTTTGTTATAAGTCATTAATTAACTTCATGACTTCTTGTATATGTCTAAACATAACAAGTTAACGTCTTACTTCAGTATAAGTTTTATAGCAATAAAGACTTCATGTTTATATCTACAATATAAACATGTATAACTAAAGTAATTATGAAACCCACAACTTGGTTTCAATAGTATTTCAAGTTAATTTATTACTTCATATATTTATGTCATTCCAAGAATACATAAACATCTAAATATGAAGTAGTATAAGATTACTTCATTTATTTATGTCATTACAACAATACATAAATATTCTTATTAGAAGTAGTCTTATTATCATATTGACACTTGTTCTAATAATTATCTAATTTTAGAAACTTGTAAATTAACATAGTTTCATTTCATCAGTCGAGGCTGATAATGATGAAAGTATGTAATTTACTTTGTCATTAATATCTAGTAATGAAAGTAGATATTAACTTCAAGTGTTCCATAAATTAGAATGTGTATAAAACACATTAGAACATTGATTTCTTACTTTACAGTCAAGAGATCCCTTTAAATCATATTCCTTTATGTTGTTGCTTGCACACAATAAGATCTCTCCCACTTGTGCATGGAACAACATCACGTATCGAATAAACAACACGTCAATAGTTTGCTTATTTGATCAATATGATTGTGTCATAGATATAAGTAGATATAGAATCACCTCGTCTAGTAAGAAAACGTACACGACTATCCTTAATACCACAAGTGTCTATAATTGGAAAGTAATCACCTCAAGAAATTCTAGAGATAATCCGGGTAACTACCAAGACTTGTAGCTCCCACTGAATTTAAGATCACTGCATGAACTCATTATTCAGTAATTTCAGCACTATTCTCCCACTGGCTTTGACAACATTGTAAGTGTTGCACTACCAGTAAAAGCAAATAGCGTGCTGTTTACTTTCCTACAGCCTTGATGAATTCCTTACGTAATACTACTAAGGTACTCAAGGAATGTATTCTACTTTGTAAATGATGGAATAATCCATCAATGCAATGAACTTGAAAGAATTGGGTATGCAATTTCTTCCTTAGTTAGGTCTACCATCCCCATCATGGTATGTAGCACCTTTAAATGGTTAAAGCATAATAACTAGATCAAACATTCTAGTTTGCCTTTTACCAATTTTGCGGTAATTAGTCTAGTTTCTAATTTAATAACTCCTAACCATGCAATTTCTTAAGAATTCGCCATGAGTTATTTCTTAGAATTTAGACAATTCTAATTTTCCTATTATACCTTTCTCACTCATGAAAAGGAATAGGATTAAGTCTTACTCTTCACACGGAAAGCAGACTTGGTTTATTCTTTTCAGTAAAAATTGACTCTATCCAAAGACCCCTAAGGGTGCAGATCAATTTACTACTAAAAGAATGTTCCATATTTACGGTTTTAACGTTGCATTAAATACTTTAAAAGAATTTTCAAAATTCAATTTAGTATTATTGATAATAACTTTTCAAGAAAATTAAACACCCACGGTAAATAAAATTTCACCATTTAATTTTCATTGAAAATTAGGATCCAAATTGACGTCGTTTCATCACATCAGCTTTTGCTGCTAGCAATGAAAGTACTCAATAAGGTAGAGCTGCACTCAATTGCCAATATACAATTGCAATTCCTAGAAATCTTGGGACTTACATTATATTGCCAACCTCGGTTGCAAAATGTAAGCATGTTTCATCCCCAAATCTTTATGCCTTGGCGCCGTTCCATTACATCAGCTTTGGCTGCTAGTAATGAAAGTGCCCAATTAAGTTTAACCAACTTAAGAAACAGTAAATTGACGTCGGTTTATTGCATTCAGCTTTGGCTGCTAGCAATAAAGTACTCAATTTACCCTTAGATGACCACCCTTTGAACATCAACATTCAGCTTTGGCTGCTAGTGATGTAGGATGAAACCTTAGGTGTTTCTTTTTGTAGTTGGGTGGCATATTACTTAAATTTAAGGGTAATAATTTTTGATGTGTTAAATCAAAAAATATGTACAAAGATGTCATGCATTCATCTTTGTATCATATATGTTTTCAAAACCAAAACCGTTTACTCATTCGTAGCTCAAATCATCAAATCTTTTAATTGAGGCGTTGAACAAATTACAACATTGCCTTAAGATGCTTCGTATTTATCGTGGTGTACTTGGTAAGTCTAAAATTGACGCACAGGCGGGCGTAGGGACGACAGCCGCCGAAGCTGGTTAAAACCGTGCCCCTCTAAGGTCACAATTTAATGCGTACCAACTAGAACCCACTTTTTAGTTTGCCAATTTTAGGTCCGCCGCTTCGACCACTTAGTACAGTCGCGATCAATCAATTAAAAAAAATATGATTTTCTTGCTAAAACAATTAATGTAGTAAATTTATTATTGCTAGTCTCGCCTGGGAGCAAATTACCGTGCGAAGCGAACCACTGTCGGCACATAAGACTTTGCAATAAATAAAATTACTACAAAGGTTTCATAGTTATTAGTCTTATTTATTTTTTATTTTGAAAATTACCCTCTTTTGTCGTTACAATCCATCATAATTATTAAACACAAAAGATCAAGTAATTACAAAAAAAATAAATAAACACATAATAACAAATATATGATCATCCACGATGTCATATAGCCACATGCAAACCTTTTTCAATAAATCCTAATATTAATTCTATGTGAAATTTTAAATGTATGTAACTAACAAAACTCCCATTGGTTTTCGAGCTCATTGTGCCCAATGGTCCACAGACACCAAATAACTTGGCCGCGTAAGTTTTGGTTAGTTAGATACCACATTGCACATAACTTATTATTAATATATATTGAGGTTTTCCCCAATTTAAGATTTATTTAAATCATGTGACAAATTAAATACAAAACAAAACATACAAATCCAACCATGACAAAATTTGCAAGATCTTGTCATGGATACCATATTGATCACATAATCATGTAGTCCATATTATTAATCAATATTCAACTTGTACGTGTTTAATTAATTTTAGTGACATCACATACGGTATTCACAAAATTAATCCCTAAAAATTTCATGCAATCCTAGGGTTTCTATCAAGATTTTAAATCAACCATAAAACCCTAACCAAAATATGTAGGTGTCGACCCATGGAGGGTGTCGACCTACTTTTGGAAAAAATTAGGGTTTAAAAACCCTAAAAAATAATTACATGTATCTATTCAAGATCCAATTTTTAGGTTTTAGTAATTAATTACAAGTTCTTAAACCTGGCTCATGATGCCACTGTTGGAATATATGAATCATATAAATACTATAAACATATATTTACATCAAGAACACGCAGCGGAAAGATCTAATGAACATGTAATTAATTAATCTAAATAAACACGTACCTTAATCGCGTAATTACCAAGAACAACAAGAACCCTAATTAGGGTTGTGATGTGGATCGAACAACACAAGGGAAAACACCAAGAATCACAAGCTAAAATAAGCTTGTCACTCGTTCTTGTACACACGCGATAGTAGCGTTCCAATGGGAAAGCTAGGTTCAAGAATCACAAAACAACCAAACACTTTGAAAGCTTTACTTGACACGACCAAATCCTAGTGGATTTAAAAGAGGGTCGTTCGTTGGAGCTTAGAGGGAGAAGAGAAGAAGAAGTTTGGCTAGTTAGGGATTAAAGATTTGGTAAAACCCTAAACACAATGAATTGTATTTATAGGCAAACCATTACTTGGTCCCCAAGCTAGCCCAAACCGAAACCCACATCCCTAAGGATGGATCGGCCTGAATTAAGAACCCAAGGTGGTTCTAGATCCTTCTCTTCCTTTTTCATATTTAGTCCTTTAACGTTCGTTATCTCTAACTCCGTTAAGTACTAATTGTCGTTAAGTATGTTTTGTGAAATGAATAAATATAAATATAAAATATATTTAATCTATTCAAACCATTGAAACTCTCACGTATTGTGTGCAATCCCGAGTCTCGGGTTCGAAACCGGACACACATATATTAATTCATTATACACAAAACCTAACACGGTCCACCCACTCACACGCTATGTATTAAACTACGTGAAATACGCGTGTGAGTATGGTGACACGTTGGAACAAATATTCCAACAAAATGCTAAACTAAACCAAAGCCCGTCCCCCGAGGAAATCGACATGGAGAAATCACCATTAGCAGCTCAAATCATGTCAGTAATGAGTGTTTTAGATGGTAACTTGTCTATAAAGTCGACTCTTTACAAAGACCCTTCGTTGCGTTAATTAGTCAATTTTTGTGCAGTTTTCCTCATCATGGAGACGAACAAGGATTCGTAAGTGGAGGTGGCGGTGGATAAGGTGATGGCAGTGGAAGTAGCAAAGGTGCATACGGTGATGGCAGTGGAAGTAGCAAAGGTCTAAAAGTATGGATAAATATATAAAGTATCAAGACACAAAGCTCATGGGTTGTGAGTGATGAGCAACTCTTGTCCGAGCTTCGAACCTCGGTATCGGCCATTGTGATTCCGGCGTATCGGTCGTTTGTAGGAAGGTACAAACATCATTTTGAGGGAGGGAAAAGTATGGATAAATATATAAAGTATCAAGCAGAAGATATTGAGGCATTCATTGAGACTTTGTATGAAGGTAATCCTGCTGCCTCAATGTCTAGGAAGAGATTCTAAACCACCATTTGTAACCTTTGACTCTATGTATCATTGTACTATTAAAATTTTATGTAAATGTAAATGTGTTTTGTTTTGGTCTTTTAACTTATTTTATAAAGGGGAAACTATTGAAAAATGTATCGAACTTTACGTGAAAATTAGTTTTGTGTAGCCAACTAAAAATTTTAAGGAAAAGAGCACTAATGTCCTAAAATTCAACCTTAAAATGTAACATTTGACTGGCCCAACCTGTTATCTCCACGTCATCCGGTGGATGCCACATCATTCTTTAATTTTTTTTTTCTTTTCCAGCTTGTACAAAGACCCACATGTATCTTTTCCCCCAAATCATTTCTCCCTCTTTATTTACTCTTCATCATAAACCCTAATCGATTGTTTAATTGGTTCTTTTTATAATTACTTCAAATTGAGACCAAGATTAGAAAGCAATGTGAATGTCATGGCTTCATCATCTACTTATTATCGAAGGAGGTATACAAAAGAAGAGATATGTCGAATGACACATTGTAAAGTCAGTCATATGTAATACCATGGCCACAGTCGCAAGTGAATGTATGTTTGCATTTTATGAATGTCAATGTTATGTTTTGGTACCCATATTATTGTTTGTATCCACTGTTAAAGAAATTCAATTATGAAACCAACTCAAACCAATATCCAGGATTGGTTGTCAATGACTGTGCAAGTAATGTGTCATTGTCTGATTATCAAACCTAATGATACAAGTATCAAGGTTTGTTTCTCATTCATTTTTCAATTCAGTTTGCAACATTTGGTCACTTGAGATTACCTGACAAAATGTATAAACAAGAAAATTACAGGCTTACAAAGTAAAGTAGAAGCTGTTACAAATAATTCTAACTACCTTTGTTGTTAATTAACCCTAATTTTTCCATGAACTGCATATTTCATAATTTATTGTTAATTACCACAATTGGGCCAACAAAACATTAAATATGAGAAGGAATATACAGATTTGTTCTTTTGTCTGGGTCAATTGAGGAAAAAGAGAATCAATTGGGAGTATTAAATTCGGTTGATGAATTAGGGTTAGGGTTTGGTGGAACTTGGTGACAGCGGTGTATCGTGGATAATCATTTTTGGGGGAAAATTGCTTTTATAGTTGGGATTAACCTCGTACCTAACCTCGTACCTTAAATAGGAATGTGCAGATTTGTTCTATTCGCGTGGAAGGAGTATGAATAGTTGATGTGGATTTACAGGGTGGAAAGAAGAAAAATAAGAGAAATGGGTATTTACAGGTAACCGGAAAAGAAGGTAACAAAATGCATTATTTGGTGAACTTTGAGGACTTAAGTGCTCTTTTCCTCAAAAAATTTAGTTGGCTACACAAAACCAATTTTCACGTAAAGTTCGATACATTTTTTAAAGGTTACCCCTTTAACTTATGAATCATCTTTCAACAACAAATACAAACATTAACAGCGTACTAAAATATCATACATATAACCGGGTCCTAGCCGTATCTAACCGGATATAGCCGGGTATTGGCCGGATCTCACCGGGTCCTTGCCGGAATAACCGGGCTATGGCCGGAACTTACCGGGTCTTGGCCGGATCCAACCGGATATAGCCGGGTATTGACCGGGTCTTTGCCGGAATAGCCGAGTTTTGGACGGATCTAACCGGATCCTTGCCGGGAAAGCCGGGTCTTGACCGGGTCTAACCGGATCCTTGTCGGAATAACCGGGCTTTGCCGGATGTTACCGGGTCTTTGCCGGAATAGCCGGGTCTTGAACGGATCTTACCGGGTCTTGACCGGATAAAACTGAATATGGCCGGGTCTTGGCCGGATCTAACCGGATACAGCCGGGTTTTGGCCGGAATAGCCGGGTTTTGGCCGAAAAAGCCGGGTCTTGGCCGGGTTGTGCTCATATAGTGGTGGTTTAGATTTTAGAAAGATATAAGTTTGAAATTATATTAAAAACCTCAAAATGTCACACATTGACGAAGGTATAAAGTAGCCTGTGTTCGGTCTTCGCCGGCGAATGGTGTTGTGAACAAGGACAATATATTAACCATGCGTATAGTACTTCGAATATGTTTAGCTACACAACACAAAACCTTGCTACAACTCATAGACTTTAAAGTGACTTTTTCTATACTCTTATCCAAAAGTAGTGGTGAGGGAGTGGGTCGGAGCAAATTGCGACAAGTGTTTATTGTGTGATAATGAAAGTTTTTTACAAAATGGGAGTAGTGGGTTGGGGCGTTGAAGCTGAGTGTGATGATTACTTTTTTTTTTTTTTTTTTATTTAACAATTTTTTTTGACACTTTAAAAATACAAATTACATCGTTAAAGATTAAAAATTAGATTTAAATTACTTAAACATAAAAAAGTAAAAATAAAAAAAGAAATAAAAATCCTGGCGTTAAAGATAAGGATTGACTGTTAACATTGAATTTTTACCACTGTTAACGCGTCAGAATTCAATGTTAACATTTAATTTTTTACACTTTCTACGTTAACATTTACCTGTTTTAGCGTTAAAGTTTACCTTTGACCTAAGGTTTAACGTTAACGCCCACTTATAAATATCACACCTTTTACCTTTTAACCTCACAAACTTTAACCTTAAAGTCCATCTTGCCATCAACGACCACAATAAAAAAAAAAAAAAAAAAAAAAAAAAAAAAAAAAGGCTAGCGATTCTCGTTGTGCATGGGAAGAACACGAAGAAATGGCCTTTGTCAATTCTTACTTGAATGTCTCCGACATCTGGGCGGAGACTAATGATACCAAGAAAGACTTTTGGGCCAGGGTGAAGCGCGATTTTCACCTCTCGCTTGGTAGAGAGAACGAGTACCGGAACATGGACATGATCATCTCCAAGTGGCATGCGCTCTGGGAGGACATGTTCGAGTTTGAGCGGTGTTATCGTGGGTCTGTCAACGAGCTGGATGACCAGCTGGAGGACGCGATCAACATGTGTTTTATACATATACATCAACTCAATTACTTGATATCATGGTGGGTAATATACATACCTCACAATCTCACATAGATATAATGTGTTCATTGTTTCTTTTTCTGAGTCTTTAAACATTGATTTTGTTGGTTCCGGGGTTTAGAAAGACGGTTTTGTAAAACGAAGTTTAATGCTACTACTTGTTACTTCAAGGCGAGTTCTCTCTGTCCTTAAAGCAATTTCGCCCCCACCGTTCTTTTGAACAATCGTGTTTTGGGTTACTGACGAATTGTCTCCCAAGATACAATGAAGCAACGTATGTAGCAATTATCAACACTACACGATGGTGGTGATAATCCGGATGAACTACCGAGTTATCGGGGTTTCAAGATACTACAAATAATAGTTCTATAGCACTATTATTTATAGCAATCGGGTATACGAGAAGAAAGGTTTTGTATGTGTTTTTTGATGGTTTTTTGATGATCCCAAATAGCAAATTCGTCACCCTTTATATATTTCGTCCATGTATCCAGGGTATCCAAATATAACTGCTTAGGGGTGTTTGTTTGTGTTATAGTGATTTTGGTGGTTGTCTGCTTTGTTCAAGATTATGGGAAGGGTGAGGCCTGGTGCGATGAGTTGCATAGGGTGTTTGGTTGTGTATAGTGAGGCAGCCTGCACGCTACCTGTTTCGTTGGCATTAATGGTGAGGTACTTTAGATGTATCGTCTGTTGTTGTGAGTATTAGAAGGATGTTTGGTTGTGTTATAGTGTCAACTGATTTTGTTGCTCTGCGTGTAATACGAGGGTGTTTGAACACTGATATGATTTTGCATGTATGTATATATTAATAAAATGGGAATATATTAGCTACAATATTTTGTAGCTAATTGGCTACAATTTTATGCTACAAACTATGGGTCCCTGTCTTTTTTTGTGGGTCCCGAAGTTCTTTTTATGAGTCCTGATTCATTTCTTGTGTATTTTTGTGGAGGATTGTAGCCAATTGGCTACAAAAATTGTAGTCAAGCTATCCCCTAATAAAATTTGTCTCTTTTTCTAAGAAATATTGATATGGTTGTCGCATTTTTGTTATATATGTTTGTTTATCTAAATTTTAGTTTTGAACAAGACACTACATGAGAGTGCAGCTATTATTTGGTGAAGTTCACATATGACACTAGTAAGTAGGGGTGTTATCGGGTCGGGTTATCGGGTTATCGGGTTAGTCGGGTCGGGTTGAGTCGGGTTTGGATTTTTTAAAAACTCACCCGACACCCGACCCGATAAGGATTCGGGTTATCGGGTTCGGGTGGTAGTCGGGTCGGGTTATGTCGGGTCGGGTGATTCGGGTTATCGGGTGACCCGATTAAGTGGAGGAGATACAGATCAGGCATGGGTTTAACTATATGGTGTTTGAGTGTACTGTGATTTATATTTGATAAAAAAAAGACAAGTAAGTAATCAAGCTGCAACAAACTCTCAAAGAATCTAGAATTCATGATGTAAAAGGAATATGAATGATTTAATTCTTAATAGATTGGTAGCTAGTTAAGTAAGTAATCAATTGTAATTTTAGTTTAGGATAGTTTAAATTTTGACTTTCAGTTTATATAACAATAGTTGGAAAACTAATCTATCTTCCTATCACTACTAATCTATCTTACTATACTACTAATCAAAAGATTTCATGTAGAATTCCTCATCAAACGCATTCTTTTTTCGACAACCAGCAAACATTCAACTTGCAGCCTACTGTGAATGTGATAGTAGCAAACATTGACTTTCAGTTTATATAATAATAATGGTTGATTGAATTTTGATGGTTGAGTAAAAGAAAAGATTTGTCAGGGTAGGGAAGGAGGGAAGGACCGAAGGAGGGAAGGTACCACTGGTAACCAAAGTGCATAGGAAATTGATACTACTTGAGTATTAGATATGATATTCGCCGGCCTAAAAAGTACTAATAATTAAAAAAGCAAAGGGTTGTCGGGTCTTATCGGGTTGACCCGATAACCCGATAACAATTTTTATTTAACCCGAAACCCGACCCGATAACGCTATCGGGTCGGGTCAATTTGACCCGATTAAATTTTTTGACCCGATTAGACCCGACCCGATTAGACCCGACCCGATCGGGTTCGGGTTCGGGTCGGGTTGACCCGATCCGACAGACACCCCTACTAGTAAGCAAACAAGTTGGCTTTTGTGTATTTTTTCTTATGCCAAGTTGGATACTACACAGTACACACCCTATATAGAAACCGTTCTAAAAGCCATTTAAAACCGCACCTAATGCTCTTTTTCTGTAGTAGTGAATCAAATTAAACGTTAAAATTACAAGTGCACACACTTTTTTTTATATACTTTTTTCAATCGTGTTCTTCAGCATGCTATTTAAGTTTGTTTCAATAATCTATATCTATATATTCTAATATACAGCAGTTGAAAAAGACAATGAATACCCCTCTCAAAAAGGAATACTCAAATTCTAGAGTGTCTACTTTGGTCATTTCACATAAATATTTTAAAAAGTTAATAAAGGAAATTATGGAAAAAATCAAAGTAATAAATCGATTTTGCAAAACTTATGGGAGAAGCTCCCCTATTTTCGCCCCACACCGGTTCTAACCCAACCAACACCCAATAATTCTTCATTAACCAAAACCCTATACACGTATTCCTCAGCCATCATAATACACCAATCCACCCTAAATGAAACCCAGTCACAATAATCAACACTCAATTTCATCATCAGAAAAACCCGCACAACCTAATCAGAAGAAAGATGTTACTCTATTGGCTTTTTCTTCTACTGCAGTTTTCTATCTAGGCCATCAATTTCACTTCTTAAATCAATCCAATCCAATCCATTCCAACCCACAAAGGTAATAATAATATTTCTTCAATACTTTACATTTTACTTATTTCATTATCAGATTGACTCCTTGCAATCGTTTCATAAAATATATATGACTCTGCAATGTTTAGATATAAACACAAGTTTGTGGAATGATGCTTAAAGGTTTTGAACCAATTTTTGAGAAGTATTTAAAAATATAAAGTTAGACAAATGTTTTAATGGTGTTTGGTGAGTCTTGATTGCTGCAACTGGCTATCTCTCTTAGTTGTCTATTGAGTTGCACTTATAAACAATCATTAATCCTTTAAGACTAACTTTATATAACTTATTTAAGAAGGAGCCATCGTAACCGCTCACCATCGGAATAAGCTTTCATTATGTAGTCGCGTATGTTTTTGGTCTTTCAGTATTTGTTACGGTTATTCAGGTAGGGATGATTGATCAAGGTTTGATGATTCAAAGTAAATTGGTTTTGATGATAAGCACAAAAAGTAATGTAAGATAACTTATTTTATGTCTTCTCAATTTTTTTTTTTGTAGTCCGACAAAGCTTCAATGTTGGATGAGGCAATTGAGTACTTGGAGTCGCTTCAAATGCAAGTTCAGGTAAATAAACCTTAAATATCTGAATGTTTCTTTATACCTACTAATTGTGACACCTAAGTAATAAATTAACCCAATAACCTTTGAATCAACTTTGTGAGCAAAACTCATCTCAGAGTATATGGTAGTTGCGAATTCAAGTTGCACAATCAGTTTCTTAATGTTCGACATACATATAGAGTATTATGGACTATTTTCATTTTTGGATTATAAATTAGGGGTCAAATAATCGGTTTTGGTTGTGATTATATGATTATTAACAGCATCAAATAATCATTTTGACTAAATGAGTTTCATACAAATGACAACAATACTGTTTATCTTAAGAGTAAAAAGTTACTCATTTGCATATTATTTGACATAACTGGATATTTGGATGACTTTTTTTAATCTAATTTCATGTACCACTTCTAATCTTTTTTATAGAAAACCACATTTTATCTATAAATTCATAAATATATATAGGGCTAATCGTTTTGATGTGGGACGGTTTGATACAGTAGTTTTTTATTAATGTAGATCTCCAAGACAATGATATCAACTTGGAGGCTTTTGTCTGCCACTAACCATATGTTCAAGGTAATCGTTTTATCTGTATATCAAATCAAAATTTGATTCAGAGTCTTGTGGGCATACAATATGTTGTGATATCTTGAATTCATCCCCATTTGTTTTATATAGATGATAATGAAATATGACTTTGTTCGTCTATGTTATGTGGCAAATTATACATGTATCATATAGTTTTCATGCCGGATGTATCCGCTTTTTGAGATTACTAATCAATATGCATGTGCCTCATATTGTGAACTAAATCAATGATAGATTTTGATTATATGGGCAACATATTGAGGTTTCATTGTGTGTGTTTCATGGTGGGTGATCAGGGGATGTGGGGTTTAATGTGGGAGTGAATTTAGTTATTGGGTTGAATGTGTTGGTTTAGTTTGTGTGTTCATGGGATGTGTTCAGAGGATGTGTTCACGGGGTGTGTTCAGGGGCTGGGTTGCCATTGGTAAATATTCACGTGGTGTGTTCGGGTTCATCTACACAGGTAAAATGATGGTGTTGTTATTTGGAGTTATTTAATGATGGTGTTGTTATTTAGAGGTATTTATGGATAAATATTCACGGGGTGTGTGCAGGTTCATCTACACAGGTAAACTTGAATGTGTTTAAAGCTAAAATATGAACTTAAAACTTAGTTAGGTGTTTAGGATTTGCTTATTTTTTTACGTTCATGATATAAGTATACGCAGATATGTATCTTTAAAATAAGGACTTCGATAAATAGTGTTTGGATTTTCTTATTTTGTAAAAAACAAATGTAGTAAGACAGGAAATTCCTGTTTGGAAATTCTCATAAGCAATCCCAAACACCCTCTTAGTGAACAATGCAATTTATATGACCACATTATGACAAACACACTTCTTATTATTTTGTTTTGGTGATGGTTGCTTCCAGGAAAGTTAGTTGAACTATATATGGGGAAGAGGAAGTCGAGCAAAGCCTGCTCCTAGAAAGCGGAAGGACAAACTCAACGCCGTATTTAATTGACCCTTCTGCAAACCATGAAACCAGCGCTGAATGTCACATGTAAGTAATTATCTTATTTGTCTTTCATTGTTGAAGGTTGGTTAATTAATGTTATTTATTATTCGTGACATGGTTAACTGACATGGTTACAATAACAGTAACAATAGTTATGACTATCATGACTTATAATGAGTTATTGTATAAATATTAGTCACAGTTGAAGTGATAAATTATATGAATCTATCTATCTATACTTACTAATATACAACACTTGAAAAAGACGTTAAATGCCCTTTGAAAAAGTGAATGCTGAATTTTTAGAGTGTCTAGATTGGTCATTTTGCATAGAAAAAATTTAAATTACCCAGTAAAATATCAAACTTATACAAGAATTAAGGCTTCCGCATATATGCCGATGAGTATCCTGTGGCGACACTTAAGGTTAAACAATCCATCTCGAATATGCTAATCTTTAGGTATTATTTAACTATATTCATGTTTCTTAAATTTTTTATTTTGATTTAATTGGATTTGAGTTTGTGGTTTGTGTTGGTGCTTATAAATATAAAATCGATAATCTGTGTCAAAGATAACCAATAAGCAGTTGTACATATATTCTTAATGGTTATTTAAGTGATTCGTGATGGTTTCATGCTGACTTTTAACAATTTATCTGATTCAATCGCTGATAAAATTTTGAGTTACAAAGAAAGTATTCATTTTTTTAAGGGATAAGTTATTACGTGTGTATTGTTCTATTATTAGGTGGTGGTACCTTGCCAATTCTGTTGTAAACTGGAAGAATTGTTAATGGGCTTTAATGGGAATGAAAGTAGTGGTAGATTTTATAGATAAAAATCTAACGCCCATGTATGAATAAATGTATAAGTAATGGGTCACAAAGAGTTTGAAAGTGCTACTTAGTGACAATCTTGATTATAGGACATCCACGTGTAGTGTCAAGCATATTTCACATAGACTAGAAGATTAACACGAATATGTAAGTTAAGGAATGATCAGGTAGTTTCTTTCCCTATATGGCTTATATGAAATTCCATTCCTCATTACCCTATGACGTTTAGTGTTTCTTTGAACAAAAGTGCCTTATTCAAATTATGCTTTGAATTTCATTTTCTTATATTGATTTTGTTCGATATTGCTATATTTGCTTAGCAGCATGTTACCCATGAGATTGCTGGAAAAAGTCCATCTTCACATTGATATTTATTTTTGGCTATGATCATTGTAGGGATTCTCCACAAGAACTGGCTAAACTCGAAGCTCATTTGGTAGTGTCATTAATCGTGACTGTAGAATGTCGATGTACAAGATTACGGTGGACCAACTAAATCACATAATAAGGCAATTCAAAATTTTCATCATAAGTTTTTTTGCATGTGTATCCACTGCAAATTGCTTCATGAACTTTTTATTTTAAATTTTTACCATTATCCTATTTGGAACTTAGTGCGCCTGTTATCATACTCATTTATTGTAGGATGATATCGATTTTTTTAGAGTGAAACCTTTGTGTGAGACTGTTGCTGTTTTTTGAGGGAAAGCTTTGGAGAAATTCATGAGTGTTCATTTTTTTAGGAATTTTTTGATGCTTGGTGAGGCTAAGAATTTGTTTATACTTTTAGATCCATATGGACACCACTAATTGTAAGCTACATGAATTCAAAATGTTTTTATAATAATATCACGTCTACTCTAATAATCTTAGTGAGATAAAGTGGGTGTGGACACTTTAGTTTAGAGAGAGAAATAAGAGAAATAGTAAAAGTCTCGCATAGATAGAAAGAAGAGCACACATCTCATAACCCATGAGGTAGGGGGATTTATACCCATATATAGTCAAGCATCCTATTGCAACTATACAAGTGTTGCGATAGTATCATGCTGTTGCAAGCCACACAATATCACACAACATACCCTATACTATTACAAAAGATAAATAGAAGTCCATGCACTAATGATTTACACTTTTTGTGTTCCAACAATCTCCCCCAAGGGTAGATCATTCGGGTCTTCTATTTATGGGCTTCTTGTCAGGCCAGCCAGCTTCGACATCCGATTCTTTGTTCCATTCTTCTCTATGAAATGTTATTTGTGTTTGTTGTTACATATTTTATTTATTTTGTTGTTACCTTATTTTTTTTCTTTTTCTACGAGAAATATTTTCGAACTTAATTAGCAAAAAACATTAGATGACCTTTATATTGTTTATAGATTTATTTTTATTTTTATGTAGCATAAATATTTTCTATTCATACGTCTAACTAACGTATCATTTATTCACATAATATCAAAAATCGTTCCCTTCTATAAACGTATTTCTTTCCATAACATATTAAAAACTACTATTCTACGGTTCTCCATTTAATCCCGTGAATTTCACGGATTAATAACCTAGTTAAAGATATTTCAGTCATGGGATCTTTTTAACTTTCAAAAGTTGTTTGTGTAACTATTAAAATAAACATTTATTTTGAACGGATAAGGTACATATTTGCCACTGTATACCTTTTTTTAAACTAGAGAATACTCGTGCAAAGCGACAGTATATAGCGGCAAATAATTATACTTTCGAAATCGTGATTCTTGTTCGACCTTTGATGCAAAGTGTGTGTTTTTTGAAATACAAAACGTTTGTTTTTTAAAATTAATATATTGTGTGTTTTTTGAAAAGTTATGAAATTTAGAATTAATCAAGTTTAAAGTGTGTTAAGCGTACTTAAAGGTAATTTATGCAAACTAATTCATTTAAGTTTTAAAATTAAAGATTAAGATTTCAAAAATATACATAAATTGTTTATAAGTACTAAGTGGTAGAGATAAGAAAAATAGGAGGTACAAAGATGGCTTTTAAACAACAGTTTGGGCCTGATAATTTGGGCTGAATTCTGGAATCTCGTATTACAGTCTACAACCATTTAGCCCACCAAGATCACGTTTTATCATTTCGTTTTATCAATAAACATTTTCAGCATCTCATATTTAATCAAACAACTCAAAAACTCGCATATTCAGTCGTTTACTCAAAACAATTTGCCATATATTGTGGGTGATCATTGTTTTTTACTTTTTGGCCGACTAACTCATAAGGTCTCGGTCCGCTGTCATACATACTTAATCTTGGTAAAGCCCCTTTTTTAAAACAATTGACGTGACTACTTTATATTTATTTGCACCTATCAAAAATTGAAGTTGAGATCTTTCACATTTTAGTAATAACAGTTACAAGTTTTTTTTATCATGGCCGGCTGCCGAGCAATTATGTACACTCGCTTAAATCATAGACTTGTACTACATAAACACATATATTGTATACCTATGGAAAGATACATCAAACAATTACCAATTTCTTTAAAAACAATTACAAACTATCAACGGATTCTGTGGTCGTTGAGAATTATTTTACCATTTTTGTTCATATCACTCTTAGTGACGTGGGTGTTGTTAGGTGGTGTTTGTTTTCTTTAAAAAGGTCTTAACAGCATCTTAATAGAGCAAAGCTCTTAGTCGGTTAGAGCTTTTAGGTGTTGAGTGTGTTTGTTTTTTATTTTCGTTCAGAGGCAGACATAGGTAAAAACATCTAAACGGACCAGACATGGAAGGAGCATCTTAATGTCTCTAGTTGAACTAATAAATATTCAGACGTTTTCTTAAAAAAAAAAAAATAAATAAATAAAAAAAAAAAAAAAAAAATTATTTGATTTAGATTCAAACATTTCCGCCCCAGATTCAGATTCAGAGTCTCTTAATAAACAAACAACACCTTAGTGTTATTGGGATGTTATCTATCGCCACCTTAGTACATACCCTATAACACTACTATAACATAAACACTCTTCTTAATAAAAAATTTAAATTTTCTATAACACATCATCAAAAATACCAACTCACTCACAAGAGAAAAAAAATACCCCATAACACTCGCCAACCGAATAGCTATGGGCCTTATAACATAGCTATGGCACCAATAGCGGTGCAATTTGGTTATGTCATAGGGCAAGAAAAACTCTTATAAAGATGTCATACGTTAGTGAACCAGCTCGCTTAATAAAAATAGAACATGCTATATACAATAAATAACATGAAGTTATATATTATATAAGCAATTTCTTATTTCTATATCGTGAATATATATGATAGTGATTTCTAATATACATCACTGACCAAGGCAAGGGAAAAAAAAACAAGTTTTCATTTAACAACATCCTCTTTAATGTCTGTAAAGTAGTATATCGCATATAAGTTAGGGTACAATGGTACATTCCTTGAAAACAATTGACTTTACAAGCCAAGCCATGATATGATGGCTGTCTCTCGGATCATCCGTGACCCAAATAAAATCATTCAAATAAAATACTTCCGATGCGTTTAGTTGGAGAAAAAAATCTCTTGTTTTCTATCTCTAGTTTTGTAAAAATTTGGAAGGAAAATTTTTCTCCACAAAACAGTTGAAAATATAGAAAACACGTTTAGTTGATGTTTGTATTTTCTATTTTGAAGAAGGGAAAGAGGGTTGTGGGTTACAAAGGAAAACAACTAAAATTTGTTTTGTAGCTTTCCTTGTTAAGTTAGGAAATAGAGGATTTTGTGTTTTGCAAAATATTTTGTTGAAAAACGTTTATTTGAACACGATCTATGTTTTCCTTGTTTTTCACAAAACATTTTGTAAAAAACAAGGGTGTTTTCCCCCAACTAAACACACCCTTCTTATTTCCCTTTTTAGCACAAAAAGCATACATACATATTATATTAAGACCGGCCACAATAGTGCAAAGGCTCCCAAGACGTGTCTTCCCCTAATAGGGGGTCACCTCATAACACGCGTCTTCAACACCAAAAATGGAGGAATCGGTCGATTGCAAGATTGAGCGTGAGTGTGTGTTTTTGTGTTTTTTTTGTGTGTGTTTTGGTGGAGGATATATGTGTTTAAGTGTGATATATTTTGGTGGTGAAGTTGGTTATCTTATTACATTAAGATGATGATGAAATTGACTGTAAAAAGAGAAAGCTGGTGTGACACTAGAATAATAATGATGAATGCGGTCTTGTGCTCCCTCTTACACTTTAGTCTAATAGAGATGTTAAGAGTGAATTCAATATTGTTATGTAACTATAGTCTATAGTTGCTCATGGAGTTACTAGCTCTCACTCAATTTATTACACACCATTTTTTTCATATATTTAAAGCAAAGAAAGACACTTTTGAAGTCATATATATATATATATATATATATATATATATATATATATATATATATATATATATATATATATATATATATATATATATATATATATATATATAGGGTAGGGATACAATGAGAAGGGGCTTAAAATGAGAAGGGTAGGAAGGATTGTGGGAGTGACATGTGTCATCCCCATGCCACATCATCATGCCGCATCACGGTTACTGCATCGTGATGCAGTAAAAATTTTGGCGGGAAATTTTTTTTTTTCCCGCCAAAAAAAAAAATTTTTTTTTGGGCAAAAAAAAAATTTTTTTTCCCGCCAAAATTTTTACTGCATCACGATGCAGTATAAATTTTTACTGCATTACGGTTACTGCATCACGATGCAGTATATTTTTTTACTTCATTACGGTTACTGCATCACGATGCAGTATAATTTTTTACTGCATCCCGGTTACTGCATCACGATGCAGTAAAAATTTTGGCGGGAAAAAAAAATTTTTTTTTGCCCAAAAAAAAATTTTTTTTTTTTGGCGGGAAAAAAAAAATTTTCCCGCCAAAATTTTTACTGCATCACGATGCAGTAAAAATTTTGGCGGAATGATGATGTAGCAAAGTGACACATGTCACTCCCACAATCCTTCTCACCCTTCTCATTTTAAGACCCCTTCTCATAATATCCCATCTCTATATATATATATATATATATATATATATATATATATGTTCGAAAACGTTAATATACCCAAACTACAATGATTTTTATGCATGTTTGGATATATATGTAATTTTGCATCTTTGAAAGAATATATATGCAAATGGCCCTAGTTTATCGATTGCTATATATGTAAATCTTCGGTCTAGAAACGATGGTTCTACATGTGCGGTTTCCTTTTACAACAATTAGAAATTCAACAAGGCCCTACGTGCACTAGTGCTTATAATTATCGCAAACATTGCCGCAAGTGTGTGTGAAACTTCTTTTGTTAAATTTTTGTGGATGTGGCAGAGTAAAATGGTTTCTTATAAAGGACCATAAAAAGTGTCGTAGCTGGGCTATCGGGCTTGTGCAAACCCGCTTATATAATAACTAAAGATAACAATTAAAAATATATTGTAACGAAAAGCTTTTAACTTATGAGTTTTTTTTTTTTTTTTTTTTTTTTTTTTTTTTTTTTTTTTTTTTTTTTTATCACTCTCGCCAATTTGAAGTAAAAACAAATATTTTGAACAAAATTTCATGTATCGTCAACATTTTGAGGTTGAAAATAAATTTTGAGGCCACAACTATATAAAGATGTATATATTTTGAGGCCTTTAAAATTTTGAAGCACTCTACGATAGCACACCTCACACACCCTCATATACGGCTCTGGCACTGAACAAACCGAAATGACTAGTCTGCAGCCAATATATTCATCATATATGACCCAATTGACATGTCTTTGTTTTTTAGCACATTGATGAACCTTCTATAAATTCCTAACAACAACCCTTCACGGACTCAATTATTTTTCATTTTCATGACCCTACTTAATGTTATCATCACCTTAATAATCCTATATATCTATTCATCATTACAACACAACTATATTTTTCATGGAACAACCATGAGTCCAAACATTCTTCTTGTTCTTGTTGTTTGTCTGTGTGTTTGTCATCTGTTTGCAGTGGCTCAGCCGTCGTACCCGACTTCTCATATCACAGTCACAGGCTCAGTGTTTTGCGACGTGTGTCACGATAACTCATTTACAAAACAAAGCTATTTCTTACCAGGTATGCTAATACTTATAAGTATTTATAGTACTATCCGTTTTTCTTACGTTTTTGTCCGTTTTTCTTACGTTTTGTCCGTTTTTATCCGTTTTTCCTACATTTTTGTCCGTTTTTCTTACGTTTTTTCCGTTTTTGTCCGTTTTTCTTACGTTTTTGTCCGTTTTTCTTAAGTTTTTTTTCGTTTTTGTCCGTTTTTATGCGTTTTTGTCCGTTTTTCTTACGTTTTTGTCCGTTTTTCTTACGTTTTTGTCCGTTTTTCTTACGTTTTTTCCGTTTTTGTCCGTTTTTTATCCGTTTTTCTTACGTTTTTGTCCGTTTTTCTTACGTTTTTGTCCGTTTTTCTTACGTTTTTTCCGTTTTTATCCGTTTTTCTCACGTTTTTATCCGTTTTTGTTTATTTTCCTTACGTTTTTGTACGAATTTTTTGTCTGATTTTTTTTTACCAAATTTTAATAAAAAAATGAATAAAATTAAAAATTTTGAAAAAAAAATAGAAAATTTTTTCTGATTTTTTGTCCGATTTTTTTTTCTTTTTAGTCCGAATTAAAAAAAAAAAAAAAAAAAAAAAAAGTTCAAAAATTTTGTCCGAATTTTGAATTTTTTTTATTTTTTATTTTTTAAATTTGGTCAAAAAAAATCGGACAAAAATTTTGAATTTTTTTTATTTTTTTTATTTTTATTTTTTTAAATTCGGACAAAAATTTTGAAATTTTTTTATTTTTTTTAAAAATTCGGACAAAATAGAAAAAAAATCGGACAAAAAATTCGGACTAAATAAAAAATTTGGAAAAAAAAAAAAGAAAACGGAAAAAAACATAAGAATAACGGACGAAAACGTAAAAAACGGACAAAAACAAAAAAAAAACATAAGAAAAATGGACAAAAACGAAAAAAAACGTAAGAAAAATGGACAAAAACGTAAGAAAAACGGATAAAAATGGACAAAAACGTAAGAAAAACGGACAAAAACGTAAGAGAAAGGGACAAAAACGGATTAAAACGGACAAAAAAGGGGAAAAAAACGTAAGAAAAAACGGACAAAAACGTATGAAAAACGGACAAAAAACGGATAAAAAACGAAAAAAACGTAAGAAAAACAGACAAAAACGTATGAAAAACGGACAAAAACGCATAAAAAACGGATAAAAACGAAAAAAAACGTAAGAAAAACGGACAAAAACGTAAGAAAAAACGGACAAAAACGCAATAAAAACGGACAAAAACGAAAAAAACCTAAGAAAAACGGACAAAAACGTAAAAAAACGGATTAAAAACGGACAAAAACATATGAAAACGAAAAAAACGTAAGAATAACGGACGAAAACGTATAAAAACGGACGAAAACGGATAAAAACGAATGAAAATGTATAAAAATGAACGAAAACGTATAAAAACGAACGAAAACGTAAAAAAAGGACAAAAATGGAAGCCACAGGGACCATAAGGACCATTACTGTAACTTTTCTAAGTGATAAAAAAGTCAAGGGATGACCGGTGAAAGTCAACGCAAGCCACAGGGACCATTCCTGTCAATTTTCAAAGTTTTCAACCTGGTAACCTGTTGGTTCCAGGTCATGTTACGTACATTGCACCAAATTTGAAAGTAAATTGCGTACAATGATAATTTTAAAAGTATGTTACGTATTTCGGTACTTTTGAGAAAGTATGTTGCGTATCTTTAGACTTAGTCCAATTTTATAGTAGAGTTTTGATTCCTCCTGAAGACGCATGAACAAGATTACGAGTTTATTGCCATGTCCATTCTTACATTTGGGTCCGTTTTGTCAAATGTTAGCATTTGCTACATAACTTCGTTAAACAATATACTCTAAATCTCCAATATATAGAACTTACATCCTCTCGTTATAAATGAGTACCTTAAGGTTTTATGTACACCAAAAGACTTTCTTTAGAATTTTAAACCTGTTCAAATTATCACAAAAAAAAAATAAATAAATAAATAAATAAATAAAAAAAAATCATTTGTATTCCTAAAATATGGACTTAAATTTATACTTAAAAGTTTGATTGGTGGATTTCGGAAAGTAGTAAATGTAAAATGATAAGTGTATTACACTTTTCATAATATGAATGGATTAAGTTTAAGTTTAGGTATATTTGTTAGAGTCATACACTTTGGTGTTCTGGGTGATGCCATAAAAAAGAGTAAATTACAAAGATGGTCCCTGTGGTTTGCGTTGACTCACACTCTTGGTCTTTTGATTTTTTTTTGCACTTAAAGCCACCAACTCTGAAACCCTTAACACTCATGGTCCCTTGACCAAACTGACGTTAAATTTGACTGTTAAAGCCCCTCATGTGACTTGCACATGAGGGCAAAATAGTCTTTTAATATCTACAGGGACTATATGTGTAATTTAGCTTATTGATCCTTTATGTAGTTTATTAAAGCTACAGGGACACTCAAGAAATAGGCAACTGTTTGAATTGCAAGTTTTTCTATATGTTTGAAAAATCCTTTGAGTTTCAAGAAATAGATGCATTATGCTGAAGAGGTTTTATTGGAATTTTCAGTCTGAATATAGGTTATAACGGGTTGGCTGGGTTCGACTGCTAGCATTATACTATCTCTTATAAGAACTATATATAAAACATAACTGGTAAAACATAGATTTTTGCAAACCATTAACACTCTGTTCTCAAGTCTAAAATTTAAAGAATGGAAGGGGATGGAATGGGAAGGGGAAAGTAAGGAATGGGACAATGAAGAAAGTAGTTATTTTTATTTGTGTTCTTGAGTTTTTATTTTTAAGTTGCAAGGAAAGGAAAGGAAGGTACCCAAATTACCAATATACCCCCAAAACATAATTTACTTTTATATATCTTACATCTTTCTCCACTAATATTTCACAAAAAAAGAAATAGAACATTGCCAGATTAATAAACTAGTAATTCTTGTACACATGCATACTTGGTGTTGATGCTTTTGATGGCTGGTTAAAGTACACCCTACATATATATGCATGAAGTGCTGCATTATTAATCACAGTAACATGGGAGAAAGGGATGATGGGGCTGTGGTCACCATGCCTGAAAAAGTGATCCAATAAAAGTGATCCAATAACTGTTGAGTTCTCGCCAAGCGAATTAAGTTATCAACATCCATGTTGCTATTGTGAACAGCCTATAATGTGAGTATTTTGACGTATATAAGTTATCGTAAAATAAAAGTATGCTATTCCATTTTAGCTCAGTTAAAACGTAATGTATTGGGCTATGTGGTAAACACATACTGATACAAATTTAGCCAGTTTTAACATGGATTTTTTTCTCTCTAAAAAGTGTATTTTACAAAAGTTGCATATTCAATTAGTATAACACTAGAATTTTGGTCGATCCAAATGAATTATAATACTAAAATACTACCACTAGACATATGCTACTATATAAATAACATGCCAATCAGATATGAATAACATACTTTTTCTTTTCTTTGTTTGCATCTTACTTTCATATGTTTTAGAATCATCTCATTGTTAATTTAAAGGAATAATCCATGTCAAAGCCAGTAGCCACCAACGTTTAAAAGGAAGCAAACTGAGACTACTATTTAGGTTTCTTTTAGCCTTTAACCATTAATTTTTTACATATTCAGAGTAAAGTATACATGTAAAAGGTTGGAATATTTACTATTTAGTTCCTTAAACTAATGTGGAAACTGAGACTACTATTTAGGTTTCTTGTAGCCCTTGCTTCTCCCCAGGAACCCATCACAACTGTTTACACCTTATGACATCATATAATATACACCATATCAGACAACTCACATGCTAAGTTACTTGATTAAAACCGAGCCAACAACTGGTAATAAACATACAGTAAAAAAAAAAACGAGCCAACAACTGGTAACAATAGAATATCATAAAACTTAACATAATGCAAAGCTCACAATAACAACAATAATAACACTAGCCACAACATCAGCAACTAATTAAAACCGAGCCAACAACTGGTAATAAACATACAGTAATAAAGAATTGCAAACTTGGAGACTAAAACATAAATTGAAAGTAAGATTCAAAGGATAAACTTACGTGATAATGAGAGAAAAAAAGGAGGCCGGTGCTGTGAACTTGCGTATTACTTGTTATGTTTACAGGGAGAAACTAGGTCAAACATATATGAAACTGCATGAATAATGAGGATATATTGGTAATTTTACACAAGACCAATATGTTTATAATAGGCTTCCCCTCCAAATCCCCCCAAAATTGGACGGAACATAAATCTACAGGAAAGCCCATACCTTCCCTCCCTCCCACCTTCCCGTCCCCTCCTCTTCCTTCTTAAAAAAACTTAAGAACACCCATATTTTTATTTCCCTTCTAATCCCCTTCCATTCCTTTAAAAAAAAAACTCAAGAACAGAGCGTAACTTCAATCAAGGATGAAAGTAGCCATCTTTTTTGGCAATCCCTTTTGTAACACCCCGACCCGACAAGGGTAGAGATGTCACAAATACGGATCCTTATCAGAACAGAAACAAGCACATGACATTAATAATACAATAGAATTCAATGGTTACAAAGGAAATATGAAAATACAGGATTCCAATACAATGATTTCTAAGTCTAACACTAGTTCTTCTAACCATCATCAATAGCTAATCCCAAGCTGCTAGTAAATTCTTCTATGTCCAATATACTCTCTAATCAATAAACCAGCTTCCAACTAAACCTGCCGCACACGAAAAGAAAACGTGCGGCTGAGCTTAAAAAGCCCAGTGAACAGATATAACGGTAACAAGCAGTAAAGGTACGTAATGAGACAAAATGAGTGAATACCAGATATAACAAGAGTCAGGAATAGGAACATAAGGATTATACAAATATAACAGGATTATAATTAGTTACAGAAGACAGGTGTAAAGGTGTAATCCGTAACCCCACCACATGCCCAGGTCAGATCAAGTCAAGTCACGTTTTAAGTCATGTATCAGGTTCAGGGTGGCAGTAACAGTAATGAAAAGTAAAGGTTATGAAGTTATAAGGTTACAAGGTGCAGGGTAACAGAAATCCTCTACGAGCCCAGAAACAGTAACTTGTAACAGTAGCAGTAACAGTAACAGTATCAGTATAATCATGTAGAGGGGAGACCTCTCAGTAGCCAGTAATCATGAGGGGAGTCCTCAACAGTAAGCGGAGTGATCAGCTCCCAGGATGTGAAAGACGTGTATCGCACACACCATCAGTCACCAGAAACAATATATCATATAACAGGTCAGGTCAGGTCAAGTCTAGGATGCATCCATACGCCCCAGGTGGCCATAATCTGCCTCTACGTAAACATAACATGCAGGGACGGGACAGGTCATCACTCTCCTGCCCTAGAGTCATGCCATCGGTGCATCGACTGACATGGACATGAAACCCTCATGCCTAGTGAGTGGCTCGTAGTATCAAACTGTGGGTTAAGGTCAGGTATCATATATCATGTGTCAGGTGTCATGCATCAGAAATCAGTATCATGTATCAGGTATCAGTATCATGTATCAGGTATCATGCATCAGGAATCAGTATCATGTACTAGGTATCAGGTTCCAGTATCCGGTGTCAGGTCCAAGTTTCAGGTGTCAGGTTCAAGTATCAGGTGTCAGGTTCAAGTTTCAGGTGTCAGGTTCAAGTATCAGGTGTCAGGTTCAAGTATCGGGGGTCAGGTTCAAGTATCGGGTGTCAGGTTCAAGTATCGGGTGTCAGGTTCAAGTATCGGGTGTCAGGTTCAAGTACCGGGTGTCAGGTGGTCCAGGTCATGATTTATATCAGGGTTCAAGACAGGAGGTAAATCAGGAAGTTCACGTCAGAGGGTTCAATATCGGAAAGGTCAAGTACCAGAAGGTTCATGTCAATTTATTAAAAGTAATCCTTTTAAAATAAAGTGGTCTTTAAATCAGTTTTCATAATGAAAGTCTTTTAAAGAAATTTTCAAAACCTCTTCATATATAATTTAGAAAAGTAGTTATAAAATCCTATGAACCTTCAAGTATCTATGGGTCTTAAATATTCAGGTTACCAGGTGATGAAACGGGTCATGTCAACTGTCAAAAGAAACATAGTAGGGTTCAAGACATGGTTTAGAACGAAGGATCAGGACAGGAGTTCAAACAAGGGTTCAAGTTGAATGGTTCATATCAAATATTTCAAAGTTCAAGTCAGGGTCTAGAGTAAGGTTCATGACAAATCATTATAAGAAAACAAGCAAGGTTCACGGGACAAGGAAACATAAAAATGAACCAGAAATCAGAAAAATGAGACGAAGGCACCTTACTAGAGAAGGGCAGAATATCTGTACCTTATTGCTTGACAAAGATCACACTGAAAAGATGATAACGAGCACAGGATTACTCCCTCTTCACACCTAGAGGAGTAAAGACATGATTACTAAAGATCCCATTTCCATATTAAGTAACTTCCCATTTTTAGCAGGTTTCCATAATTAGAAGGTTTCCTTATTTAGAAAGTTAGATCAACATTCTTAGTTAAATCATTATTTCTGGAATTAGGGTATCTTTTATTACATTTACATATTAGGTCCTTAAGAATTCACAATTTACACTTTACACCCTTTAGTTTCAAAAGTTACACTTCAGACCCTTAATTTATCAAAGTTTCACAATGGTCACTTATTTTATCATATTATAAGAATGTATCCTCAATTTTACAGAATTTACACAATAGGTCCCTCTAGTTTTCAAAGTTACATATTTAGTCCCTTATTTTACAATTTCAACTTTATATTATTAATAATTACATATTAACCCATTAAATCACCAAATTTACACATAACCCCCTGAATAGATTATATTACTCAAAACAGCCCCAAGTTTCCAGAAATTACAAGTTTAGTCCCTCCATTTAGTTATTTCATAATTCGAATTGTATTTTATTAAAATAAACATTTTAATTCCTTTATACATAAAAATTACACATGGGGCCCTCAACTTATATTTTATTCGAAATGTTCAAAGCCCAAAATAAGTTTCAAACATAACCCTTAAGTTTCAAAAGTTACAAAACACCCCCTAACATTTTAATTAAATCGAATAACACTTTTTATTAACAAAACCCTAACCCTAAAAATACCCATCATTCACCAATCATCATATAATCATTATAACATCATTTTTAAGTCAAGGTCAAACCCTAATTACAAACCCTAATTCGAATTACACTTTATTTCTTTTTCTTTTAATTTCCTTTAATTCGGTAAAATGAAGAAATCCACAAATAATTCGATTAGGCCCCAATAATTCGAAATAGCATTTTTCTCAGATTATTATGATCATGTAGAGTCCAAATAAAATAAATATGAAGCCCCAAAAATTCGGATTGAATTATTTATGTTTTATACACGTTTTTGAGATTTAATTCACAAATAATATAATAAGCATGCATGGATCGACTTATATATTTTATTTGATGTTCATATGACATATAGGATCTGAGAAAATTACCACAAGGAGATTCGAACGTGTGAAATGAGGTGTACGAATTCTTTTGTATGCGATTAGCCAAAACGGGTCAAAAATCACCACGACTTCAAAAACGATCTAAAAATCATGAAACCAATTTTCACAGGTCACATATGATGTAAGGAACTTAGGAAAAATAGAGAATGAATTTTAAAAGGGCCGAAAGAATTAAAATGGAATATTACCTCACTTGTGAACAATATTCGACAATAAAAGATTCAAGGCCCTATAAATCGAATGGCCAATTTTCTTGGCTTCCTAGCACGACCAAGAACTCAGGAAAATTATGCTTGGACTTCAGAAAATTCGGATGGGATAAATGGTGAATTATTTTGTGTTTAGGGTTTACTCGGTTTTGTTTTTTAAGGAAGAAAATGGTAGAATAAATGTGTTGAATGGTTTTTAAAATATAGGCCGGTCAAAGGGGAGGTAAATGGGCCATTAATTTCGGAATTTTTGATTAGGGCATTATTGCTTTGATTATCCCTTTAATTGCTCTTAAATTTCCTTTAATTTTCTTTTTATTAATTCATAACTTTTGAATTTAATTTCTATTTGGCGTCCAAGGTAATTTTGTGGCTTGCATAAATGTTAAATGGAGTCGTTAAAATTATTTGGTAACATATCTCGTTCGTTTCCAGAAGTTTGGGATCGATTCGAAATTTTAATTAAGCTTTAATTAGATTTTAAAGTTTTCAGGGGCATTTTGGTCATTCTACATGTTATAGATTTTCAGGTATTACAACTTCTTCCCCACTAACAAAAAATTTCGTCCTCAAAATTTGCAGTCGCCAAGTTAAGCGGAGTCGTAGCAAGTCGCAAAAGATCGTCACGAACATTTCCACGCCCGGGGAGGTTCTTCCAAAAGAATCGTTTAAAAGGAAACATGAACATGATTTTAGATCCAATTAACTGTATCAACAGTAGAGAGCTCTACAAGAGTTCAAGATTCATAACTGAGGTAAACAGAATGCAAAACGAGAGTTCAACTTATCCAGATCTCTAATGAACGAAGGCAGAGTATATGAACAGGTAGGATGAACCTAAAGTCTCGCTAGTCGCGGATATTCCAACGGAGATCAAGTTCTAAGCTTCTTAGGTACTTCCCAAGACATCCTATGACCACAATGAGGGCACGTTATATGGTGTAAGTATTATCACGTTAATAATACCAGCACCACATAAGTATGCCTTCATGATGATCATACTTTATCTCAAGTCGTAACAATCACCTGTCTTAGTCCACCTAGTACTTTTACAGTCTCAGAGGTTAACCCAAGTAATGTCATAGCAAAGCACGAATCAGAGTAATGCGGAAACGATGATACTTAAATACCTTATATTCTACCCATTCCTTCACCGGTCAACACTTAAGTTCATATCAGGGAATCCTAAAGCAAGTCCTCAAGGTGTTCTCCTATGTTCTTACAGTGGAAGCCTAATGGTCCTAAACGCACAGGACAGGGTAAATGTATTACAAGTCGTCAACCTGGCTCTGATACCATAAATTGTAACACCCCGACCCGACAAGGGTAGAGATGTCACAAATACGGATCCTTATCAGAACAGAAACAAGCACATGACATTAATAATACAATAGAATTCAATGGTTACAAAGGAAATATGAAAATACAGGATTCCAATACAATGATTTCTAAGTCTAACACTAGTTCTTCTAACCATCATCAATAGCTAATCCCAAGCTGCTAGTAAATTCTTCTATGTCCAATATACTCTCTAATCAATAAACCAGCTTCCAACTAAACCTGCCGCACACGAAAAGAAAACGTGCGGCTGAGCTTAAAAAGCCCAGTGAACAGATATAACGGTAACAAGCAGTAAAGGTACGTAATGAGACAAAATGAGTGAATACCAGATATAACAAGAGTCAGGAATAGGAACATAAGGATTATACAAATATAACAGGATTATAATTAGTTACAGAAGACAGGTGTAAAGGTGTAATCCGTAACCCCACCACATGCCCAGGTCAGATCAAGTCAAGTCACGTTTTAAGTCATGTATCAGGTTCAGGGTGGCAGTAACAGTAATGAAAAGTAAAGGTTATGAAGTTATAAGGTTACAAGGTGCAGGGTAACAGAAATCCTCTACGAGCCCAGAAACAGTAACTTGTAACAGTAGCAGTAACAGTAACAGTATCAGTATAATCATGTAGAGGGGAGACCTCTCAGTAGCCAGTAATCATGAGGGGAGTCCTCAACAGTAAGCGGAGTGATCAGCTCCCAGGATGTGAAAGACGTGTATCGCACACACCATCAGTCACCAGAAACAATATATCATATAACAGGTCAGGTCAGGTCAAGTCTAGGATGCATCCATACGCCCCAGGTGGCCATAATCTGCCTCTACGTAAACATAACATGCAGGGACGGGACAGGTCATCACTCTCCTGCCCTAGAGTCATGCCATCGGTGCATCGACTGACATGGACATGAAACCCTCATGCCTAGTGAGTGGCTCGTAGTATCAAACTGTGGGTTAAGGTCAGGTATCATATATCATGTGTCAGGTGTCATGCATCAGAAATCAGTATCATGTATCAGGTATCAGTATCATGTATCAGGTATCATGCATCAGGAATCAGTATCATGTACTAGGTATCAGGTTCCAGTATCCGGTGTCAGGTCCAAGTTTCAGGTGTCAGGTTCAAGTATCAGGTGTCAGGTTCAAGTTTCAGGTGTCAGGTTCAAGTATCAGGTGTCAGGTTCAAGTATCGGGGGTCAGGTTCAAGTATCGGGTGTCAGGTTCAAGTATCGGGTGTCAGGTTCAAGTATCGGGTGTCAGGTTCAAGTACCGGGTGTCAGGTGGTCCAGGTCATGATTTATATCAGGGTTCAAGACAGGAGGTAAATCAGGAAGTTCACGTCAGAGGGTTCAATATCGGAAAGGTCAAGTACCAGAAGGTTCATGTCAATTTATTAAAAGTAATCCTTTTAAAATAAAGTGGTCTTTAAATCAGTTTTCATAATGAAAGTCTTTTAAAGAAATTTTCAAAACCTCTTCATATATAATTTAGAAAAGTAGTTATAAAATCCTATGAACCTTCAAGTATCTATGGGTCTTAAATATTCAGGTTACCAGGTGATGAAACGGGTCATGTCAACTGTCAAAAGAAACATAGTAGGGTTCAAGACATGGTTTAGAACGAAGGATCAGGACAGGAGTTCAAACAAGGGTTCAAGTTGAATGGTTCATATCAAATATTTCAAAGTTCAAGTCAGGGTCTAGAGTAAGGTTCATGACAAATCATTATAAGAAAACAAGCAAGGTTCACGGGACAAGGAAACATAAAAATGAACCAGAAATCAGAAAAATGAGACGAAGGCACCTTACTAGAGAAGGGCAGAATATCTGTACCTTATTGCTTGACAAAGATCACACTGAAAAGATGATAACGAGCACAGGATTACTCCCTCTTCACACCTAGAGGAGTAAAGACATGATTACTAAAGATCCCATTTCCATATTAAGTAACTTCCCATTTTTAGCAGGTTTCCATAATTAGAAGGTTTCCTTATTTAGAAAGTTAGATCAACATTCTTAGTTAAATCATTATTTCTGGAATTAGGGTATCTTTTATTACATTTACATATTAGGTCCTTAAGAATTCACAATTTACACTTTACACCCTTTAGTTTCAAAAGTTACACTTCAGACCCTTAATTTATCAAAGTTTCACAATGGTCACTTATTTTATCATATTATAAGAATGTATCCTCAATTTTACAGAATTTACACAATAGGTCCCTCTAGTTTTCAAAGTTACATATTTAGTCCCTTATTTTACAATTTCAACTTTATATTATTAATAATTACATATTAACCCATTAAATCACCAAATTTACACATAACCCCCTGAATAGATTATATTACTCAAAACAGCCCCAAGTTTCCAGAAATTACAAGTTTAGTCCCTCCATTTAGTTATTTCATAATTCGAATTGTATTTTATTAAAATAAACATTTTAATTCCTTTATACATAAAAATTACACATGGGGCCCTCAACTTATATTTTATTCGAAATGTTCAAAGCCCAAAATAAGTTTCAAACATAACCCTTAAGTTTCAAAAGTTACAAAACACCCCCTAACATTTTAATTAAATCGAATAACACTTTTTATTAACAAAACCCTAACCCTAAAAATACCCATCATTCACCAATCATCATATAATCATTATAACATCATTTTTAAGTCAAGGTCAAACCCTAATTACAAACCCTAATTCGAATTACACTTTATTTCTTTTTCTTTTAATTTCCTTTAATTCGGTAAAATGAAGAAATCCACAAATAATTCGATTAGGCCCCAATAATTCGAAATAGCATTTTTATCAGATTATTATGATCATGTAGAGTCCAAATAAAATAAATATGAAGCCCCAAAAATTCGGATTGAATTATTTATGTTTTATACACGTTTTTGAGATTTAATTCACAAATAATATAATAAGCATGCATGGATCGACTTATATATTTTATTTGATGTTCATATGACATATAGGATCTGAGAAAATTACCACAAGGAGATTCGAACGTGTGAAATGAGGTGTACGAATTCTTTTGTATGCGATTAGCCAAAACGGGTCAAAAATCACCACGACTTCAAAAACGATCTAAAAATCATGAAACCAATTTTCACAGGTCACATATGATGTAAGGAACTTAGGAAAAATAGAGAATGAATTTTAAAAGGGCCGAAAGAATTAAAATGGAATATTACCTCACTTGTGAACAATATTCGACAATAAAAGATTCAAGGCCCTATAAATCGAATGGCCAATTTTCTTGGCTTCCTAGCACGACCAAGAACTCAGGAAAATTATGCTTGGACTTCAGAAAATTCGGATGGGATAAATGGTGAATTATTTTGTGTTTTGGGTTTACTCGGTTTTGTTTTTAAGGAAGAAAATGGTAGAATAAATGTGTTGAATGGTTTTTAAAATATAGGCCGGTCAAAGGGGAGGTAAATGGGCCATTAATTTCGGAATTTTTGATTAGGGCATTATTGCTTTGATTATCCCTTTAATTGCTCTTAAATTTCCTTTAATTTTCTTTTTATTAATTCATAACTTTTGAATTTAATTTCTATTTGGCGTCCAAGGTAATTTTGTGGCTTGCATAAATGTTAAATGGAGTCGTTAAAATTATTTGGTAACATATCTCGTTCGTTTCCAGAAGTTTGGGATCGATTCGAAATTTTAATTAAGCTTTAATTAGATTTTAAAGTTTTCAGGGGCATTTTGGTCATTCTACATGTTATAGATTCTCGGGTATTACACCTTTCCAACATAACTGGCAGTGTTTCACATCCACTTTATCGTTCCCCATTCTTTCAAAGACAGATCTGGGTCCCGCTTAAACTCCTTGTACATTTCACAAGTAAATCAAATTAAATGGAAGATATCAAGAGATTGATTTAACCTAAACATTGACCCTCAAGAACATTCTAAATATTGATTTAACTTTATTATTTAGATTTGTTGAGGGTCCCCGAAGGGTTTGCCCTTCTTTCCTTCTCACGTCAACAGCAGCAACAAGGGATAAACCCTTTTCTTTTCTTTTTCGGTCGACTGGAACAAAAACCGAACACACCCTAATTGCAACCTATGAATTATATTTATAGTGAAACTTTGGTTCACTTGTCTACACTTGATCCTCAAGCTTTCATCTTATTCGACAATTGGTTCTTGTGCCATCTTTATTGCTGTTGTCGTGCGTAAACTAGAACCAAACAAAAGGGAATGAGTGGGGCTGGTAAGTGAGGTATGGGATGGCCGGATCCATCGTTGATATGTGGCGGAGAGAGAGGGGGTGAGTGTGTGAGATATGTGTGGAAAAAAAAAAAAAAAAAAAAAAAAAAAAAAAAAAAAAAAAAAAGTTTTGTGTGTATTTATGTATGACAAAGGAGGAAAAAAAAGTAATGGAAAAGACCATATTAACCTCGTCCATTGTGCACTGTCATAACTTAACGCCTTGACTAAACGGACGTTTGGTCAAGGGACTATTAGTGTTAAGGGTTTCAGAGTTGGTGGCTGTAAGTGCAAAAAAAAAAGAAAAAAAGAAAAAAAAAAATGTAAATTAACGTAAACCACAGGGACCATCTTTGTAATTTACTCCATGAAAAAAATGATGCCACCTATTTTTTGTATAACACTACAATTTATAATATCACTAAAAACACCCATCCTTAGTATAAAATGATGTCATGTATGATGGATCACATAAAAAAAAAAAAAAAAAAAAAAAAAAAAAAAAAAAAAAGGGCGAAGGACGATTGCATATAAATGGGACGTTAGTTCCTTTGCTTAAGAAAGCTGGTGCTCTTTGGCTTTGATTACGTTATATTATTATTTGAGTAGTTGGTTAATTATATTGCATTTGTGTAAATTATTTACAATGTAATGCAAGATTATCAAGTCATTATTTGAGCATGAGATATATGGATTTAATTTGTGTTCGTCACTGTCTTGTTACACACTTTGCCATTTAACGTATGGTCCATTTTTGCTATCAAACAAATGTTAAGAAACTATCTTAATGTTCTTAAAAACTTGATTACGAGTTTATTAATCTCGTGTGTAACTATTAAAATAAACATTTAATTTGGACGAATAAGGTACATCTTTGTCACTGTATACGTTTTTGGAAAATAAGAAAAGTTGGTACAAAGATGGCTTTTTAAACTACACTTTGGGCCTATGGGCTGAATTCCAGATTGTAATATCACAGTCTACAGCCATTTAGCATTTTAGCCCACCATCTACGATTTTGATGAAATTGGCTGTGATACATATTTTTTATCACTTTTTAGCCGACTAATTCATGGTGCCTGAGTTCACTGTAATACAGACTTAATCTCGATAAAGCCTTTCTCTTTTGAAAAGATTGGCGTGACTACTTTATATTTGTTTGCATTTACCAGAGGTTGAAGTTGAGATCTTTCACATTTTAGTGATAACAGTCAAAAGCTTTTTATCACTAGGCCGGTTGCCGAGTAATTGTGTACACTCGCTTAAATCATAGACTTGTACATGCATACATATATTGTATACCTATGGAAAGATACATCAAACAAGTATCAAATTGTTAATAATAATAATAATAATAATAATAATAATAATAAATTGATGTTTTAATAAAGTGATGTTCAATAAATAATAATAATAATAATAATAATAATAATAATAAATAATTAAATAAATTGAAAAAAAAAATGCCAGTGGATTTTGTGGTCGTTGAGAATTATATTACCATTTTTCCAAAACACAAAATTTCTATTTCCAACTCTAATAAACAAAACCACAAAACACTTTTTTTTTTTTTTTTCCCTATTTTCCTATTTCCTATTTCTATTCTATTTCCCTTAATATAATATAATCAGACACTCCAGCCATAGCCTAACGCCAAACACCACCCTCCCACAGCCCACATCAGCATCACCACCCTCAACGGCGTCGCTCCAGCCGTTTTTTACGTTTTCGTACGATTCTTTACGTTTTCGTCCGATTTTTTACGTTTTCGTCTGATTCTTTACGTTTTCGTCCGATTCTTTACATTTTCGTCCGATTTTTTACATTTTCGTCCGATTCTTTACGTTTTCGTCCGTTATTTTAGGTTTTTGTCTGAATTTTTACGTTTTCGTCCGATTCTTTATGTTTTGTCCGACTCTTTACGTTTACGTCCGATTCTTTACATTTTCGTCCGACTTTTTACGTTTTTGTCAGATTCTTTACGCTTTCGTCTGATTTTTTACAATTTCGTCCGATTCTTTACGTTTTCGTCCGATTCTTTAAGTTTACGTCCGATTTTTTTACGTTTTCATCCGATTTTTTACTTTTTCGTCCGATTCTTTACGTTTTCGTCCGATTCTTTACGTTTTCGTCATATTTTTTACGTTTTCGTCCGATTTTTACGTTTTTGTCCGATTCTTTACGTTTTCGTCTGATTTTTTACATTTTCGTTTGATTTTTTACGTTTTCGTCCGATTCTTTACGTTTTCATCTGTTTTTTTTACGCTTTCGTCTGAATTTTTACGTTTTCGTCCGATTCTTTACGTTTTCGTCCGATTCTTTACGTTTTCGTCCGATTCTTTAAGTTTTCGTCCGATTCTTTACGTTTTCATCCGATTCTTTACGTTTTCATCTGATTCTTTACGTTTTCGTCCGATTCTTTACGTTTTCGTCCGATTCTTTACGTTTTCATCCAATTTTTTATGTTTTCGTCTGATTCTTTACGTTTTTGTCCGATTCTTTAAGTTTTCGTCCAATTTTTTACGTTTTCGTCCGATTCTTTATGTTTTCGTCCGATTCTTTACGTTTTCATCTGATTCTTTACGTTTTCGTCCGATTCTTTACGTTTTCGTCCGATTTTTTACATTTTCGTCTGATATTTTACGTTTTCGTCCGATTCTTTACGTTTTCATCTGTTTTTTACGTTTTTTTCTGAATTTTTACGTTTTCGTCTGATTCTTTACGTTTTCGTTCGATTCTTTACGTTTTTGTCCGATTCTTTACATTTTCGTCTGATTTTTTACGTTTTCGTCCAATTCTTTATGTTTTCGTTCATTTTTTTATGTTTTAGTCTATTTCCTTACGTTATCTTCCGTTTTCTGCCTTTTTTTACGTTTTCATCCATTTTTTGCGTTTTCGTCTGTTGTTATACTTTTTCCGCCATTTTACTATGTTTTCATCATTCTTTTAAGTTGTGTTACATTTTCTTATGTTTTCTTCTTTTTTTTTTTTACATTTTTTAGGTTTCGTCTAACGAAAATGTAAAAAATGGACGAAAACGTAAAAAATAGAAGAAAATCTAAAAAAGTGAACGAAAACGTAAAATAACGGACGACAATGTAAAAAATGGACGAAAATTTAAAAAAATGGATGAAAACACTATAATTTAGAACACGTAAAAAAATGTACGAAAACGTAAAAAAAATGAGCGAAAATGTAAAAAAAAACATAAAAGAGAGGACGAAAACATAATAAAACGGGTGAAAACGTAAAAAACGGACAAAAACGAAAAAAAACAAATGAAAATGTAAAAAACAGACGAAAACGTATAAATATTGATGAAAACCTTAAAAAATAGGCGAAAACGTTAAAAAACTGACGAAATCATAAAAAGACATACGAAAACGTAAAAGTTCAGACCAAAACGTAAAAAAATAGACCAAAACGTAAAAAAATAGAAAATATAAAGAATCGGACGAAAACGTAAAGAATCGGACGAAAAGGTAAAGAATCAGACGAAAACGTAAAAATTCAGCCGAAAACGTAAAGAATCGGACGAAAACGTAAAAAATCTGAAAAAACGTAAAAAAATCAAACGAAAACGTAAAGAATCGGACGAAAACACGAAAACGTAAAAAATAGGAATAAAACGTAAAGAATCGGACGAAAACTTAAAGAATCAGACGAAAAAGTAAAGAATCGGACGAAAACGTAAAAATTCGGACGAAAACGTAAAGAATCGGACGAAAACGTAAAGAATCGGACGAAAACGTAAAAAATCGGACGAAAAAGTAAAGAATCGGACGAAAACTTAAAAAATCGGATGAAAACGTAAAAAAACGGACGAAAACGTAAAAAAAAACATACGAAAACGTAATATATCGGACAAAAATGTAAAAAAAACAGACGAAAACGTAAAGAATCGGACGAAAACGTAAAAAATCAGACGAAAAGGCAAAAAAACAGACGAAAACGTAATAAAACGGACGAAAACGTATTATTGTCGCTTGAAGATTTTTTCATGTTATTTGATTTTATATTTTACTTTTTTAATTCTTTATTTTCTCGTATTAGATTTTTTTAGTTATTTTATAATTTAGTTTATTAGTTTATAATATTTGTTTTTGTGTTTTGAAGATGTTTTTATAATATTACAAAGGTGAATAGAGAATTGAGATATAAAACAACAACACTTAAACATGTTTTCTAGTTTTGTAAAATGAAAAACACAAACACATGTTTCTCAAACTAAACGCGTTTTCTAAATTTTCCATTGTTTTGTGGAAATAAAACTCTCATCCCTTTTCCTACAAAACAAGAAATAGGAAATGAAAGAAAGTGTTTTCCAACTAAACGCCACCTTAAAATTTGTTTTGTAGTTTTTCTTGTTAAGTTAGGAAATAGAAGATTTTGTGTTTTGCAAAACATTTTGTTGAAAAACGTTGATTTGAACACGATATCTGTTTTCCTTGTTTTCCACAAAACATTTTCTAAAAAACAATGGTGTTTTCCCCCCAACTAAATACACCCTTCTTTTTAGCACAAAAGGCTCCCAAGACGTGTCTTCCCCTAATAGGGGGTCACCTCATAACACGCGTCTTCAACACTAAAAATATAGGACTCGGTCGATTGCAAGATAGAGTCGTGAGTGTGTGTTTTTGTGTTTTTTTGTGTGTGTTTTTGTGGAGGATATATGTGTTTAAGTGTGATATATTTTGGTGGTGAAGTTGGTTATCTTATTACATTAAGATGATGATGAAATTGACTGTAAAGAGAGAAAGCTGGTGTGACACTAAGATAACGATGATGAATTCGGTCTTGTGCTCCCTCTTACACTTTAGTCTAATAGAGATGTTAAAAGTGAATTCAATATTGTTATATAACTATAGTCTATAGTTGGTCATGGAGTTACTAGCTCTCACTCAATTTATTAAACTCTAGTTTTTTCACATATTTGAAGCAAAGAAAGACACTTTTGAACTCATATATATATATATATATATATATATATATATATATATATATATATATATATATATATATATATATATATATATATATATATATATATATATATATATATATGTTCGAAAACATTAATATACCCAAACTACAATGATTTTTATGCATGTTTGGATATATATGTAATTTTGCATCTTTGAATGTATATATATGCACAAGGCCCTAGTTTATCGATTGCTATATGTTAGGAATATGAATATTCAGCTGAAGACTCGGTCACCCCGAGTAATTATTAGTACATCATAGCTCATAGGATTATCAGTAATATTAGTAGTAGCTTAGTTAGTATTATTAGTATTGTGGAGTGGGTCGGGTCTTTACCCTCTGTCAGCTCACTCTACAGCCCGCTAGGGGCATAATATATTGTAAGTATAAATACCCCTTCCCACACAAGGGAAGGGTTGGAACTTCACCTCATTCTAATCTAATACACACATAGTTCTTTCTCTCTCTAGAAGTTCCCACTTTCTCTCTCTAGTTATCTTCCATTCGATCCGTAACCAAGCCTCAAACAAGTGTTTCTTGCATTGTGAATACCCTACAATTGGTATCAAGAGCCATGGTTAGGTCCATGAGAGTTGGTATTCACGGATTTGTGTAGTTTGTGAGGTTTTTGGTTCGATTTGTTAAGATATTTGTTAAGATACATTTATTTCATTTTGTGCTTTGTTTAGTGATTTAAAGTTGTTATAACTTGTACTTTCTAGCTTAGGAATAGTATAAGAGTAGTATTTAGTTCTTGGATTCACAGATTTAAGGTTGGTGTGGTGTTTTTGAGTGATTCGAGTGCTTTTTCTTTCAAGTGTTCTTGAATGCGGTTTGTGTATTTTGGACGATCTTGAACGCGGTTTGTGTCACATCGGGTACGCGGTTTGTCTTTTTACTAGTTTAGGCAAAAGGACAAACTGCATTGAAAGTGACAGGTTTGGAAGTTTGTGCCAACGCGGTTTGTCTCTTAGGTGCATACGCGGTTTGTGTCAACGCGGTTTGTATCTCTAGTGTGAACTCGGTTTGTCTCTAAGGCGCACACGCGGTTTGTGTCAACGCGGTTTGTATCTCTAGTGTGAACTCGGTTTGTCTCTAAGGTGCATACGCGGTTTGGGTCAACGCGGTTTGTATCTCTAGTGTGAACTCGGTTTGTCTCTTAGGCGCATACGCGGTTTGTGTCAACGCGGTTTGTATCTCCAGTGTGAACTCGGTTTGTCTCTAAGGCGCATACGCGGTTTGTGTCAACGCGGTTTGTATCTGCAGTGTGAACTCGGTTTGTGTCAACGCGGTTTGTATCTCCAGTGTGAACTCGGTTTGTCTCTTAGGCGCATACGCGGTTTGTGTCAACGCGGTTTGTATCTCCAGTGTGAACTCGGTTTGTCTCTAAGGCGCATACGCGGTTTGTGTCAACGCGGTTTGTATCTGCAGTGTGAACTCGGTTTGTGTCTACGCTATTTGTCTAGGCGGTTTGTGTCTTGGTGATTTTAGAAATTCCCGCGAAAGATTCGATTTCTCGGTTAAATCACAAGATCTGTAAAATCCCGTTGTTACTATGGCTACCACAGCAAACACATCATCAGAAGATATTCAAGCAGCAGGATCTGACACTCGTCCACCTATGCTAGATAGGACGGATTATGAGTCTTGGGCACAACGGATAAGACTTTACTGCTTGGGAAAAGATAATGGAGTTAACATTCTTAAGTCAATTGACGATGGACCATATCAGATGGGTACCACCAGAGATGTTGTTACAACTGGTGAAGATGGGACTGTAACTTGGGGCATAGACAGACCTAGAAACTACAATGATCTTAATGAAGAAGAAAAGAAGAGGTATGATGCCGACATTAGAGCCTCCAACATAGTCATTCAAGGTCTTCCAAAGGATGTATACAAGCTCATCAATTTCAACACTGAAGCCAAAGCTGTGTGGGACAACGTTAAGATGCTGTTAGCAGGGTCAGAACTCACAAAGGAAGATCGTGAGTCACAGCTGTATGATGAGTTCGAGCATTTCAAAATGAACCCAGGAGAGAATGTCACAGACTACTATGTGAGATTTCATAAGTTGGTGAATGATATGAGGATGATCAGAATGACTATGCCCAATATCCAACTGAACTCAAAGTTTGTGAACAACATGACTCCTGAATGGGACAGATTTGTTACAGCTGTCAAACTCAACAAAGGTTTAAGGGATACCAAGTATGAACAGCTGTATGCCTACCTGCAACAACATGAGAAGCATGCTGTCTATGATCGGGTGCTGAGAGAAAAGTTAAGTCCTTCAACTACAAATGATCCACTGGCGTTCATGACAAATGTTCAACCGACAATCCAATCATCATCCAACCCAAGCTATCATCAACTTCACTCACAAGTACCTGCTATGAGCTCTCAACTTGACTCAGGGTACTCTCAGACCAACAAAATGATTGACAATCTCACCAATCAAGTTTCATTATTGGTTCAACAGTTCCAAGCATCACTCCCTCAGACCAACAATCAGTTAAGGAATTCATCCAACCCACGCAATCTAGCAATGGTGGAGGATGGGAAAATTGTGGTTCAGAATGTGCAAGGGAGAGCTGGTAGAAACATGGGTCGAGGTTATGTGCAGAATAGAGCAGGGAATGCCAATCAGGGGCAAGGGAAACTGATCAAGTGTTATAATTGTGGGGGGCTTGGACACATTGCTAGAAACTGCAATCAACCTAAACGTCCTCAGAATTCAGATTACTTCAAAGACAAGATGCTGTTAATGCAAGCTGAAGAAAATGGAGCTGTATTGGATGAGGAAGAGTTATTGTTCTTGGCAGGAGATGGAGGAAATACTTTTGATGAAGATGTGGATGAGAAACCTGTTCAGGACCTAGCACTTAATGATCCTAACATCTTCAAGGCAGATGACTGTGATGCATATGACTCTGATGTAGATGATGAACCTACGGCTCAAACAATCTTCATGGCTAACTTGTCTTCCATGGTCTCATCTCCCCGTCAAGCTGGTCCTTCTAATGCATCCGTGATATCTGAGGTACTAAAAATTTATGACACATATAATATTGTCGAGGGACAAAAGAATCCCGAAGAAGTACATCAGGCAAATGTTTCTGACTCAAGTAATGTTGACATGGAAAATAGCAATATTATTTCATATGAACAGTATTTGAATCACAACAACTCGCCTGATGTACCAAATGGTGAATCTTTTGTCAATAATGATGTCTGTGTTAGGAGGAATGTATGTGCCTTAGATAATGCGGATAATATAGATAATGCATGCGAGTGCCATGAGAACAAATTGCCTGTCCCTGATGATAACTTGATCACGAAACTAAACATCTATAAAGAACAAGTGGCTATGTATGAACAGCGTGCTAAGTTTGAGCTTAATGAACGAGAGCAGAAACTAGAAGGTCAAATGAGTACACTTATTAAAGAGTCTAGAGTAAGAGAAGAAACATTAAAATTAGAGTTGAGTTCCTTGAAAAGTCAGCTAGAACAGTCTGTCAAACAGAAACAGGAAGCACAAAAGTGTGTTGATACACTTAAGCTAGAATTCAAACAAAAAGAATCAACACTTTTAAACGATTTCTCTAGACTCAAGACGTTAAAAAATAAGCTTGAAGATAAGTTGTACACACAAGACCAAACCAGGCAGACTGCTCAAATGATGTATAAGCACAGAAAGTTAAGTGACAAGCACAGTGAAAGCAATGTAGGTAAATCTAAATTAGCTATTCATGAAATTGCTAAGATAGCCCAACCTGCATTAAATGACTCTAATGTGATGTTTATGCCCAATCATGACCCGCCTGAGCATATCTACACAAAAGAAGAGGATGAGTTAAGTGATAGAACGAGGGAAAAAATGAATGAGAAAATGAGGGATCCCGAGTGCATAGCCAGACGAATAATAATCAAACCCCATGATTATTATGAGGAGAATCGTTTGACTGTATTTGCTCCTCAAAAGAAGTTAACACCTGAACAGATATTTTGGAAACAAGATAATGAAAAACTTAAGGTAGATAAACTTAAGGCCAACACCCCCCTCATTAGAAAAGTTGCGTCCATAACGGTGTATCCTCCCAATACACCTAGGAATTTGGTGCCTTTGTCTCTTCCCTCTGAATGCAAAACCTTTATTAGCTTATATGTGCTTTGGCAACTGTTTGCTGATTTCGATAAAACTTGTAAGAAGAGAATCACACCCACTGGCATTACTGAGGGGGAAAGGTGTTTTGAACATGCAAAAAGGTGTTACTTAACTGAGGTCATGCCATTCTTTAAACTACTTAAAGAACACTTTGAAGGGTTGCAAACTGCCCTTAAAGCCGAAATAAAAGAAATGGAAGTAGTGTTTAAAGATATGGAAAGTGAGGTGAATGAATATGCAATAGAACTTAAGAGTCGAGAGATTGAAAGAAAAAACATACTCATTACTAACGACAACTTGATTGCTAAATGTATTGCACAAGATGTATTTTACACTGTCACTGATTCTGCATTGTCTGCTTGTCAATTTAATGAGTATGCTATTGCGTTAAATGTCACCCAGAATCGTGTTGTTGAGCTTGAGGGGGAGAATTTAAAATTGCTTGAAAAAATTCAAAATGATGACCATGAGAATATGGTTAAACGTTTTTCTAAATTAGAAGTTGAATATCTTAATTTGCAATTGAAACATCAACACTTAAATGAAAAACATAAAATATCAAATGGCAAGGTATCCTTGGATGCTCCTGAATTTGATACGTATTTTGAATTAAGCAAACGAGATGAGACAATTCAAGCTCACACGAACACGATTCGACTGCTGAGGGCCCAAATTGCCCAATTGAAATCCAACAAGTGTGAAGTGTATGGCTCCAATAAACCTTCGTCTTCAGATTCTCAGAATTTTCAATATCAAAACACCATAAATAAGTTACATTATGAAAATGAGTGTTATCGAGAAGAAAATTCAAAGGTTAAACAACATTTCAAAGAGTTATATGATTCTATTAAAGTTACAAGAAGCAATCACAATGATCAAATAACTTCTTTGACAAATGAAATTGAGAATCTGAAGGTTCGGGTGAAAGGTAAAATGCCATGCACCACGTGTAATTGTGATGCACCAAAGGCTACTGATAGTAAAAAGTATGATGTTGATGTTGGGCATATTCCGTTTAAGCTTAGAAATAACAGCCTTGCCCATCAAACATATCTCGATCATCTTAGAGAGGGCCTTGACACACTTCGTGAGGTGGTTGAAGAGGATAGGACGGATAAGCCACTTGATATGGCAGTTGTCTATGCCTGCAAACTCACGAAAAGGATTCAGGAAAACTTAGAATATGCCATAGGCTCAACTCCTAAGTTTAGCAGACATAGAGAAAGATTTGTTGCATCATCATCTACTGTTGAGAACAAGCATGTAGCCTTTGATCTACCACCAAAAACATCAGAACCCAACACATCATTATCTGGAAGGCATGTGACAGAAAAACGAACTAATGTTTCATTCGATGCTTCTACAGGAGTAAAAAGTGACACCCAAGCTAGCGAGTCAAGGTCTAGAGAAAATGCAAGAAAAGATAGGACTGCGCCAGCTAAGAATGATCACTTGAAGAATGTAGAAGCCCAACCTAGGAACAATAAGTTTGCAATGAGTAGGATGAATCGTGTTGATTCTAGTATCAAAAGTACTGTAATTAATTCGAATTCTAATGCTGTCTGTAAAACATGCGACAATTGTTTAATTTCTGCTAATCATGATGATTGTGTTGTGTCATTCTTGATGTCTTCTGCATCACCCCATGTTAAGAATGGTAGAATAACTGAAACATGCAAAGAAGCTTGGAAAGCTACAGGAAAAACATTTGCTAGCGTAGGCTATCAATGGAGACCCACTGGAAGGAAATTCAATTTAGGAAAACAGAACACGTTACCTAAAATGAATAAGCATAAAATTGTGAAAGTTAAGGAATGGAGACCCACTGGAAGGAAATTCAATTTAGGAAAACAGAGACCATTACCTAAAATGAATATGCATAAAATTGTGAAGAATAAGGAATGGAGACCAACTGGTAGAATCCTGTCTTTAGAGTCACAATGCCTTCCATCTAGGTCTTGTCCTACCTCTAGTTCTGTCTCCTCAGTAAAGACAGTAGCATCTGTGAAATCTGTGGTTCCTGAATATGTGTGTGCTGACCAAATGGACCCCAATTGCACTTGGGGATCCACATTTTTCAGTTATCCATTGTTGTTTGGTTTCAAATGCAGGTCGTACAAATCGTCCTGTGGTATTTGGACTCAGGCTGCTCAAAACATATGACTGGGGATCGCTCGCGGCTCAAGAACTTCGTGAAAAAGTTTATCGGGACAGTTAGATTTGGGAACGACCACTTTGGTGCTATTATGGGTTATGGAGATTATGTGTTTGGTGACAGTGTAATCTCAAGGGTATATTATGTGGAAGGACTAGGGCACAATCTATTTTCTGTGGGTCAATTTTGTGATTCAGATCTGGAAGTGGCTTTCAGAAAGCATACATGTTTCGTCAGAGAATTGGATGGTATAGATCTCCTTAAGGGCAGTCGGGGCACCAATCTATACACCATATCAATTGAAGAAATGTTGAAGTCCTCTCCCATATGCTTGCTTTCTAAAGCCTCTAAAACAAAATCATGGCTGTGGCATCGTCGTTTGAACCACTTGAACTTCGGTACCATAAATAATCTTTCCCGTAAAGATCTTGTTAGAGGAATGCCCAGACTGAAATATGAGAAAGATCATCTCTGCTCTGCATGCCAACTGGGTAAAAGCAAGAAACAAACCCACAAGCCTAAAACCATCAACACCAACTTGGAAGTTCTTCATACCCTCCACATGGATTTGTGTGGACCAATGAGAATACAAACCATAAATGGAAAGAAGTACGTTCTGGTGATAGTAGATGATTATTCTCGGTTCACATGGGTGAAGTTTTTGAGAACCAAGGACGAAACTCCAGAGGTTATCATTAAACTGATAAAACAGCTGCAAGTAAGGCTCGATAAAACTGTCAGAATCATCCGCACTGATAATGGTACGGAGTTTGTTAACCAACAACTCCGTAATTTCTATGAAAGTATTGGCATAACGCATCAGAAAAGTATCCCTCGCACTCCTCAACAGAACGGAGTGGTTGAACGAAGGAACCGTACTTTGGTGGAGGCTGCAAGAACTATGCTTATATTTTCAAAGACACCGATGTTTCTCTGGGCAGAGGCTATTGCAACAGCATGTTACACTCAAAACCGATCCCTAATTCATCCGGTTCATGAGAAGACTCCCTTCGAGTTAATTCATAACAAGAAACCAGATATTTCCTTTCTCCGTGTGTTTGGTGCACTTTGCTACCCAACTAACGATAGTCAAGACTTGGGAAAGTTAAGAGCTAAAGCAGATGTAGGTATTTTTGTTGGATACGCACCAGACAGCAAAGGGTATCGAATCTACAATAAGAGAACCCGAAAAATTATGGAAACCATTCATGTTACGTTCGATGAGCTGAGTGAGCAACCTGCTTCAGGACAAATTAGTTCTGGACCCGATCTTAACCTTTTGTCTCCTGGACCCATTAGTTCAGGACTTGTACAGTATTCCACGCCTGTAGATTCTTATGTGCCACCTACATGCGAGGAGTTAAAGAAGTTATTTGATCCTATGTTTGATGAATACTTTGAGCCAACTAATGGAACCATTCCAAGTGTACCTGCTGTACTTCCCATGGCTGAGGTTCAAGCCCCACAAGGTTCAGAAGGCCCCACAGCTTCAGTATCAGTCAGTCACAATGCTCCAGCTGCCAGTCTATCTCCTTCGTCAACAAACGCTCAAACTTCTCCAGTAATACAAGAATCTTCAGATAATAATTCATTGGAAGTTAATCCTTTTGCTCCTGTTGATGAGGCTCCTTTTGAAAACATATTTGCTCCTGAACATTCATCAGACACATCCTCACTTGAAGGACATAGCACTGCTACGTCTGTTCATAACCCACAACCTCACGACCATCTCAGGAAATGGACCAGTGATCATCCAATCGACAACATCATAGGCAATCCTTCACGTCCAGTATCCACACGTAATCAACTAGCCACTGATGCACTATGGTGCTTCTTCAATTCCGTACTGTCCAAAGTCGAACCAAAAGATGCCAAAGAAGCAATGACTAAAGATTGCTGGTTCCAGGCTATGCAGGATGAAATCCATGAATTTGATCGACTTGAAGTATGGGAATTAGTGCCTCCTCCAGAGCTTGCAATGATCATTGCTTTAAAGTGGATCTTCAAAGTGAAGCTTGATGAGTATGGTGATGTGTTAAAGAACAAGGCACGGCTAGTTGCTAAAGGGTTCAGACAAGAAGAGGGCATTGATTTTGAAGAATCGTTTGCTCCGGTTGCTAGAATTGAAGCTATAAGAATCTTCCTAGCAAATGCTGCTAGTCGAAATATGATAGTCTACCAAATGGATGTCAAAACGGCATTCCTGAATGGCGACTTAAAGGAAGAAGTTTATGTGAGTCAACCAGAAGGATTCGTGGATGCTGAACATCCTTCTCATGTTTACCGCTTGAAGAAGGCTCTGTATGGGTTAAAACAGGCGCCAAGGGCATGGTACGATACATTGTCCAAGTTCCTCCTAGTGAACGGATTCTCCAAGGGTGTTGTTGATCCCACACTATTCACCAGGAAGTCAAGAAACCATCTACTGCTAGTTCAGATATATGTAGATGATATCATCTTTGCTTCAACTGATCCTAGTGAATGTGATAGTTTTTCAAAGGAGATGAATTCCAAGTTCCAAATGTCTATGATGGTACAAATTTCATTCTTCTTAGGATTACAAGTTTCTCAAAGTCCCGGAGGCATATTCATTAATCAATCCAAATACGCCAACGAGATCTTGAAAAAGTTTGGATTCTATTCAAGTGAACCTGTTGACACTCCCATGGTTGATAGAACAAAGCTGGATGAAGATCCTTCAGGGATTCCAGTTGATATAACAAAGTATCGAAGCATGATTGGATCTTTGATGTACATCACGGCTAGCAGACCAGATCTTCTGTTTGCTGTATGTATGTGTGCTCGGTATCAATCCAGACCAACCAAGAAGCATGTAGAAGCAGTGAAAAGGATCTTCCGATATATTCAAGGCACAGTTCATATGGGTCTCTGGTATCCTAAGGACACTGCAATGGAGTTAACGGCTTACGCGGATGCTGATCATGCGGGATGTCAAGACACTCGTCGAAGTACTTCAGGAGGAGCTCAGTTTTTAGGGGAAAAGTTGGTTAGTTGGTCTTCTAAGAAGCAGATGAGTACTTCCATATCATCTACTGAAGCTGAGTACATTGCTATGTCTGCTTGTTGTGCACAAATCCTTTGGATGCGATCACAGCTTTCGGACTATGGATTCTCATACAACAAAATTCCCCTATATTGTGACAACAAAAGCGCCATTGCTCTTTGTTGTAACAATGTTCAGCACTCCAGGTCAAAACACATCGACATCAGGCATCACTTCATCAGGGAACAGGTGGAAAAAGGAATTGTGGAACTATACTTCGTGAGGACAGAGTTTCAGTTAGCGGACATCTTCACCAAGGCCCTCCCAAGAGAAAGGTTTCAGTTTATTCTCCCACGCCTTGGCATGAAAAGCATGACCCCTGAAACCCTCAAGTGTCTTCAGGAAGAAAAGGAGGAGTAAAGGATTGTCTTCCTATATCCTTGTACATAGTTGTATATATCTTAAATCAAAAAGAAAAATACAAAAATATAAAACCTATAAAAACCATAAAAATCGAAAAAATCAGAAAATACCAAAAATAGTTCTCCCTAGGCATGTCTTCTGTTTATCGATAACATTTACGTATCTAGAAATGTCATTCAACAGTGGCACGGATTCTTAAATGAAGCTCGAGCAGAAGTTATACTAATCAGTTAAAACATGTCTTAATGGCTTGCAGTTACTTCATACTGCAACCCGCACTGTACAATGGGGAAAGCATGTCGCCAAAAGGACAGCTGTTCCTCCAACCGGGTGATGTTCACCTGGGCATGGATTACTTTATATCCATGTTCTCCCGTCTTGATGTACGTTTCAGTGCATCACTTCGTATATAAGAAGAGAAGTCTTCTTTTTATCAAGATTCTTTATCTTGGTTGATCCTTCAAGAGAGTCTTGATGTTACACAAGGTGGTAAATTGAACTAAATCTTCACAAATACCCGTCGCTCAATTGAATGACTACAACTCTTTTAATGGAAAATGGGTCATTAATTGAGGGGGAGCATATTTGTTCAAATTTCCGACACCTTGCCAAATTTGTGCAAACATCAGCAGTGACACTCTCTCGTTGTTTCAGGAGGAGCATAGTATGCTCCTAAATCAGAATACATTTTAACCTGACCACATTTTCTCCCAAATTTTTCTAAACTTATTTAAATCAATTGGGATCACAAATCTCAAATGGTTTGAAATTTTTGATCGGGGGAGAGAATGTGATTTAAATAGGAAATTCTGATAAAATGTGATGATTTGGATGTTAATGTAAGCTCTCTCGTATGTGCTAAACCATTTTGCATATCAAGGCACATATTGAGGGGGAGCAAAATGTTTTGGTCATAAACGCAAGCTCTTCCATATGTGCGAAAATCTTTCTTAATATCGATGCACATATTGAGGGGGAGCAAATGTTTTTAACAAAACAAAGGATTTGGCATCTTATGTGAGCAAGGCTCAGACTTCACCAAAGAATTGACGAAACTTGAATTGTCATCAATCGAAAGGATACATCTTGGCCGGGTAATAATTTCAAGCTGGTCTAACCAGTGATGTAAGCGTGTCTCGAAAAAGATGTATCTAAGTAGAGTGTACCGTTTCGAGAAACTTTCTATGGACTTGACCAGGACGGGTAATAATTTCAAGCTGGTCTAACCAGTGATGTAAACGTGTCTCGAATCGGTCATGTTCACTGAAAGTGGATCAATTCAAAAAGTGCGAGCTCTACCTAACATGTGCAAATTTATAAAACAATCAACCGAGCACATGTTGAGGGGGAGCATTTGAAAAAATATAAAACTCTCAAGTGTTTGCAAAAATGTGTTTCAGAATCATGAACACTTGGAGAGATTTTTTCAAAGATTTGGTTTGGCTATCGTGGATGAATACCAAAGACCGACCATTTTAATTAATGCATGGAGTTATAAGGATGGTTAGGTTAGGCTCAAGTTCCCACGATCCCGCCAGAGCCGGAGGGATCTACCCAGGGACAATCCACTAGTTAGTGTAGAAGTCCTTAGGTATGATTAAAAAGGAGAAAAGTGGATAAGGGAAAAGTGCCGACTGAGATGGAGCTAGTACTGGAACAAACCCAACAAGGTGCTAGTCATGAAGTCTCGGTAAGCACTGAAGGGGTTGAAGAATGAAAAAGAATTGTAAAGATAAAGGGTGAAAAGAAAGAAGCCCTCCTTACAACTTAGGCAGATACCGGGTCAATACATATGCTGTCAGAATCACTTGGTTGATTGCTGGCATTGAAGACAAAGTATCATGGACCCAGTGATACGCTGCACAACCCTCCCTAGCCACTCAAGGTCCCTCAAAGGATTCTTGTTTCAATTGTCACGGAGTTTAATACATTCCTATCGTCTCTCTCACTCCGAGTTAGATGATATTGAAAAGGTGGCAGTCCTCTCCAGCCTCCGCTCACTAAATCAAAACGCACTATGGAGTCTAGAGCCACGAGATGCATAATAAGATCTCATAGGGACACGAATTATTTCTACACTGATTGTTCAACACTAAGGACACCAGTTGTAAACTTAAGAGTCCTACGCAGATCTTAGCAATCTGCCAGAACATTTATGAGAGAATTTACTTATGTAATTCTCAATGATTGAATGGAAATTCCTGCCAGGGTCAACATCAAGCAGTCCTGAAAGCAGGTCACTTCGGTAATTCCTCGTGGATTACGCTTAGTGGTCGCGGCGGTTTCAACCGGTCTACAGTCGTGGAGTGATCTCCAGCGACTCACCTAATCGTTGATTTACTACGGTAAAATCTTAAAAGGCCCTCTGTGGGTTTTCGATTAGGAACGGTCTTGGTAAGGATTAGAGAGAGTTTTCACAATATGCTGTTGACTATCTCGAAGTCCAAACTTGTAAGTACCGGCCAAATTATTGCTAACTGTCGTATGCAGGAATCTCTGGCGGTTGTAGCAGTGGAATGCTGTAGCTGGTTGCTGTTGTAGCTGGTTGCAGAAAAGATGCCAATCCATCACCACATGCTCACACCACATCATCATCAAAGAAGTCATGATCAACCTAAAAGACCTTCAACACAGCTTCTGCTAACTCTGATGCTGAAGATCATGACACCATATCGTGTGAGCATGTCGGCTCGAAGTATATGTCATCACATGGAGTCGTACTACTGAAAGATGACTTGGAGACTCAAGATGGATGATACTTTCAAAGATTACTCAATGTTCATCCAAGACAAAAGAGAAGTCATCTTCTGATCACTGATGTTTGCACAACAATCTATGACATTGAAGATTCAATGATTACGAGCTATGATGTCAAGATCCAAGGAAGAAGTGCTGAAATTCAGAACATTGCTTCTGGGGTGACCTCCCTTAGGGGGAGATTGTTAGGAATATGAATATTCAGCTGAAGACTCGGTCACCCCGAGTAATTATTAGTACATCATAGCTCATAGGATTATCAGTAATATTAGTAGTAGCTTAGTTAGTATTATTAGTATTGTGGAGTGGGTCGGGTCTTTACCCTCTGTCAGCTCACTCTACAGCCCGCTAGGGGCATAATATATTGTAAGTATAAATACCCCTTCCCACACAAGGGAAGGGTTGGAACTTCACCTCATTCTAATCTAATACACACATAGTTCTTTCTCTCTCTAGAAGTTCCCACTTTCTCTCTCTAGTTATCTTCCATTCGATCCATAACCAAGCCTCAAACAAGTGTTTCTTGCATTGTGAATACCCTACATTATCGATTGCTATATATGTAAATCTTCGGTCTAGAAACGATGGTTCTACATGTGCAGTTTCCTTTTACAACAATTAGAAATTCGCAAACATTGACCAAATAAGCTTTAAACAACTGAAACTCGTGTACGTTTTTGAAACAGAAAGTATGATACAAAATATAATCGGTGGACTACACTTGCCGCAAGTGTGTGTGAAACTTATTTTGTTAAATTTTTGTGGATGTGGCAGAGTAAAATGGTTTCTTACAACCAAAAGGACCATAAAAAGTGTCATAGCTGGGCTATCGGGCTTGTGCAAACCCGCTTATATAATAACTAAAGATAAAAATATCTTGTAACGAAAAGCTTTTAACATATGAGTTTTTTTTTTTTTTTTTTTTTTTTTTTTTTTTTTTTTTTTACTCTCGTCAATTTGAAGTAGAGTTTAACAAATATTTTGAACAAAATTTCATGTATCGTCAACATTTTGAGGTTGAAAATAAATTTTGAGGCCACAACTATATAAAGATGTATATATTTTGAGGCCTTAATTTTGAAGCACTTTACGATAGCACACCTCACACACCCTCATATACGGCTTTGGCAGTGAACAAAACGAAATGACTAGTCTGCAGCCAATATATTCACAATATTATTTGTTCTGTTGACAGAAGGTATATAATTGGCATGGAGTCATAAACAGAATCTCATGGACACCAACCAAGAATTTAAAACTACCATCATTCAATTCTTTCTTCTACAATCTGCCAAAGATGACCCAATTCACATGTCTTTGTTTTTAGCACATTGATGATAGCACCCCGATACTTTGAGTTGGTCTGAACAAAATAGCAACAAAGCTGGTTAGAATAAATGATGATACGAAATTATAAGTGCAGAAACCATGCCTGATATAAATGTTTACATACCTTCCAAAATCATGTCCTGGGTTACGGGTAAAAACTAAAACATCTACTCCAAGCCTCGTTGTACTTGTCTTGAAACCGTTTCCATCTGAAACAAATAGACTCTCGAATTTGGTAATTAATGCTTACATACTACTGGATCATATGTAATATACAGAACATATTAAATTGCAGATTAACTCACATTGACCAATAGTGTTGGCCAGTTTGCTTTTTTCAGAGTAGCCAAGAGACATGCACCCGCGCACTTTATCAGGAGTCATTCCTCCACCATCATCTGCCATCAATTATAACATTAAAATTGTTTCGAGACACACACTCTAGGTTATCAATGATAACACTTGGATCAGTAATATACCCTTGTGGAAAGGTGTTTGTTAAGATATTTATGTATGAATGTGTTTAGCATGCGGAATCTACTACAACACACTTAAAAGAACACAAGGTGGTGAGTTTATGTAAACGTGAGTATGCAATGAACAAAGAACACAACTTTGGTTAACACAAAACGATTCAATATTATTGATAAAATAATACGGATGATCTAAATATCACCGGGATTACAAAGTAATCTTGAATCTAAGATTGTAAAAGATTTGTGAATTGAGTAACTAAGTTACTTGAGAGTTAGTTTGGTTTTAGTTGATAGTTGGAAAAGATGCATGCATGAAGAGTGACTAAGGTATCCTTTTATAAGATAAGGACACCTTATTACAAGTTGATCAAGTGGTTTAATATAATACTTTACTTTGACTATTCTAGCCTACAATTAAATACAACTACCAATGTACAACTCTGTAATATTCTTCTGTACACCACAGAAGACTAAACTACTTCTACATAACGTATAACAATGTACAAAGACTAATAATTCAACTAAATATCTATTACAAAATATCTAATCGACTTGACATAAAGCTTGGCAGGCTCTTCATCAACTAGCAGTACCTTCTACCCAGAAGGTACAGGTAGAACATCTTCATACTCTTCAAAATCAACTAGCAGGCTCTTTGACATCTTTGGCAGGCTCTTTGACTTGAACATTTTATTCCCAACAATCCTCCCCTAAACTTGTTATTTCCATTAAAATACACAAGTTTCTGATGAATAAAATACATACCTTGAGGATTTGAGGGAACTCTTCCAAAAACCTTCACTCTCTGTTCTTCCTTTTTCTTTCATATTGCTCAGATATGCTCCTCAGCAAACTCTGAACAATTTCTGAATTCTCTTCATCTTTGTCACATCTTAATCTCTTGGAGATCATAGTTTTAAGCACTTCATAACTAAGTGGATACTCTTTCTCAGCCAACATAAAGAGTTCTATCCCACTCTGTGTGTAAAGATGATGAATATTGCTATGGCTTAGAAATTCCCATGTTGTTGAAGGATCATAGTAGGGAAATTTCCAATGAACATCTTTGGGTTCAGGATCAAACATCCTATTGAATTCTACCCATAGTTCTTGTTCCTTAGCATCTGAACTAGAATTTGTGTCTAGCCTAATCTGCACTAGATTCCACAATTCTTCCAAGTCTGCTCTGTCACTTGCTCTAACTAGATTTTCAAAATTCTTAAAAATAGCAAACTGACCCCCAACCCTTGTTATTTTCCATGATTTTCCTAATCTATCATGGTTGATCTCCCAATCAATAATAGGTCGTCTACAGCTAATTGGATCAGCATGCATGATAGTTGGCAAAGTAATTAACATTTTACTTACTTGCTCTGTGTCCAATTTTGCTACTTCTTTCTTCTGAGCATCCTTCTTCTTCATTGAGGGCTGTACATCAGATGGAACTTTGTAGTAAAGACTTTTGTAGGCTTGAAGATACAGGAAGAAGATTTCATCAGCAGATTTCTTCTTTAGTTGATAATCAGTCCAATTTGCCTGATTTTTCAGAAACCTTTTCATAAAAATCACCTGATCTTTCTGAGATTGTCCTACCTTAAAACCTCTTTTCTGACTTTCCTTCATCTTTTCAAAAATGTCAGCTAGAGCTGCTTCTTTATACTTCTTGTTGATGAAAGATTCAAGTGCTTCAGTTTTCTCATCAGAATTGAGATTCTTGTCATTCACTATAATTGCTGCTTGGCCTCTCACAATTGGATCATTAGCAATAATCCATAGCATCTGTGCATCAAAGGTTTCTTGAGCAATTTGAGTATCAAGAAGAGTCTGAGCAGCATCTTCAGCATCTTTCTGCTCTTTCATTACTGCAAGCATTCTTGAAGCTTCAAGTGCTTTTAGCTCTTCTTCATGAACCCTTTTGGCCTCTTCTTCTCCTAAAGCCATCTGAATTTGCTGAGTTCTTTTCAACTTCTTGGACTTTGGCTCATCTTCAATCATAATGCTTTTGCCCTTATCCTTTGTAGTTGGTTCTTGTGATGGAGCAGAAGATTGCTCATCAGCAACAAAACTCCTCCCCTGAACAAACAAATTCCCTTGAGGCTCTAAATCCCTATTTCTCTTGTACACTTTCTCAGCAGACCCTTTGTACCCCATAGCCAATAGCCTCTCTATCCTAGCAGGCTCTTGTTCTGGCTCAGCAGGCTCTTGCCCTGCTCCAACAGGCTCTTCATCATAAACTTGAGTTCCTTCATGGAATTCAAATTGAGCCTCCTCCTCATCTTCAGAACTATCCATCCTCCCCTTTTTGGAAGAGTGACCTATCCTATCAGCATCTGACTTTGAAGAACTAGATAAAACAACCCTTGCAGATCTTTTACCCTTTAGCTTCTTCACTTCACCCTCCAATTTCTTTACCCTCTTGACTAATTTGATGTTGATCTCAGAAAACTTCTTGTTTTGACTCTTAAGAGCATCTTCTAAGAACTTCACCTTGTCTTTTAGCTCTTGCATTGTCTGAGGTGATTGGGTTTGTGATACATGATGTGATGATGTTGGTGGTGTTGCTAATGGTACTGGAGATGGTATTGGTGATGTTTGATGTGTTGGTGAGATGTAACCATGTGAAGAACTAGATGATGGTGATTCAGCTGATGGTGTTGGTTCTTCTTGATGTTGTGGTAACATTTCATCAAATAGTGGTATATCTTCCCTTCTAAAACCAATTCTCATATTTGAAAATACTTTGTGAGAAAGTTTTGGTGTTTCATAAATTGAGTCTGTGGGAAGTAACAAATGTTTTAATTTTCCAATGATGCACCCAATAAATCTTGGATACATCAAAAACTTTGTTTCACTTTTCACATTTTTAATCAATCCTTCAAAAATATGTTTGGAAAAATTGTATTTTCTGTTTGTAGCTAAGCATATGAGAGCAGAAGCCATGTTTCCACTAAATTGCTCCCAAGAGGTTTTCTTCTGGCTCAAACAGTGAAGGATTGTGTGAATTAAAAATCTCCATTGTGGAGTAAGATGCTTTTTCAGAAAAGTGAGTTTGTTAGACTCAGCATGATACCCCATTCTTTGCAAATTTTCAAAAATCTCAGTATCTGGCAATTGACTAATACCATCAGAATCATCCAAATGAAGATGTCTTCTTATGGATGACTCAGTAAGAGTCAAATGTTTACCATCCACTTTGGCCTTAATTCTTTGTTCCCCATTTTCAGAAGTTACAATTTTAGCTGTTTTCCAAAATTGTGAAATTTGAGTTTCATAAATAGTGGGATTGACTAGCAAAGCAAACCTGATGTAGGAGTTGTTTAAAAAGTCCACTACTTGATGAAATGAGGCATTATCCTCTGACTTCTCCAAAAATGCTAATTGATTGTGACGTTGGACAAAGTTTAGAACAACTGTGGAAGCCATAATGAAAATTTTGAATATGATGGTGGGATTTGTTGATAGTACTGGTAGAAGATGAAAGGTGTATGTGAATTATGATAATGACTGATGAAAGAAGATATGTGAGAATTACTTTTAACCGACAATAAGAAGGATTATAATAAGTAATTGAAAAGGCGGTTAAAAAGATCTTTTATATGTGAAATATAATATAATATAATCATCAGTAATTTACATAACTACCCCAACGGCTAATTTTAACTACCAGGCCCAACGGCTAAAACTTTTTCTGACAGGCTCAACGGCTATCTAGCAGTACCATTTTACTCTAGCAGTACCAATTTTTGAACTACCAGTACCTTTGAAAGTTTTGTAAAAATCCCTTATAGTTTTTAGCAAACTACCAGCTATCAACGGATTTGAGTTGTCTTTACCAAAAGCCGTTTGCTTAAGGACTAGCTAACTATTTACAATTAAGTATGGTTAGTTAACAACCATATAGTTTTTGGTAAACTATCAACCATCAACGGATTTGAGTTGTCTTTACCAAAAGCAGTTTGCTTATGGACTAGCCAGCTCTTAAGTTTGTAAAAACTTGGTGAACTGAATACCAAAAGCCATATTGGCCTAAAGATGGTGCAATTTCCTTGGATGGAGGAAATTTGAAAGACAATGATGCTGTGTATCTTGGATGATTGGTTCAACAAGTGAAATCATCTAATAGCATGCCTTTGAGTTGAAACTTTTCTTAGTTTGATCTAGATAGAACTTTCTCCTTGAGAAATGCTTCATCCCTTCTAGATATGTGATCTAACTCTCTCTTTTTCAACTCTGCATCATCTTGTATGCTCTTGTCTTTTCTTTCATAAATTGGTTTTTCTTCCATTCTGGGCTATTATATCCTCCCCTGAGATTAATATAACTTTTGTTTCCCCTTTTTGTTTGGAAGAACTCTTGTTTTGTTATCAACCTGAAATGTGTTAGTTGCAAACCAAAAGAACAAAGTGCAAAGCACTTGATCTATAGCATTTTAAACATTTAAGCATCAATATGAACAAAACATAGCAAATTTTATACTAGCAGGACCAATTATGAACTAACAGGACCTTTTGACTAACTAGCAGTACCATGTTTAAAAGCCAATACCAGTTAATTTTATGAACAAAAACACATGTTTTTCAAAGATTTATCATTCCAATACCTCCTACAAGATATTTGAATCTACCTAAATCAAAAGCTTTGGTGAGAAGGTCTGCATAATTCTTTTCAGAATCAATTTTAACAACTTGTATTAACCTTTTCTCATTGCAATCCCTTATAAAATGGTGTCTGATTTCAATGTGTTTTGTCTTTGAGTGTTGAACTGGATTTTTAATGATACATATAGTACTGCTATTGTCAATATAAATAATGGTGTTAAGAAAATTGTACCCATAGTCAAGCATTTGATTTTGGATCCAAAGAACTTGTCCACAACAACTTGCAGCAGCAACATATTCTGCTTCAGTTGTAGAGTTGGCCACCATTGTTTGTTTCTTGCATTGCCAAGAGATGAGTCTGCAACCAAGAAATTGACATCCACCAGTTGTGGATTTTCTGTCTACAGTTGCACCAGCATAGTCACTATCCGAATAAGCCACCAATTCAAAAGATGATTCCCTTGGATACCAAAGACCCAACCTAGGTTGACCTTTAAGATATCTAAAGATTCTTTTGACTGCTGTGAGATGAGAGATTTTAGGATGAACTTGAAACCTTGCACATACACATACTGAGAACATGATATCTGGTCTTGATGATGTAAGATACATCAAAGACCCAATCATTGACCTATAATTGTGCAAATCCATATCTTCTCCTTCAGCATCCTTGAGTAGCCCTTTGTCTGGATCCATTGGTGTACTTGCAACTTTAGAATCAGCAAACTTAAATTTCCTTAAGATCTCTGCTACATACTTATCTTGGCTGATAAATATGCCTTCTTTGGATTGTTTCACTTGGAGACCCAAAAAGAAAGTAAGTTCCCCCATGGAACTCATTTCAAACTTACTATGCATAAGTTTTTCAAATTCTACACACAAGTCTTGGTTTGTTGATCCAAAGATAATGTCATCAACATAAATCTGCACTAGCAAGATGTCTTTCTTTGTTCTTTTGATGAACAAAGTTGGATCAATCCTGCCTCTTTGGAATCCACTTTCTAGTAGAAAACAAGCCAATGTTTCATACCATGCCCTAGGAGCTTGGTGTAGGCCATACAAAGCCTTGGTAACCTTATAAACTTTGTCTGGATACTCTGCATCAATGAAGCCTGGAGGTTGAGATACATATACTGGTTCTTCAATTTCACCATATAAAAATGCACTCTTAACATCCATTTGATAGACAGTGAAGCCTATGAATGAAGCATAGGCCAAGAATAGCCTAATTGCTTCAAGTCTTGCAACTGGAGCAAACACTTCTTCATAATCTACCCCTTCTTCTTGAGTATATCCTTGAGCTACCAATCTAGCTTTGTTTCTGATCACTATACCCCTTTCATCTTTCTTGTTTCTGAACACCCATTTGGTTCCAATTGCCCTGTGACCTTTGGGCAAATCAACCAATATCCAAACCTTCTGAATCTTGAATTGGAGAAGCTCTTCTTGCATTGCTTCCACCCAACTTTCATCATCTAAAGCTTTGTTTATGTTTTTGGGTTCAGCTTGAGATAGAAAACATGAAAACAGGCATATATTGGAAATATCATGATTCTTTTCTTCATAAATAGAGGAGATAAACCCTTCTTCTTCTGAAGTTAAGACTTGAGATAAACCAACTTGAGATCTTGTTCTAACACCAGAATCCATGCCACCAATCACATCATCAGTTGAGTGACCTTTGAGAATTCTAGTGTTGGGTGTTTTAGGAACTTCATAGGTAGATGGAAGATTGCTAATCCCCACCTCTTCTGGTAAAGAATCATCTATTTGAACATTCAATGGCTCAGCAGTATCAATACTTGAACTAACAGGACCATCTGTTGAACTAGCAGTACCATTGTCATTTGTACCACTTTCTTGATTCTCTTGATTCTGAGTTCCATGATCTTCTTCATTGCCTTCATTTCTTGTGTTTGAAGGTCCTTCTTGACTTGAAGATAGATCCAAACTTTTCCAAACTGGCATCCAGATGTAATCTTGATCTTTAGGAGATTCAACATTATCTTCAAAACCTGCATTATCATTAGTATTTGTACCTGAAACAGGCACATAATTCATAGATTCTGAAAGCCTATCAATATAAAACATCCAATCTGGTCCAATTCCTTTCACATTTGTTAGTTTCTCTTGAAACTCTATGTGAAGATTCTCTTCCACTAGCCTAGTGCAAGTGTTAAACACTCTATAGGCCTTACTCTGCAAGGAATACCCTATCAAATAGCCTATATCTGCTTTTCCATCAAACTTGCCTAAATGATCTTTGGTATTTAGAATAGTGACATGACAACCAAAAGGTCTCATAAAACTTAAAGATGGTGTTCTACCAAATAAAAGTTCATAAGGTGTCTTTCTATGTGGCTTTGTCACAAGAACCCTGTTTTGTACATAACAAGCAGTACCAACTGCTTCAGCCCAAAATGAAATAGGCAACTTAGAGTCTACTAACATAGTTCTAGCAGCCTCTATAAGTGTTCTATTCTTTCTTTCTGCTACTCCATTTTGCTGAGGTGTTCTGGCTACACTAAATTCTCTTTTTATGCCTTTTTCCTTGCAAAAGTCATCCATAACCCTATTCTTGAACTCTGTCCCATTGTCACATCTGATGATTTTGACTTTCTTATCAGATTGGTTTTCTACCTCAGTGATATATGATTTAAGAATCTCACTAGTTTCATGTTTAGATCTTAAAAAGAAAACCCAAGAAAATCTGCTATAATCATCAGTAACAACCAGACAATATCTTTTACCATTCAAGCTACACACATTTGTAGGACCAAAGAGATCCATATGAAGCATATGTAAAGCCTGAGAAATAGAGTTTTGGGTCTTGGGCTTACAAGAAGCTCTATGTTGTTTGCCTTTTAGACAATCAACACAGGTTTGGTCGTTTTGGAAAATCTTTTTGGGTAAACCTCTTACTAAATCATATTTTGCAATAGTGTTGATTGTTTTAAAGTTTACATGACCAAGCCTTCTATGCCAAAGCATAGATTCATCCAATGAGGCTTTTGCTACCAAACAAGTTAGACTCTCCTTAGGATCAATGTTCTTTAAATTAACACTGTACATATTGTTCCTTTTTGGAATTTTAAGAAGGATCTGACTCTCATCAGGCATCTTAAAATCAGAAGAAAGAACCATACATTCATTGTCAGTAAATAGAACATTGTTCTTTTTGTCACACATTTGTGAGACACTAAGGAGATTAAACTGAAGTTCTTTCACAAAATACACATTTTCAAAATCTAGTTTACTGGTTTTGATAGTACCTTTACCAGTGATCTTTCCTTTTATTCCTCCCCCAAAGGTAACATATCCTCCATCAAATGTTTTGAAGTCTGAGAGGAATGACATGTTGCCTGTCATGTGCCTTGAACATCCACTATCTACATATCCTTGATCTCCAATATCAGATGAATGTTCCTGCACATGAATAAACATATTAGTTTCCTTGGGGTACCCAAGCCATGACAGACTTGGGTTTGCCTCTTGCATCAATGAAATCAAACCTTTTCAGGATTGTTGATGCACCTTTTGATTGGATTGGTTTCCAAATCCAACATGCTGAGGACTTAACAGCACTTTCCCTTTTAATCCATTGTGTGGTCTTTGGTCTATTAGTACCAATTTTGGCAATACCAATTTTGGCAGTACCATTTGGTCTAGCAGGACCTTTGGTTTTTGGTTTCCAAATTTGTGTTTTGACCACAGATTTCTTTTGAATAGGACTATTCACAACTTTTGGTACACATTTGAAAGTGTTTCTTGTACCCTTATCAGTTGGTTTTGCAATAACAGGCTTATTGGTGTTAGACTTAACAAAACTTTTTCTGGGGTGAGTAACATTTGTTTTAGACTTTGATTTACTCCCAGAAACCCATTTATTACAATAAGCATGAAGATGATTAAAGCTACCACAATAATAACAAGCCTTATTGTACATGACAAAGTCATCACCTAGTTGTTGTGACTTAAGGTTGTTCCAATTTCTTTGGCTTCCCCTAGGTTTGTTATTACATTTTTCACAACTTTCAACTGTTTTCAAAACAGCTTTAGCCTTAGCCTTAATTTCTACTCTCTTAGGACTGATTGGTCCTACTTTGTTTCCTTTGATAGGAACAGTCTCATCTTCATCATCATCAGATACCCAATCTTCAATGATTAGAATATCTGGTTTCTTATCAGTGAGCACCTTAGAGAGTGAGGCATTCTTAGCACTCTCAGAAGGTTCACTCTTCTCTACAGGTTTAGCTAGTGGTTTGTTGATGATTTCATGTAAACCTGACTCAGCTAGATCTGATCCTGGGGGACAAGGAATTCCTCTATAAGGAGGTGCACAATTATTGTATCCTATCCCTGATTTTATTCTCTTATTCATCTGATTTTCTACTATGCTCCTAGTACATTCAGAAGCAATTTCCAATTTAGTAACAGTCAGTTGAATATTATCTCTAGCCAATGTCACTTTAGTACACTCAGTCCTTAACATTTCTATTTCTGAATCTTTCAAAAATATTTGTCTATTAAGAGCAGCTTTAGCATCAGAAAATGTGAGTTCATTTTCTCTAAAGTGAATGATTTGTTTTTCTAGTTTGGCCATACCACACTTATAGTTAAATAAGGTTTGATTGGTTTTTCTTTCTTCTATTTTTAGCTCATCATAAGATTTTCTTATAACTTCTAATTCTTTAAGAAATTCACAATTGTTAGAACATTTGATAGTTTGTACCTTAGGAGTGGAGAATGCCATCAAAGCCAATTCATCAGAAGTTGACTCATCTTCACCCATGAAACTCCAATCAAAACCCATGCCATCAATAGCAACCATTGCTTTTGGCTCAACAACTTCAACAACCTTACTCTTGCTTTCAAAGCTTCCTTTCTTCTCAAAGCTTCCTTTATTCCTGTTGTCAAACCCTCTACCCTTGTCATCCTGCTTCTTAGGTCTTCTACACTCTCTAGAGTAGTGACCCTTCATGTGGCAGTTGTAATACTCCACTTTTGACTTATCATAGCCAGCAGGCTCATTTCCATTTATCATTATCTTCTTGCCAGTCCTCATCAACAACTTCTTAGCTCTAATGCTCAAAAGTGAAAGTTGCCACTTTATGTCCATCTCTTCAAGATCATCAGGATGAATCTCTTGAAGATCTTCAAATGTTAATACGGACCCATTGTGTTGAGATGTAAGAAAAGCACATCCTATTGTTTCATCTAAAATGGTTTTGGTACTACTAGAAGTACTAGCAGTACCAAAGGTTGTGTTGGCAGTACCTTCTTCTCTGCCACCTTTTTCTTCATTATCAACCTTTGAGATGCTTGGTGATGAAACAAATGCCATATTTCCTGAACTTGACCCAGTAGTCTTCTTTACTTCATGCTCTACTATTTTGAAATTGTTGTAGAGATCATTAAGACTCATCTGATCAATATCTGGCTTGTTCTTCCAGACAATGACATGCATAGACCATTCTGAAGGTAAACTCCTAAGAAATTTAGAGTTTAGGTCTTCTTGAGTTATCATCACTTCATGGATGGCTAATTGGCTTGAAAGCTTCTGAAGTCTATTGAACATACTGTCCAAAGACTCATTGGTTGTGGCTGTGAAGTTCTCAAATTGTTGTTTGAGAAGTGTTTTCTGTGTTTTCTTGGTAGCATCATTACCACCAAATCTAGCCACAATAGCTTCAAAAAGGGTTTTGGCATCTTTGTATTTGTTAAAGATCAAAAGCTGATCATTTGGAATAGTCATCAGCAACATACTCCTTGCTTTTAGATCATTTCTCTTCTGAACTCTTTCATCTGCATTTGATGGTTGGTCTTGTATTTGTGTTACAAGAGCATCATTTACTGTTGTAGTGGTGATTGAGGGTTTAAATGAGTTGCCTCCTTCAATGATCTCCCAAAGTGCATAGTCCTGCACTTGAAAGTATTGTTCTACCCTTAGTCGCCACATTTCAAACTCATTTTGCTTAAGTAATGGAAGTTTAGCTGCAACATTTGTTTGAATATGTTCAACATCCATTGTTCTTTTAAATTAGTAAATATCAAGCCTAGCTCTGATACCACTTGTGGAAAGGTGTTTGTTAAGATATTTATGTATGAATGTGTTTAGCATGCGGAATCTACTACAACACACTTAAAAGAACACAAGGTGGTGAGTTTATGTAAACGTGAGTATGCAATGAACAAAGAACACAACTTTGGTTAACACAAAACGATTCAATATTATTGATGAAATAATACGGATGATCTAAATATCACCGGGATTACAAAGTAATCTTGAATCTAAGATTGTAAAAGATTTGTGAATTGAGTAACTAAGTTACTTGAGAGATAGTTTGGTTTTGGTTAATGGTTGGAAAAGATGCATGCATGAAGTGTGACTAAGGTATCCTTTTATAAGATAAGGACACCTTATTACAAGTTGATCAAGTGGTTTAATATAATACTTTACTTTGACTATTCTAGCCTACAATTAAATACAACTACCAATGTACAACTCTGTAATATTCTTCTGTACACCACAGAAGACTAAACTACTTCTACATAACGTATAACAATGTACAAAGACTAATAATTCAACTAAATATCTATTACAAAATATCTAATCGACTTGACATAAAGCTTGGCAGGCTCTTCATCAACTAGCAGTACCTTCTACCCAGAAGGTACTGGTAGAACATCTTCATACTCTTCAAAATCAACTAGCAGGCTCTTTGACATCTTTGGCAGGCTCTTTGACTTGAACATTTTATTCCCAACACTTGGATCAGTAATATACCTTCGATCAGTAATACGTACGAGGCGCTTCGCAGCCTTAGTGACTCAATGTGCATTTCAGATGATTCAGATTCGGGTGAAACCAAAGAACTGTCGAGTAATGATTTGAGTACGGAAATATCATCCGTCACAGAGCGTATAGGCGAAGGAGCAGTTAATATTTTCGGTGATCTAGAAAACTCCATTCGAAATGATGTTGCTAAAACGCCAGTGCCAGGTGGTGCGGTCCACCCACTCACACGCTATGTATTAAACTACGTGAAATACGCGTGTGAGTATGGTGACACGTTGGAACAAATATTCCAACAAAATGCTAAACTAAACCAAAGCCCGTCCCCCGAGGAAATCGACATGGAGAAATCACCATTAGCAGCTCAAATCATGTCAGTAATGAGTGTTTTAGATGGTAACTTGTCTATAAAGTCGACTCTTTACAAAGACCCTTCGTTGCGTTAATTAGTCAATTTTTGTGCAGTTTTCCTCATCATGGAGACGAACAAGGATTCGTAGGTGGAGGTGGCGGTGGAGGTGGCGGTGGATAAGGTGATGGCAGTGGAAGTAGCAAAGGTGCATACGGTGATGGCAGTGGAAGTAGCAAAGGTGTAAAAGTATGGATAAATATATAAAGTATCAAGACACAAAGCTCATGGGTTGTGAGTGATGAGCAACTCTTGTCCGAGCTTCGAGCCTCGGTATCGGCCATTGTGATTCCGGCGTATCGGTCGTTTGTAGGAAGGTACAAACATCATTTTGAGGGAGGGAAAAGTATGGATAAATATATAAAGTATCAAGCAGAAGATATTGAGGCATTCATTGAGACTTTGTATGAAGGTAATCCTGCTGCCTCAATGTCTAGGAAGAGATTCTAAACCACCATTTGTAACCTTTGACTCTATGTATCATTGTACTATTAAAATTTTATGTAAATGTAAATGTGTTTTGTTTTGGTCTTTTAACTTATGAATCATCTTTCAACAACAAATACAAACATTAACAGCGTACTAAAATATCATACATATAACCGGGTCCTAGCCGTATCTAACCGGATATAGCCGGGTATTGGCCGGATCTCACCGGGTCCTTGCCGGAATAACCGGGCTATGGCCGGAATAACGGGCTATGGCCGGAACTTACCGGGTCTTGGCCGGATCCAACCGGATATAGCCGGGTCTTTGCCGGAATAGCCGAGTTTTGGACGGATCTAACCGGATCCTTGCCGGGAAAGCCGGGTCTTGACCGGGTCTAACCGGATCCTTGTCGGAATAACCGGGCTTTGCCGGATGTTACCGGGTCTTTGCTGGAATAGCCGGGTCTTGAACGGATCTTACCGGGTCTTGACCGGATAAAACTGAATATGGCCGGGTCTTGGCCGGATCTAACCGGATACAGCCGGGTTTTGGCCGGGTTGTGCTCATATAGTGGTGGTTTAGATTTTAGAAAGATATAAGTTTGAAATTATATTAAAAACCTCAAAATGTCACACATTGACAAAGGTATAAAGTAGCCTGTGTTCGGTCTTCGCCGGCGAATGGTGTTGTGAACAAGGACAATATATTAACCATGCGTATAGTACTTCGAATATGTTTAGCTACACAACACAAAACCTTGCTACAACTCATAGACTTTAAAGTGACTTTTTCTATACTCTTATCCAAAAGTAGTGGTGAGGGAGTGGGTCGGAGCAAATTGCGACAAGTGTTTATTGTGTGATAATGAAAGTTTTTTACAAAATGGGAGTAGTGGGTTGGGGCGTTGAAGCTGAGTGTGATGATTACTTTTTTTTTATTTATTTAACAATTTTTTTTGACACTTTAAAAATACAAATTACATCGTTAAAGATTAAAAATTAGATTTAAATTACTTAAACATAAAAAAGTAAAAATAAAAAAAGAAATAAAAATCCTGGCGTTAAAGATAAGGATTGACTGTTAACATTGAATTTTTACCACTGTTAACGCGTCAGAATTCAATGTTAACATTTAATTTTTTACACTTTCTACGTTAACATTTACCTGTTTTGGCGTTAAAGTTTACCTTTGACCTAACGTTTAACGTTAACGCCCACTTATAAATATCACACCTTTTACCTTTTAACCTCACAAACTTTAACCTTAAAGTCCATCTTGCCATCAACGACCACAATAAAAATAAAAAAAAAAAAAAAAAAAAGGCTAGCGATTCTCGTTCTGCATGGGAAGAACACGAAGAAATGGCCTTTGTCAATTCTTACTTGAATGTCTCCGACATCCGGGCGGAGACTAATGATACCAAGAAAGACTTTTGGGCCAGGGTGAAGCGCGATTTTCACCTCTCGCTTGGTAGAGAGAACGAGTACCGGAACATGGACATGATCATCTCCAAGTGGCATGCGCTCTGGGAGGACATGTTCGAGTTTGAGCGGTGTTATCGTGGGTCTGTCAACGAGCTGGATGACGAGGATGACCAGCTGGAGGACGCGATCAAACTGTGTTTTATACATATACATCAACTCAATTACTTGATATCATGGTGGGTAATATACATATCTCACAATCTCACATAGATATAATGTGTTCATTGTTTCTTTTTCTGAGTCTTTAAACATTGATTTTGTTGGTTCCGGGGTTTAGAAAGACGGTTTTGTAAAACGAAGTTTAATGCTACTACTTGTTACTTCAAGGCGAGTTCTCTCTGTCCTTAAAGCAATTTCGCCCCCACCGTTCTTTTGAACAATCGTGTTTTGGGTTACTGACGAATTGTCTCCCAAGATACAATGAAGCAACGTATGTAGCAATTATCAACACTACACGATGGTGGTGATAATCCGGATGAACTACCGAGTTATCGGGGGTTTCAAGATACTACAAATAATAGTTCTATAGCACTATTATTTATAGCAATCGGGTATACGAGAAGAAAGGTTTTGTATGTGTTTTTTGATGGTTTTTTGATGATCCCAAATAGCAAATTCGTCACCCTTTATATAGGCACAATGGTGACCCTTAGAAGAGTCACAATACCCCTTCATTTGCTCTTAGCGACGCTTCTGTTAAACCCAACAGTCACAACTTTTCAATTAGCAACGACTTAGAGACAGAAATAACCGTCGCTAACTAATACCAATTGAAATAGACGTGATGGTTCACACATGGACACCCTTTTAACAAAAATAACCGCCACCTTTGACGAATAGGCGCATCTTAATGACATGATGGTTCATTAGCGACGACTTTGTGACAGAAAAACTGTCACTAATTGCCATTCGTGAGTTACCTCCAAAACATAACAAAACTCTTTATTTTGTTTCTAAGATTCTACCTAAATTGACTTATGTTTGTTTTGAAAATAATACCTAACAATCCCCCACCATTTTCAAAATAGACATAGGTTTTTGAAAAGACACATAAGACCTAACCCGATTCAGAAATCCCCGAGGGTGTTATGCATAAGTAAAGATGGAATATTACACCTTGAATCTTTATGTAGTGAAAGCGCTCAAGCCTAACTAGGGTAAGAATGGTTGGACCAAAGCCATTGAACCATCTTCCTTTATATGTTAAACGGAAACGCTTCACGCATATCCTTCCTCTCGTTCATTCAATCCACTTTGAGCTGACCCAATTATACTGGCCATTGGTCTTATCTTGGTTTCTTAGAATGCTATAGAGTCAAGCCCTTAACTCATAGGAAGCGGCCTCACTTCCACATTCAGATAGGTGGACATTATCAAGAGTATTCCCGTAACTAAAATAACCCTAACACAATGTGTGTTATAATTCCATTAAGAACTGTTTTCAACCTTATTTACATTACGGTTCCAAGTTTTGCTAACCTTGGGATGGATTTAATATATTTTTTTTTTCAAAACTTCTATCACGTTCGGATGATATACTTTTGCTTGATCTAAAGGCTTGGTGAAGTACCAAGCGTTAAGTCAGGTTCCAACATGGGTGACTACTTATAGGTGGGCTTGAGTCCCATCCCTCATACTTCAATCAGTTTATGTACAAAAAGTTCTTACTCGATTGTAAAAACTAATGGTGATCACCCTATCTTTACAAACTGATTGAATTTCATATGGCTAAGTCCAATATTTTGAGGATTGACATGTAAACATAATTGACGACTTGACATTGTCATTGTACAATTATTATTACCAAGGAATTAGCCTTTATGATTTGTTTATTAACATTCCTTTGTATATTTTTTCTTGTTTGAAAAAAGCATATTATGATAACATGCCATAGTAAAACTTGTTATAAACAAGCTTCTTCGATTCTAAGACTTCACCCCCACCAAGTGCTAGTAACTAACCACTTGTGGATGCACATGAAAGTCTTCGTAATCAATAATGCAAATGGCATCAACATATTCTTATGATACTAAGCAAGCGTCTTTGCTTAATAAACCAAGTTTCATGGATTTCTTCAAGTAATTAAATACTTGGTTTGCCATATCCAAATGTCTTCTATTGATTCTATGCTATTGAATAATAAAAGTACTCATTTTCAATCCTCTGATAAATAGGGAAATTCCTTTGTATATCTACTAAGAACTAGAGCTTTGATATGTTCACTTACCGAGAATTCGGAATCTCCCGGTATATTTTTTGAAGAAGAGGAGGCTTTGGCCGGCAATGGAGAACGTGAGTTGGGATTACATTTGGTGGAGTTCACTGGGGTAATACTTTTATTTGTTGAAGTTATGAATACATTTTTTTATTTTCCTAGGTTACGCCAAAACATAGTTTCTTCTAATATGCTTTTAAAGGTGTAATGTTATCTAGTCTCATGCTTAAGGGTAAGCAATCATACAAAATGATACTGTATTTAGCGGCTAGCAATACTAGAGTGTATGGAAAATCTGAAAATAATTATATGAAACCGATTTTGAGGAAAACGTTAATTGAGAACCGAAACCGATTTTAGGTGTATTTTTCTTGGTTTTGACCCGAACTGAACCGAGTAAAACTGAAACCGCAAAACCAAAAACCATAATTATATGAAACCGAAAACCAAACCGAATAAATATCGTTTCGGTTTGGCTTTGGCTCGGTTTGGTTCGGTTTTCGGTTGATTTTGCTCAGCCCTATCAAGGAATACTAGAGTGTATGGAAAATTTGTAAATAATGAAACAAAGAATTATACCTATTAAAAATCTATTTCGTTTCTAATTGGGCATAAACATTTGGGTGAGTATTCTCCTGCCTGTAGACATTTCACAAATATAGATAAAATAATGAAGTGAAAGTTTGGTTTTATAGATTTTCCTAATTTTGTTAATATGAATTGTAATTGCTGTATTTGTAAATCTAACTTTCTTTTCCAGGTTATTGAAAAGGCTTGTACAGCTTTGGTGCCAAATATTGTTTGCGAATACCTCTTCAATTTATCCAAGTTATTTAACAGCTACTACCGCGAGGTATATTTTACTTGCATATGCTTTTTCTCTTACGGTATTGAATTCAAGTTAAATTTACAAAAAAGTTCAAATCTTTAAAAAAGCAACTGTGACGTCTTTTGTCCCGGTTTAGCATAATTTTGGTAGTTTTGCTAGGTTAGTGAAAGCAGAGATCATTGATACATTGTCTTACTAAATGCTTTTTTTTTTCCATACAATTGGTTTCTCTTAAAATAAATTAATTTTCTAAAAATAAGCTAATTTTCTAAAAATTAGTTTTTGATTATTTAAAATTTAATATGGTTTGGTTTATTTTGGCAGGTTTCGTCTGGCAAGCCCAAAGTAGTGTTGTGTAGGGCAACTGAAGTGGTAATGGCTAAGTGCTTTGATTTTTTGGCAATCAACCCGGTAGGCCTTTATCTAGCATATTTTTCTAGTTCGGTTTTTGGGTCCGTGTTTTGTTTACCCGAATCCTGTTATGCGGGACTATCTTATGTTCGTCAAGTTTACTCCTTTTGTGAAAGTTAGTTGTTAAGATTTATTTAAGTTTTGGGATTTATGTTCTATAATTTAAATTGGTCTGGGTCTCAACACATTTTATAACAGTTCTAAACTTCTTCTTTTTTGTATAGGGCTGTGGATACGACCGGGAATTATTGGAACTATCGGTTAAAGAAACGAGGGAAACTGTTAATCGTATAATTCCTTCTCCTTCTGAAGCTAGGTAATTACATGTTTAGACTTTGAAAATAATTGATATATTCTATGTCGTTTGTTTAATTTAAGTAAACTATATGGTTGTTTACGTAAAGTATTTTACCTTCTCATTATGTCTTGAAAATTGACTTCTTGTAAAGGTTGGGTCATTTTGTAATCTGTAATCAAAATATTATATATAATTAAAATTAAAATATATATATATATATAAATTTTAACAATTTTATTAGCTTATAATCAGTTTTAAAGAAACTAGTTTCACTAGGGGTGAGCACAAAAACCGAAAAACCGAATCGAAACCAAAAAAACCGAAAAAGTCAAACCGAAAAAAACCGCCCCATTTGAAAAACCGATGGTGGTGGTTTTGAATTTTATAAAAACCGAATGTTTGGGGCGGTTTTTGGTTGCATAAGAAAAACCGAACCGAGAAAACCGCCCCGCCCCACCTTTAAATATATTTTTATATACTTTTATCTATATAAGAGATTTGCTATTTAATTTTAAAGATTTGAGTATACAACTTTATCTATTAAAAAAAAAGCAAAAGTGTTGTTTATTATCTATACTTTCAAATTTGTTATATTTATATATATTATATCTTTGTTTTCGAGCAATAGTTTTCTTTGAATGTTTTTGCAAGCGAAAAGTGCAAAGCCGCAAAGAAATGCATTTTATATTTTAGATTCATGTTTGGTTGTTTCGTATGTTTTTTCGAAGCTTTGGATTGCTGGATATTATGCTATTATTGATATTTGTTTAAATATTTTTGTTTGAAAACTAGGAATCGTAAACTTTATATAAGATCAAAACTTGCTTGTTTTCAGGTAAGAAAAAACCGAATAAAAACCGAAACCGAACCGATTCAATGTCAAAAACCGAAAAACCGAAACCAAAAAAACCGACACCAAACGGTTTGTAGTTTTCAAAAACCAAAATATGCGGTTCGGTTTTTGGTTTTACCATAAAACCGCCCCACCCCGCCCCATGCTCACCCCTAAGTAACTAGTTTCACACTTATTTTTTCTATTGTGAAATGACACAAACCGGCTACAAAGGCATCTTTAGTGATAGTTGCTTTTTTTTAATCAGGTATCTTCGATCTCGATTTGAGCTGTTTACAATGAATGTGAGTGTTTCAGATCCTGATTTTGACGAAGGTTGTATTTTTGGGAAACTTTTGGTAAAAGATGCATTGGGGGCAAGAGCGGATGGGTTGGCGCAGGTAGATGAAGAGGATTGTTGTTACATATCGTGTTTCAACCATGAATGGCATGAACCACTAGGCATCGCCTACGATTCTTTGATTCCTTTTGGCGACCCAAGTTGTCGCCGTTCTGTCCTTGTCTCGTCCTCCGTTGAGGTTGATTTGCTTCTCCATGCTATGAGCGAAAGCAAAGATCAATGTTACTCGATATTCCATGGCAAGCGTAATGAACCCCTCTCAAATTTGTAGTATAAAATGAGAAGATTTTATTACGCTTGCCATGGAATATCAAGTAACATTGTAATTTTGAGAGGGGTTCATTACGCTTGCCATGGAATATCAAGTAACATTGATCTTTGCTTTCGCTCATAGCATGGAGAAGCAAATCAACCTCAACGGAGGACGAGAGACGGACAGAACGGCGACAACTTGGGTCGCCAAAAGGAATTAAAGAATCGTAGGCGATGCCTAGAGGCTCATGCCATTCATGGTTGAAACACGATATGTAACAACAATCCTCTTCATCTACCTGCGCCAACCCATCCGCTCTTGCCCCCAATGCATCTTTTACTAAAAGTTTCCCAAAAATACTACCTTCGTCAAAATCAGGATCTGAAACACTCACATTCATGGTAAACAGCTCAAATGGAGATCGAAGATACCTGATTAAAAAAAAAGCAACCATCACTAAAGAAAAAATTAAGTGTGAAACTAGTTTCTTTAAAACTGATTAAAAGCTAATAAAATTGTTAAAATTTATATATATATTTTAATTTTAATTATATATAATATTTTGATTACAGATTACAAAATGACCCAACCTTTGTAAGTCAATTTTCAAGACATAATGAGATGGTACAATACTTTACGCAAACAACCATATAGTTTACTTAAATTAAACAAACGACATAGAATATATCAATTATTTTCAAAGACCAAACAAGTAATTACCTAGCTTCAGAAGGAGAAGGAATTATACGATTAACAGTTTCCCTCGCTCTTTAACCGATAGTTCCAAGAATTCCAGGGCGTATCCAATTGAGCAGCCCTATACAAAAAAAGAAGTTGTTTAGAACTGTTATAAAATGTGTTGAGACCCAGACCAATTTAAATTATAGAACATAAACCCCAAAACTTAAATAAATCTTAACTACTGACTTTCACAAAAGGAGTAAACTTGACGAACATAAGATAGTCCCGCATAACAGGATTCGGGTAAACAAAACATGTACCCAAAAACCGAACTAGAAAAATATGCTATATAAAGGCCTACCAGGTTGATCGCCAAAAAATCAAAGCACTTAGCCTTTACCAGTTCAGTTGCCCTACACAACACTACTTTGGGCTTGCCAGACGAAACCTGCCAAAATAAACCAAACCATATTAAATTTTAAATAATCAAAAACTAATTTTTAGAAAATTAACTTATTTTTAGAAAATTAGCTTATTTTAAGGAAACCAATTGTATGAAAAAAAAAAGAAAAAAAAAAAAAAAAAAAAAAAAAAAAAAAAAAACATTTAGTAAGACAATGTATCAATGATCTCTCCTTTCACTAACCTAGCAAAACTATCAAAATTATGCTGCATTCAATAATATCACTGTTCCGAATTCTCAGTAAGTGAACGTATCAAAGCTCTAGTTCTTAGTAGATATACAAAGGAATTTCCCTATTTATCAGAGGATTGAAAATGAGTACTTTTATTATTCAATAGCATAGCATCGATAGAACACATCATATACCTCTGTATCAAGCATCTCTTCAATGCTGAATGTTAACTCAGATAATCTATGACTCTTTAACCATGTATATCTGTTAAGAACACAAAACACAAAACTATAAATATAGATAATTACGAAACTAGTGCATCTCTTTTATGAAACAAAGAATATAGCCATGTTACATTGTTGAATTCATTATATAAAAAAATTGTAACAGCAAGTTGACGAGAAAAGAACATTTACCACTCTCCCTCAGATTATTGATGACAATAAAGTAGAATAAGGGTAAAAATAGAGATTATAGTGACTATGTGTGCTTGAGCGTATTGGAAGTATGCGAGGAACTACGAAGAAAGGATCCAGATCTTTTTGATACAAAAAAACCAAAAGCTATTGCAATGGTGAAGCATCGTTTCTCTTGTTAAAATCTCCTCTCTTGAAGTTTCTCCTATCACTATGCTTTGGTTATTTTTTTTTCTTATTTGTTGTCAATAAGCTTTCTAGATTAAAAATAAAAGAGGGCCGACATTATCTATTTGGGCTGCTTCATTATATATTATATATTATATATATATACTAAAAGTGGGTATTTGGGCTGCTTCACACACATGTATCAAACAGTGCTTCGCACAGTAAATGTGCTCCAAAGTTGTACACCACTGTTACTGCTACAGTGGTTTCTACAGTAATTTTTTTTTTGCTACAGTGTCGGCCATCTTCCCCCACATCTCATTGATCTTCTTCATCTCATCAAACCCACAAAACCCACCAAACTAACACAACAAAAATTGCAGGTTCATTCATTTGAACCAAACCCAAATCCAAACAATACCACAAACAATTATACCAAATCCAAAACCAAACTATCGGATCTAATCTAACTGAATACAACCATATCGAATTAAAATGAATCCAAAACAAATAATAATACAACCAAATCGAATAATAAATAATCAAACCGAATAAAATAAATTTAAATTGAGACTAAAAATTGGCTCGGCTACGTGCCGACAGTCGAGACCCAAACAAACCCGAGATCACAACTAAAAAATGAAAAAATATACGACTCACCCCGAGTCAACACGAATTGACTCCCA
>CP139506.1:5998499-6135668 GCA_021014915.2 Artemisia tridentata subsp. tridentata | reverse complement strand
AAAATAAAAGATTGCCGACATTATATATTATACATATATACTAAAACCCAAAATCCCCTGGCCTCAAAAAACGTGATCCAAGTGGCACATGTCATTTTCTTATTTGTCCATTTTGAGGTTAAGGCTGAAATTGGGTTTGCTATTGGCCAAAGTATGTTGGGAAGTGTAATACCATCCTAATATCCAGTAATTTTATACCACACTCCGCTTAATCTCCTCTCTTGAAGTTTCTCCTATCTCTAATAAATCTGATATAAAAAATAAATAAAAAACTAATCAACAAATCCTAGATTCATCTAAGATAACAAAAACCATCTCAATAAAAAAAAAAAAAATAAAAATTAAAAAAATAAAAAAAAAAAACCTCGATCAATGGTGGTTTCGCTATCCAAACAGCCTCTTCGAAGGCTAAAAAGCTCCAGAAACGTTTAAAAGTGATCGATCTATCGATTGGGAGGATTTCGGAGTTCGCCGGAAAATTTTCCGGCGACGGCAGAGGTGGCGGCCGGGGATAGTTGCCGGTCGGAGTTGGTGTTTCCGGCGTGGGTTTTAGAGAGAGAGGGGAAAGAGTGTGTGTGAGTGTGTTATTAATGAGTGAAGAGAGATATAGAAATTGTGTTTTATAAAAATGGGAGGGACCAAAAGTGTACAAATGAAACTAAAGGGGTAGAAACGAGATAAAGGGGCGGAGGGGTTAGTTTGCCAAAAGAGTAAAACTTTTGAAATATTAATTGTGGGACCCATTTGACGTACCAAACGGACTCGAAAAATTATAAAACTTGTGTCATTGTTCTCGAAATAATTTTCCCAATAAAAACGAGTATAAATACGCATAACTTGATTCGTTTCGTTTCGTGCTTTCTACAAATAAAGTCAAAAACTTTTCAACATTCAAAGCATACGACAAGCAATTCCTGCAACAACGTGTGATACATTCTATTTCAAAACATAACAAAGATACCACATACTCTCAAACAATTCGAAACTCAAAGTACACGGCGAAAAATAATCCCACGGCAACTCACACTAATATGTGCCCTTTTCTACTAAAAAAAAGGAATGTCGCAATACATTTATTGACACAAAATCAATCAACACAACAATCCCGCAACATCGCGCGGGTTACCCCACTTGGTATATAATAAAACCCAAAATGTTGGGACATCGAAAAACGTGATCCAAATGCCCGGTGTCAGTTTTTCATTGACTAATTTCTTACTTAACTTGCAAACCCGCCCTTTTATTGGCTGTTGAGCCTCGAAAAAAGAGACGGGTACTCTTCACGAGCTTAAACCATCTTTCTATTGGTGTTCACTATCATTAACCTAAATTAAGGTTTCTGAATTATACCCATACACTCCTCGCTAATCACATATACAGGTTATGCAAATTCAATCAAGAGTATAAAAGAGTAAAAACCCAACAAAAAAAATGAAAAGTTTACCATTAAAATCAAAGTAAATTAGCAGATCATGAAGTGAAAATATATATATATATATATATATATATATATATATAACCACATCTTTATTCAAGTAGCCGACATCGAGATGTTGCAAACTACTTGACTCCCCATTCAACCACCACAAAACATCCATCGTCATTACCTTGACTTCTGAAGATCTTTTCATTACAATGTTGCAAACATCCATTAAGAACATATAATCATCTTGACTTATATAAAGTCAAACAAACCCACAAATCTATTTTTACCCGATACCAAGCCGCGTAAACCTTTAAATCAAACAAAAATATCCTAAAAACATTAACCATTTTCAAACCAAAAACCCCATAAACATGTCTGATTTTAAAAGAAAAAAAAAACAAAAAACAAAAAAAAGAAGGTGGAGCGGCGTAGGAGGGTGGTGATGGATCTTGTGGAGGTTGGTTCTTGATGTCTGAAATGATGGATCTAAATTGATGGGGTTGAAGAAGATGAAGGGTGGTGATGGATCTTGCGTAGGAGGGTGGTGATGGATCTTGTGGTGTTATGTTGTTGTTGTGTTTTGTATGAAGATAAACTAAGGTGAAGATGTAGGTTAGTGTGTGTTTGACTGTGGTGATAGTGTTTTGTGTGAAGATAAAATGACTAATTACCCTCTCATTTAACAGTCAACGAAAGTCAAACTAACGGCATTAACAAAATTGGACCAAACCCGTTACGGGTCAGCGAAAATAGGACAAGATCCGTTACATTTCAAACTATTGGACCAAAATCGTTATACCCGGTAAACCACGAAGACCAAAAATGTAGTTAACTCATATATATATATATATATATATATATATATATATATATATATATATATATATATATATATATATATATATATATATATATATATATATAAAGAAAAATAAAGAAAATGGACTTATATTAGAAGATGTACAAAAGTAAATAATTGATGAAAAAAGGTTTCTGGAGCAAGTTGAAGATTTAAGGCAGAGTCAAATAAAAACAAGAAAAAAATACGATTATTATTGATTATTTAGTTAATGAAAATAAATCGACACAATCGATTTGTTGCACACCGAGTCATAACCACGGGTGACTCGGTGTTACCCACCTTTAAAACTTTCGGATACAAATAGATCTTGGTCGGAAAAACTTTCGGTGGCACGCGGTGATGGTTGGGGAAGGTTTTTGAGCACGTATGTTGAAGAATTTAAATAAGGAGTTTAAAATACGAGGTTTGGTGGTGATGATGTAGAAAGAGGAGGGGCGGTGAGGGCATATGGTGTTCGCCGAAATGTGTTGCCGGAGAAGAAGGTATGGAGAGAGAAAGGGGCGGCTTCTAAGGTGAAAGGAATGTGTTATGACCCTAATGAGGTTATAGATTTTCTTTATATAAGCAAAGGACTAAGAATAAATACATAATGCCCCTTAGGGACTAATTGTGTAACTTGGGCGCGAGGTGGAAAGTGGCATTTGGCCAAACTTCCTATAAAACGAAACCGAGATAGATATGAATACCGAGTCACTTTCCCGAATAATTTTTATGTGTTTCACTGATTTTAGAATAATTTTTCCACTGAAAACGACTATAAATACGTCTATATTCATTTAGCACGTCCAAATAATCAAAATATTTATCGCTATATACTACACCCCAAAAAAGTCAATGGGTCGAAGGTGCACTTTTACGGTGCTTCCATTTCTACAGTGGCTTAAGTTAATTACTTATTAATAACGTACGATTTTTCCTAAAGCCAAAAAAATGAAAGTAAGAAGCCTAAAAGTTAACTAGATGACTCAAATGCAAATAAGAAGCCCAAAAGTAAAACTTATTAAGAAATTACAATGTTAAATCCTTGTGATTCGATGAAAGAAAAAGGTTTACGGTTTGAATTTTTTTGGTTGAATCTCGTTTTTTTTTTTTTTTTTTTTTTTTTACTAAATCTTTGTGTGTAACTATTCTGTACTCTTTATTTGACTTATTATTGCTATCATTACTTGTTTATAAAGCTCAAATTTGTAGTATAAAATGAAAGAAACGTTATCTTTAGTCATACATAGATTATTTTTTTCTCAATCTTTGTGGCTAACTACGTAGAATGCCATTGTTTGATGTGGATGTTTTAGTACCTAATTTATGGATAGGGTGAAAGATAAAGATACACAACATATTTATTCAAAACACATGATGTATGCAATATACATTCAAAATTACCATTGTACGCAATATATTTTCAAATTTGGTACAATGTACGTAATATGACCTGGCCAGCAAGTTACCAAGTTTCAAAGTTTGAAAATTAACAGGAATGGTCCTTGTGGCTTGCGTTGACTTTCACTGGTTATCCATTAACTTTTGTATCACTTAGAAAAGTTACAGTAATGGTCCTTATGGTTTGCATTGACTTTCACTTTTAGTCCGTTTTTATATCTTCTCACCCGCTCCTTTACGTTTTTATCCGTTTTATTACGTATTCATCCGATGTTATACGTTTTCGTCCGTTTCTATACGTTTTCGTTCGTTTTTATACGTTTTCGTTCATTTTTATACATTTTTATCCATTTTCGTCCGCATTTATACGTTTTCGTTCGTTTTTATACATTTTATACGTTTTCATCCGTTTTTATACATTTTTGTTTTACGTTTTCGTTCGTTTTTATACATCTTTATACGTTTTCGTCCGTTTTTATACGTTTTCGTCCGTTTTAATACATTTTCGTTCGTTTTTATACATTTTTATACGTTTTCGTCCGTTTTTATATGTTTTCGCTCGTTTTATACATTTTTATACGTTTTCGTACGTTTTATAAAAACGCACAAAAACGGATAAAAATGTATAGAAACGAACGAAAACGTATAAAAACGGACGAAGACGTATAAAAACGGATGAAAACTTATAAAACCGAACGAAAATGTATAAAAATGGATGAAAACGTATAAAAATGTATAAAATCGAAGGAAAACGTATACAAACGGATGAAAACGTATAAGAATGTATAAAATCGAACGAAAACGTTAAAAAAATGTATAAAAACGAACGAAAACGTATAAAAACGGACGAAACGTATAAAAACGGAAGAAAACATATAAAAACGGACGAAAACGTATAAAAATGTTTAAAAACGAACGAAAACGTATAAAAATGGACAAAAAGGGATAAAAATGTACCAAAACGAACGAAAACGTATAAAAACGAATGAAAACGTATAAAAACGGACGAAAACATATAAAATCAGACGAAAACGTAAAAAAACGGATAAAACGTAAGAGAACGGGTGAAAATGTATAAGCACGGACTAAAAGTGGAAGTCAATGCAAACCATAAGGACCATTACTATAATTTTTCTAAGTGATAAAAAAGTCAAGGGATAACCAGTGAAAGTCAAAGCAAGCCACAGGGACCATTCCTGTTAATTTTCAAACTTGAAAACCTGGTAACCCTGCTGATTCCAGTACATTGTACCAAATTTGAAAATATATTGCCTACAATGGTAATTTTGAAAGTATATTACGTACATCGTGTGTTTTGAATAAATATGATAATATTTTGAATGGGTATATGTTAGTAATACTTTGAATGGGTTTTTCTAAATTTTGGGCAAACATCAAGGTTAAGTTCTTATGTTTGCTTTATCCAAGTTTTTTTTTTTGGTATAGTGATATTTTGTAACATATTTGTTTCATTTGGCAAGTACCGAGGTATATTTATTCAATGTCGAATTGTGGTAGGCAGGTGAGTTGTATCCGGGGTATCCAAATACAACTGCTTAGGGGTGTTTGTTTGTGTTATAGTGATTTTGGTGGTTGTCTGCTTGGTTCAAGATTATGGGAAGGGTGAGGCCTGGTGCGATGAGTTGCATAGGGTGTTTGGTTGTGTATAGTGAGGCAGCCTGCACGCTACTTGTTTCGTTGGCATTAATGGTGAGGTACTTTAGATGTATCGTCTGTTGTTGTGAGTATTAGAAGGATGTTTGGTTGTGTTATAGTGTCAACTGATTTTGTTGCTCTGCGTGTAATACGAGGGTGTTTGAACACTGATATGATTTTGCATGTATGTATATATTAATAAAATGGGAATATAATAGCTACAATATTTTGTAGCTAATTGGCTACAATTTTATGCTACAAACTATGGGTCCCTGTCTTTTTTTGTGGGTCCCGAAGTTCATTTTATGAGTCCTGATTCATTTCTTGTGTATTTTTGTGGAGGATTGTAGCCAATTGGCTACAAAAATTGTAGTCAAGCTATCCCCTAATAAAATTTGTCTCTTTTTCTAAGAAATATTGATATGGTTGTCGCATTTTTGTTATATATGTTTGTTTATCTAAATTTTAGTTTTGAACAAGACACTACATGAGAGTGCAGCTATTATTTGGTGAAGTTCACATATGACACTAGTAAGCAAACAAGTTGGCTTTTGTGTATTTTTTCTTATGCCAAGTTGGATACTACACAGTACACACCCTATATAGAAACCGTTCTAAAAGCCATTTAAAATCGCACCTAATGCTCTTTTTCTGTAGTAGTGAATCAAATTAAAAATTAAAATTACAAGTGCACACACTTTTTTTTTTATATACTTTTTTCAATCGTGTTCTTCAGCATGCTATTTAAGTTTGTTTCAATAATTAAAGATATTTCAATCATGGGATCTTTTTAACTTTCAAAAGTTGTTTGTGTAACTATTAAAATAAACATTTATTTTGAACGGATAAGGTACATATTTGCCGCTGTATACCTTTTTTTAAACTAGAGAATACTCGTGCAAAGCGACAGTATATAGCGGCAAATAATTATACTTTCGAAATCGTGATTCTTGTTCGACCTTTGATGCAAAGTGTGTGTTTTTTGAAATACAAAACGTTTGTTTTTTAAAATTAATATATTGTGTGTTTTTGAAAAGTTATGAAATTTAGAATTAATCAAGTTTAAAGTGTGTTAAGCGTACTTAAAGGTAATTTATGCAAACTAATTCATTTAAGTTTTAAAATTAAAGATTAAGATTTCAAAAATATACATAAATTGTTTATAAGTACTAAGTGGTAGAGATAAGAAAAATAGGAGGTACAAAGATGGCTTTTAAACAACAGTTTGGGCCTGATAATTTGGGCTGAATTCTGGAATCTCGTATTACAGTCTACAACCATTTAGCCCACCAAGATCACGTTTTATCATTTCGTTTTATCAATAAACATTTTCAGCATCTCATATTTAGTCAAACAACTCAAAAACTCGCATATTCAGTCGTTTACTCAAAACAATTTGCCATATATTGTGGGTGATCATTGTTTTTACTTTTTGGCCGACTAACTCATAAGGTCTCGGTCCGCTGTCATACATACTTAATCTTGGTAAAGCCCCTTTTTTAAAACAATTGACGTGACTACTTTATATTTATTTGCACCTATCAAAAATTGAAGTTGAGATCTTTCACATTTTAGTAATAATAGTTACAAGTTTTTTTTATCATGGCCGGCTGCCGAGCAATTATGTACACTCGCTTAAATCATAGACTTGTACTACATAAACACATATATTGTATACCTATGGAAAGATACATCAAACAATTACCAATTTCTTTAAAAACAATTACAAACTATCAACGGATTCTGTGGTCGTTGAGAATTATTTTACCATTTTTGTTCATATCACTCTTAGTGACGTGGGTGTTGTTAGGTGGTGTTTGTTTTCTTTAAAAAGGTCTTAACAGCATCTTAATAGAGCAAAACTCTTAGTCGGTTAGAGCTTTTAGGTGTTGAGTGTGTTTGTTTTTTATTTTTCGTTCAGAGGCAGACATAGGTAAAAACATCTAAACGGACCAGACATGGAAGGAGCATCTTAATGTCTCTAGTTGAACTAATAAATATTCAGACGTTTTCTTTAAAAAAAAAAAAAAAAAAAAAAAAAAAAAAAAAAAAAAAAAATTATTTGATTTAGATTCAAACATTTCCGCCCCAGATTCAGATTCAGAGTCTCTTAATAAACAAACAACACCTTAGTGTTATTGGGATGTTATCTATCGCCACCTTAGTACATACCCTATAACACTACTATAACATAAACACTCTTTTTAATAAAAAATTTAAATTTTCTATAACACATCATCAAAAATACCAACTCACTCACAAGAAAAAAAAAATACCCCATAACACTCGCCAACCGAATAGCTATGGGCCTTATAACATAGCTATGGCACCAATAGCGGTGCAATTTGGTTATGTCATAGGGCAAGAAAAACTCTTATAAAGATGTCATACGTTAGTGAACCAGCTCGCTTAATAAAAATAGAACATGCTATATACAATAAATAACATGAAGTTATATATTATATAAGCAATTTCTTATTTCTATATCGTGAATATATATGATAGTGATTTCTAATATACATCACTGACCAAGGCAAGGGAAAAAAACAAGTTTTCATTTAACAACATCCTCTTTAATGTCTGTAAAGTAGTATATCGCATATAAGTTAGGGTACAATGGTACATTCCTTGAAAACAATTGACTTTACAAGCCAAGCCATGATATGATGGCTGTCTCTCGGATCATCCGTGACCCAAATAAAATCATTCAAATAAAATACTTCCGATGCGTTTAGTTGGAGAAAAAAATCTCTTGTTTTCTATCTCTAGTTTTGTAAAAATTTGGAAGGAAAATTTTTCTCCACAAAACAGTTGAAAATATAGAAAACACGTTTAGTTGATGTTTGTATTTTCTATTTTGAAGAAGGGAAAGAGGGTTGTGGGTTACAAAGGAAAACAACTAAAATTTGTTTTGTAGCTTTCCTTGTTAAGTTAGGAAATAGAGGATTTTGTGTTTTGCAAAATATTTTGTTGAAAAACGTTTATTTGAACACGATCTATGTTTTCCTTGTTTTTCACAAAACATTTTGTAAAAAACAAGGGTGTTTTCCCCCAACTAAACACACCCTTCTTATTTCCCTTTTTAGCACAAAAAGCATACATACATATTATATTAAGACCGGCCATAATAGTGCAAAGGCTCCCAAGACGTGTCTTCCCCTAATAGGGGGTCACCTCATAACACGCGTCTTCAACACCAAAAATGGAGGAATCGGTCGATTGCAAGATTGAGTCGTGAGTGTGTGTTTTTGTGTTTTTTTGTGTGTGTTTTGGAGGAGGATATATGTGTTTAAGTGTGATATATTTTGGTGGTGAAGTTGGTTATCTTATTACATTAAGATGATGATGAAATTGACTGTAAAGAGAGAAAGCTGGTGCGACACTAGGATAATGATGATGAATGCGGTCTTGTGCTCCCTCTTACACTTTAGTCTAATAGAGATGTTAAGAGTGAATTCAATATTGTTATGTAACTATAGTCTATAGTTGCTCATGGAGTTACTAGCTCTCACTCAATTTATTACACACCATTTTTTTCACATATTTGAAGTAAAGAAAGACACTTTTGAAGTCATATATATATATATATATATATATATATATATATATATATATATATATATATATATATATATATATATATATATATAGAGATGGGATATTATGAGAAGGGGTCTTAAAATGAGAAGGGTGGGAAGGATTGTGGGAGTGACATGTGTCACTTTGCCACATCATCATTCCGCCAAAATTTTTACTGCATCGTGATGCAGTAAAAATTTTGGCGGGAAAAATTTTTTTTTCCCGCCAAAAAAAAATTTTTTTTTTTGGGCGAAAAAAATTTTTTTTTTCCCGCCAAAATTTTTACTGCATCGTGATGCAGTAACCGTGATGCAGTAAAAAATTATACTGCATCGTGATGCAGTAACCGTAATGAAGTAAAAAAATATACTGCATCGTGATGCAGTAACCGTAATGCAGTAAAAATTTTGGCGGGAAAAAAAAAATTTTTTGCCCAAAAAAAAAATTTTTTTTTGGCGGGAAAAAAAATTTTTTTCCCGCCAAAATTTTTACTGCATCACGATGCAGTAAACCGTGATGCGGCATGATGATGTGGCATGGGGATGACACATGTCACTCCCACAATCCTTCCTACCCTTCTCATTTTAAGCCCCTTCTCATTGTATCCCTACCCTATATATATATATGTTCGAAAACATTAATATACCCAAACTACAATGATTTTTATGCATATTTAGATATATATGTAATTTTGCATCTTTGAAAGAATATATATGCAAATGGCCTTAGTTTATCGATTGCTATATATGTAAATCTTCGGTCTAGAAACGATGGTTCTACATGTGCGGTTTCCTTTTACAACAATTAGAAATTCTACAAGGCCCTACGTGCACTAGTGCTTATAATTATCGCAAACATTGCCGCAAGTGTGTGTGAAACTTCTTTTGTTAAATTTTTGTGGATGTGGCAGAGTAAAATGGTTTCTTATAAAGGACCATAAAAAGTGTCGTAGCTGGGCTATCGGGCTTGTGCAAACCCGCTTATATAATAACTAAAGATAACAATTAAAAATATATTGTAACGAAAAGCTTTTAACTTATGAGTTTTTTTATTTTTTTTTATTTTTTTTTTATCACTCTCGCCAATTTGAAGTAAAAACAAATATTTTGAACAAAATTTCATGTATCGTCAACATTTTGAGGTTGAAAATAAATTTTGAGGCCACAACTATATAAAGATGTATATATTTTGAGGCCTTTAAAATTTTGAAGCACTCTACGATAGCACACCTTACACACCCTCATATACGGCTCTGGCACTGAACAAAACGAAATGACTAGTCTGCAGCCAATATATTCATCATATATGACCCAATTCACATGTCTTTGTTTTTTAGCACATTGATGAACCTTCTATAAATTCCTAACAACAACCCTTCACGGACTCAATTATTTTTCATTTTCATGACCCTACTTAATGTTATCATCACCTTAATAATCCTATATATCATTCATCATACAACACAACTATATTTTTCATGGAACAACCATGAGTCCAAACATTCTTCTTGTTCTTGTTGTTTGTCTGTGTGTTTGTCATCTGTTTGCAGTGGCTCAGCCGTCGTACCCGACTTCTCATATCACAGTCACAGGCTCAGTGTTTTGCGACGTGTGTCACGATAACTCATTTACAAAACAAAGCTATTTCTTACCAGGTATGCTAATACTTATAAGTATTTATAGTACTATATGTTTTTGTACCTTACTTTTGTCTTATGAAACAGGTGCTGATGTTCATGTACAATGTAGATTTCAAGCGACTGCACCAGCAACTACGGAACAGATTATGTTTTCTGTCAATAGAACGACGAATAGATACGGTGTTTACAGATTGGATATACAGTCAGTTGAAGGAGTTGACTGCGTAGATGGCCCGGCCATTCAGTCATTTTGTGAAGCAACGTTAATTAGAAGCTCGGTTCCACGCTGCAATGTTCCTGCTGTATCTACAACGTCTAAAGAGATCACAGTCAAATCAAGATCAACTAATCATTGTGTTTATAGTGTAAGCGCACTCAGTTACAGACCGCTTAAGAGAAACTCAACGCTTTGTGGGACGTATGATGTTACGCTAGAGGAAGAAAAGATATCATCGGATTCTTTTAATTCCTCGAAGTTTTTCCTACCATATTTTCCGTGGCCTTTACCTCCATTCCCGCCATTGCCATCACTGCCACCATGGCCATCATTGCCACCACTTCCACCATTACCTCAGTTACCGCCTTTCCCTTTATTGCCACCTTTTCCTTCGTTTCCTCCATTTCCGCCATCATTTCAATTCCCTCCTATGTCGCCTTTACCTCAATTGCCACCTTTACCTCAATTACCGCCTTTGCCACCCTTAACATCATCACCACCACAACCGCCGTCTTTCCAAAATCCACCATCAAATTTCCCTCCTATTTCAAGACCTCCAGTGTTCAATCCAGGAGACCCAAGATCCTGGCAACCCAACATCCCTTCATTCAGTCCTCCATCGACACCAGCGCCACCACCTCCATTTGATCCAAGAAGTTGGATACCGAGATACCCTTTCGCCATTCCACCTCCACCACCCGGATTTGATCTAAGAGATCCAAGAACATGGATACCAACTAATCCACCATCTCCTAATAGTCGACAAAGCGAGCAACCATAGGCTACTTGGTCATATGTACATACATATATAAAGTTGTAACGTTCTTATGTATTTCTAACATGAATTTGGTCCAACATCCAACAAAGCTATATAAAAAAATGTACATTTATGCAAAACATCCTGATATATAATATGAAATACTACATAGAAGAAACTAAGCATCCTGGTTCCCTTTAACTTCTGACTTTTCTGTTCTCGAGCTCTTTTATCTGCCCACGTAACTCTTCAATGGTATTCATGGCATCCAAGGATTTGTTAAACAGAGAGTATTTATTTGTCTCCAAACCTGCCACTTCTTCCTCAAATTCTCTTCCATTTCATATTGTCGGCTTCTTTCATCGGAAAATATTTCAACGAGGGCTTCTTGTTGTTCGTCAATATGGTCCTTTGCATCTTTGACAAAACTGATGGTCACATCAGCCAACATTTGCTGCAGAACAAGAGTTATGAATGAGATACGTAATTTTAAAAGTGCAGATACCAATTAATACCAAGCTAATAACGTTGATTTTAGTCCATACGTTCTTATCGTTCTTTGTCACCCCATCAGCAGCTGGTTGCGCTGGCTTATACGTAATCTTCTGACTCATCATCATATCATTAACTATATTATGATGGATAACATCTTTTCCACGTAGGATAATTCTAAAATCATCTGGAATTCTCAGGTATAAAATTGAGGCATAACTCTGTAGAATTAAAAGAAAATATTCAGTCAGAAGCAGGACGTTGAATACTTAAACTATTTCATGCCTCATAATGTGCAAAGAAGGTAACTATACCCTGAATGAGTGGCGATAGGTTAGAAAATGGCGAGAGTTAGGATAATCTTTTGCCATCTCTATCTTCTTCGGATCTCGGGCCCCTCTAATTTGAATGTCCAGTCATGAATAGTCGGTTTAAAAATCATTTACAGTATAGATAAAAGTAAAAATCAGAGCATATAACAGAGGGGAATATAACAGACATGCATATCAGTGTCAAAATCAAGCTCTAGTTGTCCTTCTTCATCCTCCCAAATGTTGTATATGATGATTCGTGTGCCTTGATCGTCAAGATGATCAAACTAAACATATAACAGAAAGAATACCTTAAGGTATATGACGAATGTTACAATTCTAAAACCACAATAAGTCTGTGTAAACATTACCTGCTGCAGGAGATGTTCTTCACTCGAGTATGGTGACCACTGAACCAGTATATCCATGTTCTTTTTCCAATCATCAGCCGAAGATCGTGGAATGAATCATTCCCCACTCTTCTCCTCTTTTCTCAAAATCAATCTAAATTTGACATAAAGACATTATACGGAGTTAATCATGATAGTCAAAATACAATAACAAAAGTTATATTTCTTACCATCGGAACAACAATATCTTGCTTTCCAGTTTCCATTAAAAACGTGTATGATAGCACCCCGATACTTTGAGTTGGTCTGAACAAAATAGCAACACAGCTGGTTAGAATAAATGATGATACGAAATTATAATTGCAGAAACCATGTCTGATATAAATGTTTACATACCTTCCAAAATCCTGTCCTCGGTTACAGGTAAAAACTAAAACATCTACTCCAAGCCTCATTGCACTTGTCTTGAAACCGTTTCCATCTGAAACAAATAGACTCTCGAATTGGTAAATAATGCTTACATACTACTGGATCATATGTAATATACAGAACATATTAAATTGCAGATTAACTCACATTGACCAATAGTGTTGGCCAGTTTGCTTTTTTCAGAGTAGCCAAGAGACATGCACCCGCGCATTTTATCCGGAGTCATTCCTCCATTATCTGCCATCAATTATAACATTAAAATTGTTTCGAGACACACTCTAGGTTATGAATGATAACACTTGGATCATTAATATACCTTAGATCAGTAATATAACATTAAAGTCGTCCAGATACTCATTTCTCGTTATAAAATGTGCGATTATATTTCATGTGTTCCAAACTCAACTGCTTCTGAATCCTCTTCAATGCATCATCAATTTGGAGTTCGGGCGAACTATTGTTCCTGAAGAGCACCTTCAGCCGCCGACGCAACTAAATGGAAAAACTACTCAAGGCTGCGAGGACTTGGAATCAAACCGGACATACGCCAGAGCCGCCCTTTTCATTGGAACCATTGTACTATACTTTTCTATTTCAATTTTATATAAATATATATGTGTATTGTCACAAATAATTAGTCAATTTTTGTGCAGAGCCGTTTTCCTCATCATGGAGAGGAACAAGGATTCGTAGGTGGAGGTGACGGTGGAGATGGCGGTGGATACGGTGATGCCAGTGAAGTAGCAAAGGTGCATACGGTGATGGCAGTGGAAGTAGCAAAGGTGCATACAGATGCATCCGTATGCACCTTTGCTACTTCCACTGGCATCACCGTATCCACCGCCATCTCCACCGCCACCTCCACCTCCATCTACGAATCCTTGTTCGTCTCCATGATGAGGAAAACGGCTCTGCACAAAAATTGACTAATTATTTGAGACAATGCACATATATATTTATATAAAATTGAAATAGAAAAGTATAGTACAATGGTTCCAATGCCATGGGCAGCTCTGGCGTATGCCCGGTTTGATTCCAAGTCCTCGCAGCCTTGAGGAGTTTTTCCATTTAGTTGCGTCGGCGGCTGAAGATGCTCTTCCGGAACACTATCATCAAACCTCCCTGATAAAATAAATTTATCAGTCACCTTTTAAACATCAATTTTCCAACAACAATTCACTCTCTGACTCGATTTGACTTCACACAAATCACACCCATTTCCCATCTCAGCTGCCCAACTACCTGAGCCTTCCAATCTTTGATCAAGAAAAAATTAACAAACCACACTCTTCATCACTCCCTAATCCCAAACAACAAATCTTCTTATCAGCCCCAACCATCCATATCAACCCTTTTAATCCCAAACCCATTTTCCATCTCAACTGTCTCCCTTTATTTCTTAACTTAACGCTCATCAATTTTTTACCCGACCCGGAGTTGTGTGCACTTCTGACCTAGGTTTTTTATAGGGTTTGAATTGAGGTCATAAAGAACCACTACTTCCGCTGCTGCAGTTGCCGAAGTGTGTAGGATTTTTTGTGTTTAGATCGAGAGTGAGAGTGATGGTTTTTGTTTGTTCCGTTTTTTTTTGTTAGACCCTGTGTAGTGGGGCGCTTTAGGCCCCGATAACGCCCGAAAACGCCCCATAACGCCCCCCCCCCTCACTACCACGGGCGTGGTTTGCATATATTTTGGATAGGGCGTTTTGGTTACAACGCCTAGCAATTTTAATGTCCCAAGAAATCAAGCCGTTACAAACGGCTCTTTCTCCCTTATCTCTTTTTTTTTTCAAACACAATACCTTATTTTTACCTATATATAAACCACATCAAACACACTATTTTTTACACCGCTTGCACGGAATACAAACAAGTCAAGTCTCATCCATTCCAATTGAAGAAAGTATGGGAGTTTCTCCACACACATCAAAAATGGCTCGCTCAAACACCTTTGGAAGTTCGTACAACGAGACCGTCAAAACGGTCCAAAACTGCATCATCATCCGCCACCGAACACGAAAGTCAAGCATCCGATGCCCACACGTTCATCAACTTAAACGAGTTTGCGGATGAAGATGATGTTGTCGTTGAGCTGCCAAGGCCCGCGGGTAGGCGAAGTGGCAAAGGAAAAGGGATTTCCTCGTCCTCATCCGCCGGCACCGACAACAGCGCGTTGAGCCAAATTGCGGCTCAAATAGAAAGGCTAGGGGATGAGGCTCAAAAGCGTCGTGAGCTTAAAGAAAAAAGGTACAACGATGTAGCAACGATAATCAAAAGGAAAGATTTGGATCAATTGTTTAGAAGTACCGAAAGGATGAGCGACGCGCAACGAGCTATTAACGATCAAATCAATGCAGAAATCAAAAGAAAGTATGGTTTGTTGTGATTTTTTATTTACTTATGTATGACGTTTTATTTTAATTATGTATGACGTTTTTATTTTTATTATTATGTAATAGTTTTAGGATTTTTATTTCAATAAAATTGTCTTTTTATTAATATTATTTAGTTTTATTAATTAGTTTTAGTTATTAAAAAAACAAAAAAAACAACAAAAAAAAAGGGTGCCACATGGCGCAAAACGACCCACCCTCCCTTACACACCACTACACCACTTTTTCAACCAAGCCCCAGTATGGCCCACCCTCCCTTACACACCACTACACCACTTTTCCAGTAAGTGTAATCGCGATGGGGAATTAGGGGAGATATAATCCTTGTTGTTAACAGATTTAAGCCTTATAGCATGTGCCAAACTAAAAACTCTATGAAACATGGCCTGAAGTTCAAACTATAAGCTGGAGAAGTTGGTCCGGTTGGGGGTGGCTGAGCACCCGCCTGCCACCCCATTGGCTCCGCCCCTGCACCCGACCCAATCGAACGCTTAGCCAAACTTGTATCCAAAAACGCAGTCGTTATATTCAGTCTAACCACTTGTTGCATGTGCCATGCAGTCAAGAGGCTCCTTTTAGGCATGGGTGTTAGCCCTACTATTTACGAGCTAGATCAAGTTGACCCAACACGAGCTAGAGATATCGAAAGAGCGTTACGTAGACTCGTTGGGAACTCGATGAGTGTTCCCGTGGTTTTCGTTGGAGGGAAGCTTGTTGGGTCGATGGATAAAGTAATGGCTTCACATATAAATGGGACGTTAGTTCCTTTGCTTAAGAAAGCCGGTGCCCTTTGGCTTTGACTAGGAAGACTTCAAAAAGTCAAAATTGGACAATTATTTTGGGACGGATGAAATATTATTTGATTAGTTATTTGTTGATTGCATTTGTGTAAATTGTTTACAATGTAATGCAAGATTATCAATTCATTATTTGAGCATCAGATATATGGATTTTATAGTAGAGTTTTGATTCCTCCTGAAGACGCATGAACAAGATTATGAGTTTATTCTCGTGTCCATTCTTACATTTGGGTCCGTTTTGAATTTCTAAAAATTGTGTCTAACTATTAAAATAAACATTTAATTTGGAAGAATAAGGTACATCTTTGTCACTATGTACGTTTTTGTGAAAAATGAAAAGTTGGTACAAAGATGGCTTTTCAAACAACACTTTGGGCCTGAGTATGGGCTGGATTTTAGAATGTCATATTACAGTCTACAGCCATTTAGCCCACCATCTACGATTTTGATGAAATTGAATGTGATACATACATTTTTATCACTTTTTAGCCGACTAATTCATGGGCCTGATCAGTCAACCGTCATGCATGCTTAATCCCGATAAAGCCCTCCTCTTTTGAAAATATTGGTGTGACTACTTTATATTTGTTCGCACCTACCAGAGATTGAATATGAGATCTTTCACATTTTAGTGATAACAATCAAAAGTTTTTAGACATGCTGAGCTCCACATATTCTTGTACAGTCAAAAGAGGATCGATTCTGTAAAAGATTGGATTAGTAAATGTAAATTCACCGAAAAATCTTTGTGAGATCGTCAATATTGTACTAAGGGTGCCTTTAGAGTATACCGAATTAGTATAGCCGGTTGCCGAGTAATTGTGTACATTCGCTTAAATCATAGACTTGTACATACAAACATATAATGTATACCTATGGAAAGATACATCAAACAATTATCAAATTGTTAAAAAAAATACAAATTATCAACGTATTTTGTGGTCGTCGAGACTTATGTTACCATTTTTGTTCTCATGGAGAGGTAGGTGAAGTTAGTGTTATTGGGATGTTATCCATCGTCACCTTAGCACATACCCTGTAACACTAATAACATAAACACTCTTTTCAATTAAATTTCTATAACACATCACCAAAAATACCCCACTTACTCACAAGAAAAAAAGAAATACCCCACAACACTCCCAACCGAATAGCTATGGGCCTTTTAACATAGTTTAGCTAAGCCATAGGGTAAGAAAAAGCTTTATAACGATGTCATATGTCACTGCACCGGCTCTCTTAAAAAAAGAACATGCTATATAATATATATATATATATATATATATATATATAACATGCTATATATATATATATATATATATATATATATATATATATATATATATATATAAATGAAATTACATATTTTATAAGCAATTTCTTTTTCTATATCGTGAATATATATGATACTGATTTCTAATATGTATCATGTTGGCGTATGTGTCCGGACGGCCTGACTTGTCCGGCCATCCGGACGGTATAAAATCATCCGGTAGGAACCGGAAGGCACCAGCTCGTCCGGCCAGCACAACTGTAAGTCATAGGACAGGTGGCACCACCTTTTGGACAGATGACAGCTGCAGACGCCGCCGCCGCCCCGGGATTTACGGGATTGTGTCAGCGACATGTTCCCTGAAAACCCGGCGCCGCCAGTTCAGGTATCGAGGCTGGGCACTATAAATACCCAGCTCATTTACTACTCTCAACCAACTAAATCGTTAGCATTTACTCCATATTACTGTTTATAGCCTTTCGGAATATCAAATACTTACTCTCACGCCGGAGGTGGGTCCTGGGATAACACCCGGGGCGAGCCTAACGCGTATTGTTGTGTGCAGATACCCGAAGGATCCTTGGTAGTCGGAGGGATCGACACACAAGCCTCTCGGAAGAACCCTCACCTAGTTCAACCGAAAGGCCTCCTTTATTTGTCCGAAGTGATTGCAAGAAATTACTTCAACAAATTGGCGCCATCCGTAGGACCTGCCGCTCGATCTACCTGAGGTTCGGAATGACAGGTCCTACACCTATTGTTACCCTTGTCCGGAATGCAGGGGGAGATGGGGGATTCGGAGGAGGAGACCAAGACCCTCCGGATGTCCGAGCCATAATTGAGAGTCATCTTTCGGCCCTGAAGGAGTTGTTCAAGCAACCAAGCAATCGCAGCCTGATAAGCCCCAGAATGCTGAGGCTCGGTGACGAGCACGAGGATACCGAGGAAGAGGACATCGAAGGGTCACCATACGGCAAGGGGAAAATGGTGGACGATGACTTGAGCAAACCGTTTAAAGAAGTGATAAAGTGCCCGTTCACGAGAAGGATCATAGAGTTCTCGGCTCCCAAGCACAAGATACCGACGAACCTAAAACTATACGACGGAACAACTGATCCAGACGACCACATCAATCGTTTTACCGGAGCGGGAAATCACGAAGAATGGCCCATGCCCGTATGGTGTCGAATGTTCCAGCAAACCTTGGAAGGGAAAGCCAGGGGATGGTTTGATAAGCTTCCGACAGGGAGCATTGATAGTTAGGATGAGCTTCAGAAGAGGTTTCTGAATAGGTTTAGTATGTTAAGGGTAAGCACCAAGGACCTTACGGAGATCAACAAGATTCACCGGAAGGCTAATGAGAGCCTTTCAGGTTTTAAAGAGAGATGGGTGTGTGAGGTCAATTATTTCCCAGACGCTCCAGAAATCATGCAAATCGGTTCGTTCCTGAACGGTCACCACTGCCCGGAATTGGCAAAAAAGTTCTCTGACAAGATCCCTAAGACTGTCGACGAGATGTTGGAAAGAATTGATGATTTCGTCCGTGCCGAAGAGGCTTTCCGGACAACGAAACTGCCGAAGGGAGAGAGAATGGAATCTCGGCCTAGCCCGTGCCACAGCAGAAGTGACCAACAACCAAGGCCCCCTTTCGGAGGAGATCGCCGCCGGAATAATCTCAAGATTGATTTCAAAGGACGCAGGAATGATTACTATGCTTCTTATGTTCCCCCGAAGCATGACAGCACTGGCCGGATCGATCCTCGCCGCACGGATATCCGCCGAAATGAGACAAGACCGATAGATCTGAACGCCCTGACAAAGACACCGAAAGAGATATTGGCAACCGAGCACCAACTGAAGTTACCACAGCCTCCTCCCACGAAGGGGAAACCACAAAAGGATTTCGAGGACCGGTACTGCGACTATCATGGTGAGAAGGGACATCTCACCAATGATTGTTGGCAACTCAAAGAGGAGATAAGAGCCGCATTAAATACAGGGAAGTTGGATCATTTGTTGAAAGACCTCAGGCATAGAGGAAAAGCCACCCAAGGGGGTAACCACCAGGGGAACAAGGGAAAAATCATTAACATGATCCGAAGCTCAGTAGCCTCTCGAGGAGGAGAAAGGACAGACGCAGAAGAGTGGATGAACGTTCCAATAAGCTTCCCGTCCATCCTTTCGGGTGAGATGTCGGATGAACCTCTAGTGATTGAAGCCGAAGTGGAAGGGATGACAGTACAAGGGGTCTATGTAGACCCTGGTGCTTCGATGGAAGTGATGTATGAACACCAATTTGAACGATTAGACCTTTCGGTCAGAGCCCGGCTGAAAGAGGTCGACACAACTCTGGTAGGATTCACCGGGAAACCCGTTAAGCCACGAGGAGTGGTAGACTTGGAAATCTGCTTCGGAAGTCAGGACCGATTTCGGAAAGTTTTGATGGAATTCACTGTGATTGACTCGCCCTCTTCCTATAACGTCATATTGGGATGTACCGGGTTAAGGAAGTTATAGGCCGTCCCCTCGACTATCCACTCGATGGTCAAGTTCCCTACTCCAGGGCGGTATAGCAACGCTAGTCGTGCGGCCAAAAATTCAAGGGCACCATGGATCAAGGGAGGAACATGTGAAGGAAAAGGAGATAAAGGGAGAAGCCTGGAATGCTGAAATAACAAGTGGGTATACCGGAAGGAGAACCCGTCATCTGGAAGAGGAACGATGGAACTCATCACAAAAACAAGGGATGGAATCCGTCATTGGGAAGAACGATGGAGGGGAGACGATCCAATGCTACAGCCGAAAGGCTCTTGACAGGTCGGCCAAGGTAGGAATAACAGTTCAGGTAACTATTAATGCGAAGCAACCATTAGAATATATTGCTATTTCATTCTCGCCAATGTTTGTTTTCATTATAAACTAACAGAAGGAACAAAAATACCTTCATAACTAAAGGCAGGTAATCTCATATGTCGGTGGAACAAAACCAACAGGGATGCAAGCCAAGAAAAGCATGAGCCCACTGAAGAAATGGAAGCTTGCCGAACGGGACCACACGAGTCGCGCGAAGGCAGAAAGGAAAGCACCACAGGCATAACGGACAACCGATTGTTAAAAATGTATCCATGAATGTTTGGTTTATATATCTTATGTAATGCCCGAAAAGGCTTGATATTGACTATTTAAATGACAAATGTAGTTGTCCCACCGTTGAAGGGAGGCAATTTTCCTACAATACATCATTGCAATACTTGTTACATTCTGAACATAAGCCGAAAGTGGCCCCTCCGGAGATTTGTGTGGTCAATGTTCAAAAATGGTATGCCCAAAAAGGGGTTTACCATATGATTACGGCAAAAAGGCCGAATGGCGTGTGTCGCCCAAAAATTTCTGAACATAAGTTGAAAGTGATCCCTCCGAGAGGCTGGCCCCCTTCCGGAGATTTGTGTGGTCAATGTTCAAAGATGGTATACCCAAAAAGGGGTTACCATAAATCCTGGCGGAAAGGCTGTACGGCGCCCAGAAAGGGGTGACCGAGTAATCATTTATCATATCCTGAACATAAGCCGAAAGTGGCCCCTCCGAGAGGTTCGCGCCCTCCGGAGATTTGTGTGGTCAATGTTCAAAGATGGTATGCCCAAAAAGGGGTCTACCATGTAATCACGGCAAAAAGGCTGAATGGCGTGTGTCGCCCAAAAACGCTTAAGCTTGTACCTCCGGAACTATGCAAATAGTGAAGGTAATAAAAAACAAGGATTATACGTTCGTAATCAAAATCTAGCTCAAACGTAAGCTTGTACCTCCGGAGCTATGAAAATAGTGAAGGTAATAAAAAGCAAGTGGTACGTTCATAACCCGAGTGTAGGCCGAACGTCAGCTTGTACCTCCGGAGCTGCGCAAGCAGCGACGGTAATAACAAACAAGTGTTCGGCACACATTTGGGGGTCGAAAATGCAAGAGGAACGAAAGGATAATATACGATCCACAGAGGCTAAAGTTGACCAAGCAATCCGAAACTATCTCATCTTTGGAGCCCAAGTTGTTACATTTTTGTTCTACACATGCGGTATAAAAAAAAGTTAAAAAAAAAAAAAAAAAAAAAAAAAAAAAAAAAGGGGGGGGGGGGAAGAAGGATCAGATAATCATTGACAATGGCAAATTTACGAAAGGAAAGACACCATCACGTAAGCTAAGATGAAAGCTCCGAAAGGTCAAAGCAACATTAAACATCCCGGTTGACCAAGAAGGTATATTGCTCCGGAAGTAAATAAAAATGTGAAAATAAGAAACATGGTACAGGCCGAAATATGTAAAGCAACCACACGGCTAGACATACAAATTAACAGGAAACCATACAGATTGTTCGTCACAAATTATTACAATCATCCGAATCAAATAAAATTGTTTTTAGCTCAAAGGCCTTACAACCCCAAATGTGTTTCAAAGTAACAAGTTTAAAAGAGCTTCACAAGGAATCCTAAATAATCAAGGGGCCGACTCATCCCCTCCAGCAATAGACCCCTGGACGTTAGCAACTTCGGTCTCGGGAGCCCCGAAAGTTGATCCATCGGCAGCACCGGCAGTTTGGTTCTCGGCGGAGGTAGATGGAGCAGGGTCAGGAAAGATCTTCAGGATTTCATCAAGAGACTTAAGATAGGAACCGCTAATCTTCTTGATGTAGGGATACTCTGCGGTGAATAACCCGTCGTACAACGGTCAAACTTCTTACCAGCCTCCACATCCAGGTCATCCATCTTGGCCACAATTTTAGCCACCTCCTCCGGCTTACGACCCACAACCACACCCTCCAAAAAGCTGGATTGTGAAGACAAACTGAAAGGGCCCGCCAAATGCTCCTTATATTCATGACTGTTCAAGAGACGACGAACCACCTCCGGGATGACATCCTTCACAACCCTAAACCGATCCATCTCCTTACGGCCCAGTCGGGCGATAAGATCCTTCTTTACCTGGTGGAGGACCAGATTGTCTTTTACCTCTTCGCTCAGCTTGGTCTTGGCTTTTTCCAAATCAGCCTCCAAGGCACTGATCCGTTCCGCCGCGGCCAGCCTCTCGTCCTCGACTAACTTCTCCAACTCCTTAACCTGACCCATCAACTCCGATTCCCTCACCATACAAGTGGAATGCTCGGTCCTCAGCTGTTTGAGCTCTCCCCCATTCTTTCCGAGGTTTCCACACTGTTGGTGGAGACGATACAGCTCATGATGTTCATGGAGAAGATTTTCGAACTGGAGCAACAGGTCCGATTGAGCTACGGCCCCCATACCCAATAGCTTCCAGGCCCGTTGAGCAGCTTCGGCATCACACAAACTCTCCAGGAACGACTCCTCCTTCGGAGTCGGCAGATTCATCATCAAATCCCGACAAACTTCCCAACCATCCAAACGATCGTCCTTACGAACTTTCCACCCCGGAACGTGCAAAGTTGAGGAGTCATCCTCATCAGTTACTTTCTCCTTCCCATGGCCAGAGCCAGCACCGGAGGAACCCCCTATATATATATATATATATATATATATATATATATATATATATATATATATATATATATATATATATATATATAAAGGGAGAAGAAGGTAAGAATAAGTGACGATTATTATCAAAATAAATGCAAAGGCAAAATGCAGGGATTGACATTTCCGAAGAGCTTACCAGCACCAGCGGCCTCGGACGTGAAGCCCACGCTAATACCTCCTTGGCCCTCCGGCTGTTTTTCACAACATCGGTAAAACCGATACTGTGATACCTGGGGGGGGACATGTTGGTGTATGTGTCCGGACGGCCTGACTTGTCCGGCCATCCGGACGGTATAAAATCATCCGGTAGGAACCGGAAGGCACTAGCTCGTCCGGCCAGCACAACTGTAAGTCATAGGACAGATGGCACCACCTTTTGGACAGATGGCAGCTGCAGACGCCGCCGCCGCCCCGGGATTTACGGGATTGTGTCAGCGACATGTTCCCTGAAAACCCAGCGCCGCCAGTTCAGGTATCGAGGCTGGGCACTATAAATACCCAGCTCATTTACTACTCTCAACCAACTAAATCATTAGCATTTACCCCAAATTACTGTTTATAGCCTTTCGGAATATCAAATACTTACTCTCACGCCGGAGGTGGGTCCTAGGATAACACCCGGGGCGAGCCTAACGCGTATTGTTGTGTGAAGATACCCGAAGGATCCTTGGTAGCCGGAGGGATCGACACACAAGCCTCTCGGAAGAACCCTCACCTAGTTCAACCGAAAGGCCTCCTTTATTTGTCCGAAGTGATTGCAAGAAATTACTTCAACATATCACTCACCAAGGCAAGGGAAAAAAAACAAGTTTTCATTTAACAACATCCTCTTTAATGTCTGTAAAGTAGTATATCACGAAGGCATATAAGTTAGGGTACAATGGTACATTCCTTGAAAACAATTGACTTTATAAGCCATGCCATGATAATGATATGATGGCTGTCTCTTGGATCATCCGTGACCTAAATGAAATCATTCACATAAAATACTTCTTATTTCCCTTTTTAGCAGAAAAAGCATACATACGTATTAGTATATTAATACTGGCCGTAACAGGGCGCACCGAGTCTTGGGCATTCCAAACGCGTCTTCCCCTATTAAGGGGTCACCCCATAGCACGCGTATTCAACGCCAAAAATGGAGGACTCGGTCGATTGCAAGACCGAGTCGTGAGCGTGTGTTTTTGTGTGTTTCTGTGTGTATGTGCATTGTGTTTTGGTGGGGTATATATGTGTTTAACTGGGGTATATTTTGGTGATGAAGTTGATTATTTTATTGATAAAGTTCGTTATAGAGAGAAAGTTGATGTCGGTGGAGAGTGTGATGTTGAGCTCCTTATTATACTTACATTGTGTTCTAAAAAAAATATAACGCAACGTAAAGGAAGGAAAATAAAAGTAAATGAAAGAGTAGTAAATGAAATAAATTAGAAAAGAAATTGTGTGTTATTGAGTAAAAAAATAAAAATAAATAAATAAAAAATAAAATTAAAAAAATGTGAAAATATTTTCTCACTATTTTATATTGTTGCTTTTACAAAATTACCATCATACCTTTAAAAACAAACAAAGAACTGTAATTAAGGGTATTTTTGTCATTTGCTTTGTGTTTATACTTGTTTACTCATTTTTCATCCCAAATGTGGTCAGAAAGTTTTTTTTTTTTTTTTTTTTTTTTTTTTTAAAACCCGAGTGCCTTCACAACTTTCCCTCCACTCTCCTCACTTCCGTTTTTTTTAAACTGAAAACATGACCATTTTTTAAATTTTCGGTCTATAAACGATGGTTCTACGTGTGCGGTTTCCTTTTACAATAATTAGAAATTCAACAAGGCCCTGCTTGTACTAGTGCTCAAGATTATCGCAAACATTTACCAAATACAAAATGATTGGTGGACTACACTTGCCGCATATGTGTGTGAAACTTTTTTGTTAAATTTTTGTGGATGTAGCAGAGTAACATGGTTTGTTATAACCAAAAAGGACCCTAAACACTCAGCTAGCTAGGCTAGCGGGCCCTGTGCAAACCCGCTTATATTGTTAGTCGTATAATGTGTATAGCCCATGAGTCGTTTGTATGGGCTACGACTCGATAGTATTATGAGTTAGGGTTAGATGTCTATATAATGTAATCTTCGGTTATTATCAATGCATGAAACACTATTATCCTACATGGTATCAAGCCACATAAACTGTCGATCCTTCTTATAATTTTTCTTTTTTCGGTCGATCTTTTTCATAGTTTTTTTGGTTTGTTTTTCGACCTTTGGCTTTTTCTGATAGCCAGTCGACTGCTATTATCTTTTCTACACCGATCGTTGGTTTTTAGTGTGATAACCAGTCGGTGCTGATTGCTCATATTGTTTCTCTATTGGTGTTTCAATTGTTCTCTTTTGATATCATCTGTATTTACCTTGTAGCCCTTTACTGCTACGTTGAGATTTTTTTTTCAACACACCAAAACAACAAAAACCTAACCCTAACTTTTGCCGTTTATTGCTACGTGTGGATTTTCAACACAACAAAACAACAAAACCTTAACCCTAGCATTTATTGTAGTCAATCGACCTTCACCAAAACCCTAACCCTACTCTAAATCGACCTTCCATTAACAGAAACTAAGTCACTATGACTGTCACTGATCCCTCTACACCCGTCATCCTTCTTTCAGACAAACTCATGACTATCACTAATCTTAACAACCTTATTCCGGTCAAGTAAGATGTCGAGGAGATGAACTACTCCTCATGGCTTTACTTTTTCAAGAATCTTTGCAAGGGGTATTCTATTTTGGACCATATCTTGGGCAAAACTCCGGATGAAGCATCCTCAAGTACTACACCACCACCTCACGATGCCGAATGGTTAAATATTGATACCATTATTCTCTCTTGGATCTTCATCACCATGTCCACAACTCTTCAACAACGTCTTGTTGTTGAGGATCCTCAAACGGCGAAGGAAGCATGGGATCTAATCGCTTTGATCTTCAATGATAATTAGCGTTCCCGTTCAATTGCTTTAAAGGCCGAATTACGTGCATTGAAGCTTGGGGATATGACAATCGATGCTTACTTTCGTAAGATCGAGAACATTGCAACTATTTTAATGAGCCTTGGTTCGCCTATTAGCAATGAAGATGTGGTTACATTTGCTTTGGAAGGGTTGCCCGCGAAGTATGATAGTGTCTCCACCATTATTGCTCATCGTGAGACGTTTCTGGACCTTAAAACGATTCGTTCTATGCTCACCAATGAAGAGATGAGGCTAAAGTCACGTGTTCAAGAAACTTTTGTCGATTCTACCTCTTCCTCACCCTTGGTTTTATTGGCTAACTAGACTTCCATTACGAGGCGTTCTACTTCATCTAATGATAAGGTTATTTATACGTCTACTCGACCTTTTACTATTCCTGCTACCACTTGCAACAATTTGTCACAACATGATACACTCACTCTACAAACTCTTTTGGCCAAGATGGGTTCTCATTGGGAGGGGGGGTTAACGAGGGTGATATTAAGTTATAAAGTGCTACCCAAAATTTACCACAAACCAGTGGACTCAACTCACCCCTAGCCTGTTATACGAGTCCATCTTACTCCCTTAATAATCCTCCACCAGGCTTTGTTTCACAGGCCCACAATCCTAACTACCATCAGGCCCAATCCCCTATTTACGTTGGGACTTATGGTAACGGGGGTCAACCAAATTTGGCAAGGCAACATCAGGGTTCACCAGCGATGGGGGGTCAGTTTTTGGCAGGTTCACAACAACAGGTTCAACCTGCGATGGGTCAGGTCTACATGCGCTTGGGGGTCAGGTTCAACAGTTGGGTTCACATGTGATAGGGGGTCAGTTTTTGGCAAGTCCATCGCCACAGGTTCACAATAGTTTGGCCAGTCCATTGCATGTTAATGGTCAACAACAGGCTTCTACATTAGTTCATGGTCAACAACCGGGTCAACTACCGGGGCAGGAGACAATTTTACCAAGTGCGTTTAATGCGGTAACACTTCAGGATCATACCGTCGGTAACTGGAATATGGATACAGGTGCGTCATCCCATCTTAATGATAATGTCAATGTTCTTAGTGATGTTTTTAATTCATGTATTTATCCCTCTGTTGCAGTTGGTGACGGGCATTCTACTCGCGTTATCAACTCTGGCCATAGCATTTTGCCTATTCCTCATCGACCCCTTCATTTAAATAATGTCTTAATTACTCCTAATATTGTCAAGAATTTGATGTCTATTCGTCAATTTGTTCATGATAATTATTGTACAGTTGAGTTTGACACTTTTGGATTTTCTGTTAAGGAGTTTCAAACGCGCCGAGTGTTGCTCCGCTGTGATAGCAATGGAGATCTTTACCCAGTCACTCAGCCTTCCACCATTTCGCATGCTTTTCTAGCAAGTCAGTATACGTGGCATTAGCGTCTTGGACATCCAGGAAGTGAAGTGTTACGTCGTGTCCTTTCAAGTAGTTCTATTTCATGTAATAAAGAGAAGTCTCTCGTTCTTTGTCATGCTTGTCAGCTTGGCAAACACGTGAAACTTCCATTTGTTAGTTCTCATAGTTTGGTTCAATTGTCATTTGATATTGTACACTCGGACTTGTGGACTTCCCCAATTCCGAGTCTTCAAATACTATGTCTTATTTTTGGATCATTATTCTCAATTTGTTTGGGTTTATCCTTTAGTTAATAAATCTGATGTTTTGTCCAAATTTATGTTGTTTCGTACCTTTGTTCATACTCAATTTAAGTGTGAAATCAAGTCTTTTCCGTGTGACCATGGTGGGGAATTTGACAACCACGCTTGTCATAAACTATTTTCTGATAATGGGATTCAATTTCATTTTTCTTGTCCTCATACCTCTCAACAAAACGGGAAATCCGAAAGGATGATTCGAACTATAAATAACCTTATCCGTACCTTATTATTTCAAGCTCATCTCCCTCCCAATTATTGGGTTGAGGCTCTTAATATGGCTATTTATCTATTAAATATTTTACCCTCACGTGCCATTGACAATGAAGTCCCATTTACTCGCCTTTTTGGATTAACCCCTGACTATAGCCTCTTACGTACCTTTGGGTGTCTTTGTTATCCACACCTTGATACTAATAACAAACTGGCGCTCGGGTGACACCTTCCATTTTCTTAGGTCATGCCACCAATCATCGTGGTTATCGTTGTTTAGATTTGAACACAAATAAAATTATCCTTTCACGTCATGTTACTTTTGATGAAACTATTTTCCCGTTTGACTCAAAGACACCCACTGCCAGTCCCTCTTATGATTTCTTGGATGACTCATCTAATGTCATTTCCAACATCCTAAGATTGTCTCCCACCACTTCACCCAATGTTCAAACTGATCCTCAAGATGTTCCTACCATTATAATCCCACCTCCTAGTCCAACTTCTCTACCAACTTCACCACCAACTGCACCAGAGCAACAACCTCCCACTACTCCCATTTCCATACCATCACAGCGGCTTTCGTTTCTGTTTCCCCCGATCCACCAACCCCACCTGTTAACCCGAAACCTGTTTTGATTCACCCCATGGCTACACGTTATCGTGTCAGGACTAATCGTCCCACTCAGCGTTTTACTTTTCATGTGTCTTCTGTGTCTCCGTTACCTAAGTCATATAATGCTGCGTTTAATGATCCCAATTGGCAAAATGCTATGTGTGATGAGCATGATGCACTTATTAAAAACAAAACCTGGACTCTTGTACCAAGACCTGCGGAAGCAAACATTATTCGTTGTATGTGGTTGTTTCGCCACAAGTATTTAGCAGATGGTACCCTTAGTCGTTACAAGGCTCACCTTGTTGCGAATGGCAGCACTTAGATAGAGGGTGTTGATGTTAATGAGACCTTTAGTCCGGTTGTTAAACCGGGCACTATTCTACATGGGGATTTTGCTGAGACAGTTTATATGCATCAGCCGCCTGGGTTTCGGGATCCTGTTCATCCTGATTATGTCTGTTTATTGCAGCGGTCTCTCTATGGTCTTAAGCAGGCACCTCGGGCATGGTTTCAGCGGTTTGCTACTTACATTACCACTGTTGGGTTTAGTCCTAGCCGTTGTGACTCATCTTTATTCATTTACAGACAAGGCGATGATACTGCATTTTTGTTACTTTATGTGGATGATATTGTTCTCACTACTTCATCTGATAGTTTGTTACAGCGGATTATTGCTTCTTTACATACAAAATTCTCTTTGACAGATTTAAGTGCTCTTAATTATTTTTTGGGTGTTTCAGTTACGCGTGACTCTTCTGGGATGTTTTTGTCTCAGCATAAGTATGCTATGGAGATTTTGGAGCGTGCACATATGGTTGGTTGTAACCCTTCTCGGAATCCTGTTGACACTGAGTCTAAATTGGGTGATGATGGTGCTCTGGTTTTTGATCCTACGTTATATCGGAGTCTTGTTGGTTCTCTACAGTATCTTACTTTTACTAGACCTGATATTTCATATGCAGTGCAGCAGGTTTGTCATTTTATGCATGATCCTCGGGAGCCTCATTTCTCGGCTCTTAAGAGGATTTTGCGGTATGTTCAGGGTACATTAGACTATGGTTTACAGTTGTTTTCATCCTCTACTTCTTCATTGGTTGCTTATTCGGATGCTGGTTGCCCTACTACTAGGAGATCGACTTCTGGCTATTGTGTTTTTCTTGGCAACAACCTCCTCTCCTGGTCCTCTAAGCATCAACCGACGCTTTCTCATTCCAGTGCAGAGGCTGAGTATCGTGGTGTTGCCAATGCTGTTGCTGAGACCTGTTGGTTGCGGAACCTGCTACGTGAGCTGCATACGCCTTTGTCTTCCACTACGCTTGTATATTGTGATAATGTTAGTTCCGTATATTTATCTTCTAATCCGGTTCAGCATCAGCGTACGAAGCATATAGATATTGATATTCATTTTGTTCGGGATTTGGTTGCTGCTGGTCAAGTTAGAGTTCTTCATGTACCGTCACGTTATCAGTATGCAAATATTTTTACCAAATGATTACCTTCTACTTTGTTTGAGGAGTTTCGTACCAGTTTGAGTGTCCGGTGTCCTCCCGCTCAAACTGCGGGGGAGTGTTAGTCGTATAATGTGTATAGCCCATGAGTCATTTGTATGGGCTACGGCCCAATAGTATTATTAGTTAGGGTTAGATGTCTATATAATGTAATCTTCGGTTATTATCAATGCATGAAACACTATTATCCTACATATATTACAACTAAACATGACAATCAAAAATATATTGTAACAATTAGCTTTAATTTGTATGAGTTTTTTTATCACTCTCGCCCACTTGAAATAAAGTTTAACAAATATTTTGAACAAAATCTAATGTGTCGTCAACATTTTGAGGCAACAACTATATATGTAACACCCCTAAAATCAAGATATTGCGGAAGCATACACTTTGGCTGCTACTAAATCGATAATCACAACACAAGATATAGAGAACGGATTAAAAATCCGTTTTAAGTACATTGCATATTCAAAGTCATATTGTCATGCATCAATTTTTTTGTTCAAATAAAAATGTAGCCCATTTAACAAAGCGGTCCCAAATTTCAGAGTTTACGCAACAAGAAAAACATTTCCAACAAATTTTATGACCATCGCCATGCCCTGCCTTTAGTAAACACACCTCAGTTTCCTGAGAAAAACATGCTAAAAGTCAGCTAACGCTGGTGAGTTCATAGGTTTAAAATAAATAAGCACATATGGACCATAACAATATTCAGCAAACAATTCAGCAATAACACACTATCCCGCTATGCAAACACGTACTAAGCCTCATCTAATCGAACTAGACAAACAGCATGCTAAGCTGGCATTAGTAAATAAAAGGGTGCCCGTGAGTGTTAATCCCCAGACACTCGGCCGGTTTCATATGGTATACGTTCGCATTGACTATGCCGAGCCAACCGAACGGGGGAGTCACCCCCAATAGATCTATTTATATCACATGCGTTTCCAAACTAGAATTGACGGTTGATGATAGTGGGCGCAATAGGATTCAGGTAAACTTAGGTTTCTGCATACAAGTGTGTATAAAAACAAAATCCATTTTTGGTCAATGAAAACAGTTTTGCATGTTTCTCATCCCAAGGTTTAATAAACAAAACGATAAAAATATGGGGCTATAAACTCACCTTAAAACAATAGCAACCTGCTAATCAATCAACAAAATAGTGCAACCGCTCCGACACGCGACCTAAATCAGTATGGCAAGTCTTAGCGAAATATTCGTGTCTTATATGTCTTAATTCAATTGAAAAATTTACGTGTGAACAGTGCTCTTGTATTTCTTGCTTGCTGTGTGGTAAAGTATATTTCAAAACGATTTATCGTATGTAACTCTTTGGTGATGGCTCTTGGTGAAAATATATGGTGAATGTACGTGCGACGGAACTTCCGTGCTCTGCTTGTAGCAATTGCGTAAGTAAAATATATATATATATATATATATATATATATATATATATATATATATATATATATATATATATATATATATATATATATATATTATATAATAATTACATATTTAATTAATTAAGACTTATAATTAAATAAATGATCATTGAATAATTAATTTAATAATGTTGCTAGTGGGGTATTATTATATTATAAATTGTTATATTCATTTATAATATAATAGTAATTATAAAAGAAATTAGAACTATTTAATCCTTGAGAATTTATTAAGTGCGAGTGCATTAGTGCTAAAAATATGTTTATAATTCTCATAATTTTTCATAATGAAAATAGCCTGTTTCGTCTTTTAGTCGGTTTTTGTTAAAAAAAAATATTCTAAGTGTTGAAATTTTAGAAAAATCGGGCATGACCTATTCGTTTATTCAAGTTTTCCCATTTTTTTCAAGTGTTGCAAATTTCCTCAAATAATCTCTTTTTATCACTATAATCACAAAAATAGTCTAAAGTGTATATTTATCGATATAACTATACTTATCGTTACAATTACTTCATAATTATAGTTTTCGATACCAAGTCAACGTTTGGTCAAGATTCCTTCAAAAGTCAATATTTTTAATTTATGGGCCAAAATTCCTTTTAGTTGGCTTGTTGGGCTTAAATTTCCAAAACGAGTCCAAAATGGTTTTTATCGATATAATTCGTTCCATTTTACAAAAATAATCATGGCGAGTCTAAAAATGTTCAAAAATTTATTTTTATCTCCCGGGTGGTTTATTGGGCCGAATAAGTCACCTTTAGCCCAAAATCACATTTTTAGTCCGATAACTTGTTAGCCATTTTTAGTTACGTTATATTTTACGTTTGATGACGTATAGTCCGCATTCGGGTCACGAACCCGACCAATGGACGCTACTAACACTCAAGCCCATCACGAATGGGCTATCACGATAACGGTTTGGGCTTACGATGGCCCAAACCCGAAGTTATTTATGGTCTTGATATAGGGTATCTCTTATTTATGGGATATGTATCAAACGACCGGTTTAGGCGGGATACGCCGAGGAGTGAGGAACACGAAACCAACAAGGATTTCGTGTGTATATAAAAGGTCTCTCGACTCTCATTAAAGGTACGATCTAATAACCCTAACTCTTCAACTAAACCCTAAAACCGATTACTTACTCTCACGCCGGAGGATAATCGTGGGAGACAATCCCACGATAAGCCTAACGGTGTCTTTTTGTTTTCTTAGTGTGCAGGTCTCAAGCATTAAGATCTAATTGGTACGGAAACAAGGAACGCCCAACTTTTGTATCAACAAGTGGCGCCATCCGTGGGACCAAACACTAAGAACTCTATGAAGAACTAGAATGACGAAGCATGGAAACCCAAATCAGCGGACTCCGCAGGCAAAGAAAACGCATGATGACCTACAGGGGAAGAAGCAGCAAACTGATGCAGCTACTAAGCAGGCCTCTGGAACAACCAGTGCGCCCAAAAACCTAGGATCATACTCAGATCTGGTCTTTACTGCAGTAGAACCGCTCACAAGGACTACCCACGCTACTACAACAACCACTAGCGCGGTAGATCTACAGCGCACTCCTCTCACCATGCCAGAATTAAACTTCACTGAGCCGCCAAATGCGCCCACCCGAAACAAGGGTCCTGATTTGGAAACAGACATCCTCGCGCTAGAAGGAGTCGCGCCTGAACTAGCGCCAAGTGATTTCGTGTCCCAAAACTACGAAACCTTGGCTGCGTTGATGCGAGAGGAAGCGAAAAAGAGGTCAAGTCAGAGTCTGCAAGCCTGGCTCAACTTTGACCCTGATCATGAAGCATCCCCACCGCATTACCGAAAGGAAAGGCGCGAGAAGGATGGCCGCCGACACCCAATATTTACTAGGATCGGAAGGAAAGTTGTGGACGATGAAGCAGCCGACTTACAGTCTCTGGAGGAGCATGAAGATGATGGACGGCGCACCAATGTCCACGCTAGACTTGGCAGTCGCAGGATCCACGATAGACTTGGGCGACGATGCTCCCCAAGCGAAAGCCCTTCAAGCTCGGATTCCGATGATAGTCGGCGCAAGCGCCGCAAAAGGGTAAGCTCATCCTCAAGTGACTCCTCGGACAACGAGGACAAAGAAACAGGACACTGGAAGTCCAGGAGAAGATACCGCGACCAGGAGGACGAAGATATGTCTCGTCCCTGGCGCCGCCAAAAGGTTGACGCATTCACTCGGCGCATCAGTGATTTTTCAGAAGATAAGAGAAGGCGCATGCCCGCTAATGTTAAAACTTATGATGGGACAGGTGATCCTGATGACCACCTAAAAATTTTCGAATCAGCAGCAACCATCGAAAGTTGGCCACAACCTGTGTGGTGCCACATGTTTAATTCTACATTAGTGGGGAATGCGCGAAACTGGTTCAGTAAGCTTCCACGTAGAAGCATCGATGGGTTTGAAGAGTTGCGGAAGGCGTTTCGTTTGAACTTTACTCAGAGGAAGAAGTGCGCCAAGAACCCTGTCGAACTCGCTAGGGTAAAACAGCGCCAAGGGGAATCCACAAGCGCTTTTATGGAGCGCTATAAAGACGAATGTATACATGTCAAGGCATGCCCCGAAATACTAAAGATCTCAGGGTTTATGAACGGAATCAATAACCCAGAACTTATCAAAAAGTTAAATGATAGGGTTCCCCAAACCTTTGATGAACTTATGAAGCGCACGAGGTCTTTCATCCAAGGAGAAGCCGCCGCTGCGGACAATAAGAAAGGCTACTCAAACTATAGGTCACAAGAAGAGCCAAGGAGACAATCCAATGACCAGAGTAGCAATCGTAACAAAAGCTATCGCAGTCAAGGGGGCGGACGGGGAAACGACAAGTATACACCACTAACGAAGACTCCAAAGGAGATATTTGCGACGGAAGGCGCGAACTTTCCGAGACCCCCACCGATGCGCACCCCAGAAGATCGGCGCGTAGGGAACGGATACTGCGAGTATCATGGACAGAAGGGCCACACAACCAATGAGTGTGTCCAATTGCGCCAATTAATTGATAAGCTAGTAAAAGAAGGCAGATTGGACCATCTAGTTAAGAACATCAAGGATGGAAAAGACAAACAGAAGACCGGGGGCAAGAAAGAAGCACCTAAGGACAAGGCTGACACGATCTACATGATACAATCATGGCAGCGAAAGACTAGGCAAAAGGTCAGCCAGAAATTTTCTCATGGAAGCGAAATCTCTTTCCCCACCTTGGCTGCGGACAACGCAGTGGCGGAACCGCTCACCATTGAGATAAATGCGGGGGGTCACGATATCCACCGCATGTATATTGATGGAGGGGCATCAGCGGACATAATGTATAAGCATTGTTTCAAGAGATTGCAACCTGAGATACAAAGATAGTTAAGCCCAGCCACGACTTCGTTGACTGGCTTCACAGGAGAAAAGATATGGCCCATGGGGCAACTACGACTACTAGTAATTGTTGGCAATAAGGAACACTCCACGACAGCCTGGATGAATTTTATGGTGATCAGATCTCCTTCGCCATACAATGGCATTATCGGAAGACCAGGAATTTCGGCAATACGCGCAGTACCGTCCACAGCACATGGGATGCTCAAATTCCCGGTAGAAGGCGGCATTGTCACCATCTACAATAACGCGGCGCCACCTAGAGAGTGTAACACGATTACATGTGAGACGACGCATGCCCCAGAACAGAGCGCAGCTAAAGTATCAAATCTGAAGGTCGCAATTCATCCTGATTACCCGGAACAAGAAGTATCGATCGGGGGATCGCTGTCTGATAAAGGCAGAGCTGCCGTGTGCGCACTCTTGCAAAAGAATCTGGATATCTTCGCATGGGAACCAAAGCACATGACTGGCGTGCCACGCTCGATTGCAGAACACAAGCTGAAAATCCGACAAGGATACTCCCCAGTACGGCAGAAAAAGCGCGGCCAGGCCCCAGAGCGCGCAAAAGCCATTCTGGAAGAAGTACACAAACTTGTGGACTGGTATGTGCTTAAACACATACCATTTCTAGACCAAAACCGGACCCAAAAAGACCAAAAACCCGACCAAAATGCCAAATATATTGTGTTTTTGTGTTTTTACATATGCAGGCACGGATATCGAAGAAAAGGACAAAATCAAGCAAAGAACCGGGAAACCGAGCACGAGATATGGAAGTGTTATTTTTAGCCGATGCCGGGACACAATAAAGTCAAAGTCATCCCGAGGTCCTTCATATTTTCAGAGATTGTCAAATTCAGCCCTTTGATCAACATTTGGAAAAGGCAGAAAAGGTCCTTGAAGTTTCAAACTTTACAACTTTGGTCCTTACTACCTTTATCCGGATATTACAATCTAAATACAATCCATAATTAATAAACCCACAAGGCCCAAGTGTTAAATCCTCAAGCCCACTACCACTCGCACCCAGCCCAACCATCACTTAACCCGATCCATAGAGAAAAAAAGATAAACCCGGTCAAACATTCACTCGGTCAAAAGAGTCAAAAGAAATAAACTAAATCACACACTCACCCCTCTTATCTCTCTCACAAAAACACGCCCGCCCAAATAAATCCCCAATCTTTACTATTCACCGAACCCTAAAATTCACCTCACCCAAATTACCCAATTCCCTAATAATTACCTCATGATTAGTGGTTCTGGAAGCACCTGACAACTGCCAGGGACACGTGGGTGCCGCTTATTGGTCGAGCCACCTCACACCTTTGATCGTACGGTCAAGATCAAGCGTGGGAAGAAAGAAAGGATCTAAGGGTGGATATTAGCTCAAGTGCACGAGGATCGCCAGCGTGGCAAGACCCAGAAGGTTCGGCTGATCACTATAAATAGGAGAGGGTTCCTCCTCATCCGGTTGTTGTAATTTTTCGGTTTTTTTTTATATTGTAATTTTTCTTTGTTTCAATTTAACTTTCAGTCATTGTTAAGTTTAGCTTGTATCAAAGTTTGGATTATTGTCTTTGTAATTTTTAAATGTTGAATGAAAATTTCAATTTAAAGTTATATTGAATCTGAGTTTTTTTATTTGTTATTGATTTCGACTACTGCTATTAAATTCTGCTTGTTAGTTTTGTTATTTCAAATTCTGATTATCATTTCTATTATATAAAAAAAAAAAAAAAAAAAAAATATATTATATAGCTTTCAGATAAGCTATTTCAGTGGTGTGCAAACTCATTTAAGCTCACTAGCTTATGTGAGCTTGTTTAGTTACAATTTCAGCAAAGTTCTTAGAAAGTCAAAGCAAAGGTTAACTGGTCCATTTTGGTGATAATTCTGGGATAATTTGATAGAACAAACAGGGTACTGGAAGTGTTTGGCCTATCCAAAGATAGGCTCTATTGAAGTTTACCCTCTGTTCAGCTGAGGGATTCATTTGTAAGTTGTTCATGTCATTTGTAGGCTTAATTTTCTGCATTTGCTTATTTAGTTTTATTTATTGCTTACTGCCTATTGATTATTGCTTACTAGTTGTTAAATAGTCTAGGAAATCATAGATTGGTTGGTATTTAGCTTAATTTCAAGTTTGTTATAAGTGGTTTAGTTTTATTAGTTGGTTAGAATAAGCTTCTATAGGGTCTGATTTTTAGCTCAGGATTAAGGAACTATTCATTGGTCATTTTTGTGAGTTTTTATTGATCATAGTTGAGGTTATTGTCACTGATTAGAGTAGAAGTTAAGGATTGTGTAGTTCATTTGAAATTTTGAATCAAGCTAGCATAATTTGTGGTCTTTGATTAGTGTTTTTGTGGTTAGAATAAAGTTTCCAGTAGTGTTTAAGTGTTGGTTTTAAGTTTCATAAAGTTTGCGCCTATTTTCATCTCTGCTGTGACAGTTGGTTTTGTGCACACTAGTGGTTTTTAGCTGATATTCTAGGGCAGCTAGAGGCTTATTCATTTAAGCTCTTGGTCTGATATTTTGGTTTTTAGATAGGTCTTATAGCATATTTGAAAATCAACATCTGGGATCCAGGCTATTAGCTTTTTAAGTGCTGAAATTAAGGGCTGCAAATTGCTTCTTCTTCTTGTCTGTCTGCTGCACTGATAACAGTCCCAACCCCACCTGATCTGGGCTCAATTTAGATAAGCTAATCAGTTCTAAAATTGGGCATATTAGTTTTTTAGGTAGGATTTCATGTAAACTTTAATGCTATAATCTGGGATCTGAAATATCAGCTTATTTGACTGCTTATTTGGGTATGCAAAGTAGGAGTAGAGGCTGTTTGTTTCTGATTGGATTGTGAGTCTGTTCAGCTTACTTTGGGCTTATTGCTTGTGCTTAATTGATCTTTTTCTCTTAATTATAGCTTACAGTAGTTAGAATAATCTGTCCTGAGCTTTTTATTGTTTCTAGCTTATTTTTGCTTATTTTAGCTTATTCATCCTAGTGCTTATTCTCTGTTTTAGCTTATTTAGACATAATCAGTTTTTGAAATTATTTTTCTTAAATTTCTTATTAAAAATTAAAATTACTCAAAAATTTTCAGATTTTATTAATTAGTTTTACTATTTTTAAATCATTTAAATAGATTTAATTAGTTTTTAATTCATAAAAAATTATTAAAAAGTCAAAAAAAAAAAAAAAATATATTTTTCTTTTTCCAAAAATTTTCTTTTATCAGATTTAATATAGGAAAATTATTTTTATATTTTTAGGTTTTAAATTTCACAAAATCATTTTTATTTACGTTTTATAATTCGTCGCGTAACGTTTTTAAAATTCATATGCTTAGTTTAATTGTTTCATTAGATTAATTAGTTAATTTCTTTTATAATTTCATTATTCGTAGTATAAAATCACAAATCAATCACTCTTTTTCACTCATTCACCACACGTATTCGACACGTTAACGACAACTCGATATTCGACCTTCGTTGGGAAACGACCCGGGGAAAACGCATACGTTGCCTTTTCCTTTGGAAACTAAAACGACAAATCAATAAATGGCGCCGCTGCCGGGGAAGGCTTGAAAAGAGTTGGAGTTTCGCCATAAGAATTGTGTTTTGAAGACCCTTCCTCGGAAGTTTTCGTTTTCATAAAAATAAAAAAATACAAAAATATAATAATTAAAAAAACACTTTTCCTAAAGTGTTTTCACCATTAATAATAAATCCTCGGTCTTCCGTTGAAGGAGGGCGGTTGTAAACCATTCCAAATTACAACAAAACAAATCGTGAAATTGATCGTTATCGGATTACTTTATTACTACAACCTAATTACGGGGTTTAAGGAAGCTTGACATTAAATTGTCGAGCTGAAGAAGGCGGGTTTTTAAGCATCTTCGGAGCTACCTTTGCCTTCCCGCCACGCTGCGCGTAGTTTTAAAGGAAACGGTTACGGTTAACGTAACGGTTACCAAAAAGAAAATAAAGTCTTTTGTTTTTCAATATATTTAAAAAGCCAAAAATAATTCCCAACCAAAAATACAAAAAGATTTTTGATTTTCATTTTTGTTTTCTTTTTGGTGTATGCACACCCGATCTTCTACTTCTCACCCTCTTCTTTCACCGCTATCGAATCCCGAGAGGATTATTCGTCACAATCACCGTGTTCATTTCTCAAACGTTGAAGAAATGGCCGACGACCAAAATAATCAACACCCGCCGGTGGGTGGTGATAATCACATGCCAGCTCCCGATCTCCGAACGATGGAGGAGCTGTGCCAACCCACAATGCACGGACGTGGTGGCCCGATTGCCCCCGTCAATATTCAAGCCGCCGATTTTGGACTTAAGCATCATATGATTCAACAAGTCCAAAATTCGTGCCAATTTCATGGCTTGCCGGGTGATGATGCGAACAAGCATCTTGACAAATTCATAACCGTCACCCAAAGTATGAAACAAAATGGGGTCTCCGATGACGCCCTTCGGCTATATCTCTTTCCTTATTCATTGACGCATCATGCTACCGCATGGTTTGATCGTCTTCCCAAGAACTCCATTCGTAGTTTCGACGAAATGGTTACGAAGTTCTTGGCGAAATATTTCCCACCGTCGATGGTGACGAAATTAAGGAATGAGATTAGCAATTTCCGTCAGCTTCCCGATGAATCATTGTTTGAGGCATGGGAACGCTACAAGTTATCGATTGATCGGTGTCCGAACCACAATATGTTATTGGTCACTATTATAGATACCTTCTATAACGGTTTGACATTACGACACCGTGATACGATTAATGCTGCTGCCGGTGGTACGTTTATGAAACGTCGACCCGAAGAGTGCTATGATCTCATTGAAAATATGACTACCCACCATAATTTCTGGGATTCCTCTGCCGAGAGGAATGAGTCAACAAGATCTAGCACTGATTCATCTACTTTCGAGATAGCCGCTCTTTCTAAACAAATGAATGATTTGTCTACGGCTATCTTGAGAATTCATCAAAATCAGATTTCAACTCAAAACAACAACAATCAAGTGAATGTTGTTAACCATAGTTGTGAGACATGTGGTGGTCCTCACCAATATTTCGAGTGCCCAGCCTCCGGTGGCTACACTCAAGAGAATGTTTATGCTGCTTCTGGAAATTTCAATCAAGGTGGTAACGGTTACCAACCTCAAGGAGACCGTAATCTCCTCAGCTACCGTTCTAACAATTTCCTCGGACCACCCGGTTTCCCACCAAATCAAAATCAGCAAGTGCAAAACCGTAATGTTCAAAATATTCAAAATCAAAATCGGGGCAATCAAGTTTATCAAAACCAAGGGAATTATAACCAAGCCCCGAATCAAGGAAATTTTAATCAAGGAAATTTTCAAAACAACAATCAAGGTTTTGTTCAAAACAACCGAGGGCCAAATCTTCCAAATAATCAAAATCAAGGATTTGTGCCAAACCCATCGCCCTCGGATGAGTTATTAAAACAATTCATTCTTCAAAGCCAACATCAACAAAAGAAACAAGAGGAAATGAATAGAATGATGATTAATCAGATAACCGAATTGAACAAACGTTTAAATGATCGACCCTCGGGTTCGGGTACTACTACTCTTCCAAGTAACACGATCGCCAACCCGAGGGGCGATGCTAAGGCGATCACTACTAGGAGCGGTGTTTCATATGATGGACCCACGGCTCCGGCTACCCCTTCTTCTCTACCTCCCAAGGTAGTCGTCCGTGAGACCGAGGTGACCAAGGACATGGAACCTCCTACTAACAACGGAGGAACCAAAGACGTCCAACCTCCGGCCATCCATCCATCTGAACCAAAAAATGTTGAACCAAAAGAAAAAGCTCCTAAAGAAGCTCCCGTTAAGACCAATCTTCCGTATCCTTCGAGATTGAGTGATCAAAAGCTCCGCGATAAAGCTTCGAGTCAAATGGAAAAATTCTTTCAAATATTCCAAGAATTACATTTTGATATAAGCTTCGCGGATGCTTTGCTCTTGATGCCTAAATTCACTTCCACACTCAAAAGTTTGTTGAGCAATAAAGAAAAATTATTTGAAATGACAAAAACTCCAGTGAACGAAAACTGCTCCGCGGCAATTCTCAAAAAGCTTCCGGAAAAGCTTGGAGATCCCGGAAAATTTCTCATACCATGTGAATTTCCGGGAAAGGTTGAATGTCACGCCTTGGCCGATCTTGGTGCGAGCATCAACCTAATGCCGTTATCCATCTGGAAGAAACTTTCTCTACCCGATCTCACCCCCACTTGCATGACCCTCGAGCTTGCGGATCGTTCCATCACCCTTCCTAAGGGTGTAGCCGAGGATGTCTTTGTAAAGGTGGGGCAGTTCCATTTTCCAGCAGATTTTGTGGTAGTTGATTTCGAAGCCGACCCCCGGGTTCCTCTTATTCTCGGAAGATCATTCTTGAGGACCGGGCGTGCTTTGATCGATGTATATGGTGAAGAAATTACTTTGCGGGTCGATAAGGAAAAAGTCACGTTCAATATTAATCCGAACTCGCAACCTCAAACCGACAAATGCAATGTCGCTACGGTTGATCAAAAATCCGATCCCGTAATTGCTCCTAAAAGAGTTGATCCCAACCTTTCCAGATTCACGGTCAAGAGCATGTCAGAAAAACGTGCTGAGCTCAAGGCCATGAAAATCAATCCTGGATCGAGCAAATGGTTTGAGTGTTGTGCCGCAAATGCTAAGAGTGTTCTTGACGACGATGATGAAGACGAATTGGAGACTACAACGGAAGCGGTGGAAATTGCTAGCTCTAAGAGCACACCCCTTGTCCCACCTCCAGAACAAGTTTATCACATCAAGATTCTTAATTCCGACTCTTCCCATCTTTCTCCTACGATGGAAGAAAGTGATATCTCGAGGGAAGAGGTCGAGGCGTTCTTTGATAAATCTCCAATTTCGCCGGAAATTGTTGAGACTGACAGTGATCCGGGGGAAGATGATTCATTAAAAATAATTGATGAACCGTTCCTTTCCTTTCCCCCGGAGGAAGTTTATGAAGAAGTTATTCTTGAAGAAAAGCCGTCAGATCCTTTGGAGCTCGAGCTCGAGGATGCTTGTACCGATTATGAGAGTTTTACGTTTGACACGGCTAGTGGAAATCCCACTTCTGATCTCAATCTTTCTATCCCGGCTTTTGAAGCCTTCTTCTTCGATATTGATCATTCAGAGGAGACGAGTAGTGGCAGTACCACTTCTCATGCTCATATCTCTCCTCCCGAATATGAATCATTTCATTTTGAGATGAATGATCTTTATCCCGAAAAGTTCTCCGATGAACTTTCTTTCTTTCTATCTCCTCCAGAATATGATAAATTCTATTTTGATCTGGAGGAAGATTCTAGTCTGGGGGGAGGTGTCCCTTCTCATGAAGATTTAATCCCGACCCTCCCGCCCGAGACTTTTGACAAAATTTCTGCTGATGATGAAGAGCTTATTATGATCATCATCAAAATCTTCATGCTCTTCATCACCTATACTGTGGCTTCTCCCATCCTTTACTCCTTCGGGAGTGAGGATACCATCTTTGACCCCGGTATTACCATTTCTGGTTCCTCTTTCTAAAAAACCGCGGGTATCTCATCGGAGTGGAACTTTCATGTGCTTCAGTGTTTATCCAAACATCTTGAACGAAAGTCCGATGGAGATTATCTTTTCCACCTGCTTCCCCATGGACAAATAAATTCGGGGTCGAGTCAAGCTCATGTGACTCGGTTACCAAAAACAAGCGCTTCGTGGGAGGCACCCCATGCTTATCTATCTATCCTCTTATCTTATTTCTAATAAAACATGAGGAGGGATCCCCTCTTCCGTATCTTGTGTTTCGTGTTTTCTGTGATGTGTCCAGGAATGCCCGATGATGAAGACTCTCGTGCTCGTAGTTTCCTTCACGCTACTCGAGTTTCATCATCCGCTGCTTATCCGATATCCTAAATCTTATCGTTTTACATCTATCTTTTGGCATAATTAATAAACGGCCTTAGATTTTTGTAGGGATACCCGTACCTTTAAGACATTGAGGACAATGTCTCGTTCTAGTCTGGGGGGTAATCTTGCGATTTGATTTTTGCCTTGCATTTTTGCCGTTTTCTCATGCAACCCCGTTTTTTCCTCCAAAATTGAAAAAATCCAAAAAAATGAGAAAAATTTTTAAATTTTTTCCAAAAATATAATAAATTTTGACATTTTTGTTGATTTTCCGCTGGAGAGAGTAGGAATAAAATTCTGACTTGACCGGGCGTGTTGAGCCCTAGCTTGTCCCCTTAACCATTTATAATCCATAAGCTCGTGCTAGTCTTTTACACAAGGAGCTAGAAAACGCGAATTCTTTTTAAGAATTTGCAAGTTCCCGTATTTGACTTTATATATGCATGGCTTGATTATAAGGCTAAGCATTCGCGAATCTTATTATTTAAGATCTTAAATTTGCGAAGAACGAGAAATGATAAAGTTGTTTATAAGTTAGATTGCTAAACGTGGAGTAGTTGGTTCTCTTTAGAGCTCATCGAAGTTACTTGTGGCTTTTTGTTCCCATCAGCTTGTTTCACCTTAAAAATAGAAATCTAGGAATAATTAAAGCTATTTTAGTTTTGGCGATAATTAGTTTTCATTTCTTCCTTAGAGGATCCTTGCTTATAAGAGTTGGGTACACATCAAGGTACTGCCAGTGTTACGGTGTAATAGACTATTCCATCTTGCCGGCTCACAACCGATGTTGGGATTGTTATAAAAGCCGTAGGACTCGGGATTTGGCAAAATATATAATGAATAATGAATAATAATAATAATCCAAAGCCATAAAAAGTTTTCTGCATCTTGCCGGTTCGCAGCCGATGTTGTAGATTTCTAATAAAGGCAGAGGAAAAATTCCAAGGTCATAATAGACTATCACATCTTGCCGGTTCGCAGCCGATGTTGTGATTGTTATAAAGGGCCAAGGATCAATAATATGTGCTTAATAATGTTAAAAATGCCAAATTTCGACTCCGAGGTATCCTAATAAAGGCTTCCGTCTCTGGACTCGTAGATGAGTTGTTTCGGTCGCAAATAAAAGGGATATTCTCAAAATCGTGTTAAATCAGAGACCTTGATGTGGACCTCATTTTTGTATGCAACGGTTTTCGAGGGAAGGTTTGGAAACTACTTAGCGTCTAAACTAGGTATCTTTATCAGATTAAAAATTATCGAAACGAGAAGTTGAAGAAATTCATTTCTCACCAAAAATAAAATAAATAGAGGAAAATAGGAATTTGGGAACGAGAAGTCCACAATTAGCTTTTATGGGTAGTGTTGGCAATCTAACTTGTAGATGACAATGATTTCGTTTTTAAGCTTAGTTTGGGGACTCGTGAAAAATCGGGGACGACGAATTTTATCCGTATGGTCACTTCTTCATGAGTCGTGTTTCCTACTCGAAGACCCTAAAAATTATCGAAAGATAATGATTGTCAACAAAAGCCGTCACATGAATAATGAGAAAAATATAAAAATACAAAAATAGAATAAAAGGAAAAACGTGTTCTTATAACATTGCATGAGGACATTGCAATAGCTTAGTCTGGGGGAATTTTGGTATGTGCTTAAACACATACCATTTCTAGACCAAAACCGGACCCAAAAAGACCAAAAACCCGACCAAAATGCCAAATATATTGTGTTTTTGTGTTTTTACATATGCAGGCACGGATATCGAAGAAAAGGACAAAATCAAGCAAAGAACCGGGAAACCGAGCACGAGATATGGAAGTGTTATTTTTAGCCGATGCCGGGACACAATAAAGTCAAAGTCATCCCGAGGTCCTTCATATTTTCAGAGATTGTCAAATTCAGCCCTTTGATCAACATTTGGAAAAGGCAGAAAAGGTCCTTGAAGTTTCAAACTTTACAACTTTGGTCCTTGATAATTCATTACTACCTTTATCCGGATATTACAATCTAAATACAATCCATAATTAATAAACCCACAAGGCCCAAGTGTTAAATCCTCAAGCCCACTACCACTCGCACCCAGCCCAACCATCACTTAACCCGATCCATAGAGAAAAAAAGATAAACCCGGTCAAACATTCACTCGGTCAAAAGAGTCAAAAGAAATAAACTAAATCACACACTCACCCCTCTTATCTCTCTCACAAAAACACGCCCGCCCAAATAAATCCCCAATCTTTACTATTCACCGAACCCTAAAATTCACCTCACCCAAATTACCCAATTCCCTAATAATTACCTCATGATTAGTGGTTCTGGAAGCACCTGACAACTGCCAGGGACACGTGGGTGCCGCTTATTGGTCGAGCCACCTCACACCTTTGATCGTACGGTCAAGATCAAGCGTGGGAAGAAAGAAAGGATCTAAGGGTGGATATTAGCTCAAGTGCACGAGGATCGCCAGCGTGGCAAGACCCAGAAGGTTCGGCTGATCACTATAAATAGGAGAGGGTTCCTCCTCATCCGGTTGTTGTAATTTTTCTGTTTTTTTTATATTGTAATTTTTCTTTGTTTCAATTTAACTTTCAGTCATTGTTAAGTTTAGCTTGTATCAAAGTTTGGATTATTGTCTTTGTAATTTTTAAATGTTGAATGAAAATTTCAATTTAAAGTTATATTGAATCTGAGTTTTTTTATTTGTTATTGATTTCGACTACTGTTATTAAATTCTGCTTGTTAGTTTTGTTATTTCAAATTCTGATTATCATTTCTATTATATAAAAAAAAAAAAAAAAAAAAAATATTATATAGCTTTCAGATAAGCTATTTCAGTGGTGTGCAAACTCATTTAAGCTCACTAGCTTATGTGAGCTTGTTTAGTTACAATTTCAGCAAAGTTCTTAGAAAGTCAAAGCAAAGGTTAACTGGTCCATTTTGGTGATAATTCTGGGATAATTTGATAGAACAAACAGGGTACTGGAAGTGTTTGGCCTATCCAAAGATAGGCTCTATTGAAGTTTACCCTCTGTTCAGCTGAGGGATTCATTTGTAAGTTGTTCATGTCATTTGTAGGCTTAATTTTCTGCATTTGCTTATTTAGTTTTATTTATTGCTTACTGCCTATTGATTATTGCTTACTAGTTGTTAAATAGTCTAGGAAATCATAGATTGGTTGGTATTTAGCTTAATTTCAAGTTTGTTATAAGTGGTTTAGTTTTATTAGTTGGTTAGAATAAGCTTCTATAGGGTCTGATTTTTAGCTCAGGATTAAGGAACTATTCATTGGTCATTTTTGTGAGTTTTTATTGATCATAGTTGAGGTTATTGTCACTGATTAGAGTAGAAGTTAAGGATTGTGTAGTTCATTTGAAATTTTGAATCAAGCTAGCATAATTTGTGGTCTTTGATTAGTGTTTTTGTGGTTAGAATAAAGTTTCCAGTAGTGTTTAAGTGTTGGTTTTAAGTTTCATAAAGTTTGCGCCTATTTTCATCTCTGCTGTGACAGTTGGTTTTGTGCACACTAGTGGTTTTTAGCTGATATTCTAGGGCAGCTAGAGGCTTATTCATTTAAGCTCTTGGTCTGATATTTTGGTTTTTAGATAGGTCTTATAGCATATTTGAAAATCAACATCTGGGATCCAGGCTATTAGCTTTTTAAGTGCTGAAATTAAGGGCTGCAAATTGCTTCTTCTTCTTGTCTGTCTGCTGCACTGATAACAGTCCCAACCCCACCTGATCTGGGCTCAATTTAGATAAGCTAATCAGTTCTAAAATTGGGCATATTAGTTTTTTAGGTAGGATTTCATGTAAACTTTAATGCTATAATCTGGGATCTGAAATATCAGCTTATTTGACTGCTTATTTGGGTATGCAAAGTAGGAGTAGAGGCTGTTTGTTTCTGATTGGATTGTGAGTCTGTTCAGCTTACTTTGGGCTTATTGCTTGTGCTTAATTGATCTTTTTCTCTTAATTATAGCTTACAGTAGTTAGAATAATCTGTCCTGAGCTTTTTATTGTTTCTAGCTTATTTTTGCTTATTTTAGCTTATTCATCCTAGTGCTTATTCTCTGTTTTAGCTTATTTAGACATAATCAGTTTTTGAAATTATTTTTCTTAAATTTCTTATTAAAAATTAAAATTACTCAAAAATTTTCAGATTTTATTAATTAGTTTTACTATTTTTAAATCATTTAAATAGATTTAATTAGTTTTTAATTCATAAAAAATTCTTAAAAAGTCAAAAAAATATTTTTCTTTTTCCAAAAATTTTCTTTTATCAGATTTAATATAGGAAAATTATTTTTATATTTTTAGGTTTTAAATTTCACAAAATCATTTTTATTTACGTTTTATAATTCGTCGCGTAACGTTTTTAAATTCAAATTTTCGTTTTTAAAATTCATATGCTTAGTTTAATTGTTTCATTAGATTAATTAGTTAATTTCTTTTATAATTTCATTATTCGTAGTATAAAATCACAAATCAATCACTCTTTTTCACTCATTCACCACACGTATTCGACACGTTAACGACAACTCGATATTCGACCTTCGTTGGGAAACGACCCGGGGAAAACGCATACGTTGCCTTTTCCTTTGGAAACTAAAACGACAAATCATGGACGCGGGCATCATGCGAGAAGTCTATTACCATGACTGGCTCTCCAATCCAGTAATGGTCAAGAAGAGTGATGTTAGTTGGCAGATGTGTGTGGATTTCACTGATCTCAACAAAGCATGTCCACAGGACTGCTACCCACTGCCAGAGATAGACTGGAAGGTAGAATATTTGTGCGGATATCCCTTTAAATGTTTCTTAGATGCATACAAAGGGTACCACCAAATCCAAATGGCCAAGGAAGAAGAGGAAAAAACAGCCTTCCATACAAGCCAAGGTGTCTATTGTTATACAAAGATGCCTTTTGGCCTGAAGAATGCGGGCGCCACCTACCAGCGATTGGTAGATAATGCATTTGAAAAGCAAGTGGGCCGCAACCTAGAGGTCTATGTGGACGAACTTGTCATAAAAAGCCATACCGAAGACGAAGTGGTGCGCGACATTGAAGAAACATTTAGAACACTACGAAAGATCAACATGAAGTTAAATCCTAAGAAATGCACTTTTGGCGCTACAGAAGGCATGTTCCTGGGATACTTGATAGAACCAGATGGCATTAAGCCATGCCCAGAAAAAACAGAGGCTGTCATCCAACTCCCTTCACCACGCACGTTGAAAGAAGTTCAGTCTCTGAATGGAAAACTAGCCGGTTTGAACAGATTCCTGTCCAAATCAATGGATAAGTCACTTCCTCTCTTTAAAACACTCAAGAAGTGTACAAAAAAGGGAGACATTCGTTGGACTACAAAAGCGGAAGAAGCTTTCACACAGCTTAAGCAACATATAGCAGCGCTTCCTAAGCTAGTCACACCCCGACCAGGGGAGGAATTAATCGTCTACTTATCTGCGACTCATGGAGCGGTCAGCGCAGTGCTACTGACGGATAGGAACTCCGTACAAACACCGGTATATTTTGTAAGCAAAGCACTCAAGAAGACAGAGATTAACTACAGCCCAATGGAGAAATTGGTCTTGGCATTAGTATTTGCCGCCAAAAGACTGCGTAGATACTTTCAAGCACACCCAATAACGGTGATCACAGACCAACCTATCAAGCAAGTTATCTCTAAACCTGACGCATAGGGGCGATTACAAAAATGAAGTGTGCTGCTAGGCGAGCATAACATTTCTTATAGACCACGCACTGCGGTTAAAGGGCAAATTCTAGCGGACTTCATCATCGAGAAACCAGACACTAAGCCTACACCTTCACGAAGTGAGGTAGAACTACAAGAACCATGGGTCTTATTCACCGATGGATCTTCATGCGTAGACGGATCGGGCGCAGGCCTTATCCTCACCAACCCAGAAGGAATGGAATTCACTTACGCACTGCGCTTTGAATTCACAGCCACGAACAACGAGGCAGAATATGAAGCCCTAATCGCTGGATTACGCATTGCAACTCGAATGGGCGTACGCAACCTAGAAGCAAACGTGGATTCTCGATTAGTAGCCAACCATGTGTTGGGCGAATATGTGGCTAAAGAGGATAACATGGTTCAATACCTCGACAAGACCAAGTCACTAATCCAAGGTTTTGACAGGTTTACCATTAAACAAGTTCCTAGAGGGGAGAACAAAAAGGCGGACGCACTAAGCAAGATCGCATCTACAAGCTTCGCGCACCTGTCAAAACAAGTATTGGTGGAGATCCTAAAGAACAAATCCATCTCGGAGATGGAGATATCTACGGTGATAGAAGAGCAGGATCCTACATGGATGACCCCTATCATCGAATTCATAAGTAAGGGCAAATTGCCCGAGGAGCAGAAAGACGCTCGACGGATACGGCGCACAGCGCAGAGGTTCGAACTTCGAGATGGTATCCTATATCGGCGCTCATTTCTACAACCATGGCTTCGATGCGTTGGACCTCTTCAGGCAGATTACGTACTCCGAGAGATCCACGCCGGTTCATGCAGTATCCACTCAAGACCACGGTCCGTTGTAGCACGAGCCTTACGGTCAGGATACTACTAGCCTATGATGCACCGTGATGCGCGTGATGTGATAAAGAAATGTAGCGACTGCCAAGTTCACAGACTCATCCCGCGCAGACCACAACAAGAGCTAACGCCTATCACCTCTCCATGGCCATTCTATAAGTGGGGTATCGACATTGCGGGTCCCTTCCCTGTTGCAGCGGGGGGACTGAAATTTCTTATTGTGGCAATAGACTACTTCACTAAGTGGATTGAGGCAAAAGCAGTGGCGACAATCACAGGTAATCAAGTAAAACGGTTCGTTTGGGAAAATATTGTATGCCGCTTTGGATTACCTGGGGAGATCGTTTCGGACAATGGAAAACAATTCCGCGATAACCCGTTCAAAGACTGGTGCGCAGAGCTATATATTACACAACACTTCGCATCGGTTAAACACCCGCAAACCAATGGTCTGGTTGAGCGCGCAAATCGTAGTCTGGGCGAAGGAATTAAAGCGCGCCTGGACAAGCACAAAGGAAGATGGGTGGATGAATTGTCGCATGTCTTATGGGCACACCGCACGACAATCAAAGTTAGCAATGGAGACACTCCTTTTTCTCTTGTCTATAGGACAGAATTGGGATGCCAACCATTCGCACCGCGGAAGTAAATGTTGCAACCAACAATGACGAGCGGCGTATAGACTTGGACCTATTGGAAGAAAGGCGTGAACGCGCAGCGATACGTGAGGCAAAAGCCAAGTCAAAAATCAAGGGATACTACGATGCTAAAGTTCGAAGCACCTCATTCAGACCAGGTGACTTTGTTTATCGCGCTAATGATGCGAGCCACGCAGAAGATACAGGTAAACTTGGACCAAAGTGGGAAGGACCTTATGAGGTCATTGAGGCACTAGGACAAGGCGTGTACAAGATGCGTAATACGGATGGCCGCGAGCTATAACGCACATGGAATGTTTGCAATCTCAAGAGATGCTATCTTTAGGAAAGGCTACAGCCTCACACACAGACACCTCCGCACTTTAGTAAGTGCTCAATAAATATCCGTGTATTTACATTTTGTTTCATTTAGGCAAATGTTTTTCTTTTTACAAAAACTTGAAAGTATTAATTCAACGTCGCGGTTTCTAGCTAATTCCGCGACACATTTCACTTTATTGTTTACATGTTATTTATGTCTCAATATTGTTGTTATTTTACTTTCTGCCTACATGGCGTGCATGCACTTATTAAAACCCACGATGGTAAAAGGATGAGTAAACCTACTAAAAAACTCGTTGAGTAAGAGGGTTGCAAACCCATCAACATCGGATCACGCATCCTTGTTAAACACCTTACTCTCAAGACGTTGGAGTAAGTTCAATGTGTATCCCACGACGGATACACAACAATGCACACTGTGCGCGTTTAACAAATTAGGTGTTAAGACACTTAACTCCTTGATATGATATTTGCAGTACGCTGCATATCAACCTATAAACTGGTAAATTTTATGAACTTCATACACGATTATGGATTTTTTATAAATTTTCTTAAGTATGTGCACAACAAGTTGCTATGTTAGACACAACATAGACGTCTTTTACGCAAAGACAAAATAACTAAGTACAAACATTATAACCACAATCACATTTGATACAATATGCGTACAATCGTATTTTTCAACATTTTATTGTGGACTACGAGTCCATATAAAGTATAGATTCAACATGCACAAAAAGTGAACCTGTTACAAAACATCACTACATCTAAGCAGCCTATATACTATGTGTGCGTTTAAGCCCTTAACTGCCCACTTGGCGCGCTGCACTACCAGCCTCTTCAAGCTTCTTCAACAGGTCAACATCCTTGGGCGACACCGTTGGCACGCTAACGGGCACTCCATCAGACCTCGGAATATGGGCCGCACCAAGACCACAAAGGATGGCTTTCCCCTTCACACCCTTCTTCTTCGCAAGTCTCATCTCATGGGCCTCTAGGGACTCCTTCAGAGGAATTTCCTTCTCAAGAGCGAAAGGATTCAGGATATCACGCGGACAAGCAAAGAGGGGTACCTGCAGCTGCGACACATCGGGCTTCAAAAAATAATCAGGCTGCGCCTCAGCGTCATCTGCTGTGTGCCTAGCCAAAGTTAACCCCTCCATAATCACACCTATCGGATAATCCTGGTCGCGCTCCAGTTGAGCAATATGAGGAAGCTCCAAAAGCTTCAACTTCCCCATAGCAGCAACAAGATCATCATAAGTGTTCTCGTTGTAACCCGGTACTTGGGCGGCGGGCACAGTCAAGATCTTGTTCGCACACAGCTCCTCTACAGCCTCTGCCTTACCACGCGCCAGCGCACACTGAACAACATCCCCAAAGGAGTCCTTCACCTCTTGAGACTCCAGAGTTCTCAAGGCAGCAAGGCGCAAGCCATGGCTGATAAGCCACCTGCGCTCAGCAATGGTTGACAACAGGTGAGGGTACAACTCTTCATCGTATTCGATGCTGAGCTTGCGCAGCTTGCTCTCCTGTTTCTCCAGTAAACCCTCTACGGACTTGCGGAAGTCATCCAATCTAGAGAAGTGAGCATCCTTGTTACGCTCCATATACTTCAAAACCCAAAGACAAGAGGCCTTGTATTCTTTGAAGCTAGCACGCTCTTGGTTCACTTGGGCAAACAATGATAGCCTCTCATCAGCAAGCTTCTGAGCATACACAGTGGTTGACTCTACTTCAGCCTGAGCATCAGCTAACTGCGCCTTCAGTAGCGCAATTTCCCTATCCTTCTGCGCACTGCTGCTACCTTCACCCGCATGCCTAGCTTTGAGTTGTGCAACCAATGAGGCTTGATGCGCAGCAGCCAAGCATAACTCCTCAATCAACTGGTCCGTAGGCACATCTTACAGAAGCCTTTGTCCCAGATCCTTGACTCCCCTGCGCAAGATGATCAGTAGGCGAGGGACTCGCCTTGGGTGGCGATTTCCCAGCACGAGCAGCATCCCCAACAGTTTCAACACTGCATGTAAATGACGAGGGCCCAAGGTTATTATTGCGCAAAATATAAACCAAAATGTTGATGAAACAAGCCTAATTACTTACTTGAGGGAAGGAGTTTCAGTTATATCCTTCTGCGACCTATTCTCCTCTGATGATGATTGCTCACCAGAGATAAGATGGCGCCTTCTTTTGGACGTACCAGCGCCATCATCCCCAGCAGCTTTCTTGCGCTTCACCCCTTGGCCAGCGCCTTCTTGCCCAATTTCAGACATGGCAAACTCCCCACTCTCTGACGAGTCTGTGCGCGATAACTCTTCCACAGGGATTTGTACCTCAGGAGTGGGAAAACTGCGAAGAGGAGTAGCCTCTAAAACAACGGGGGGTGTATCCTCAGGTTCCTCCTGCACGATCTCCATCGTGCGCCCTGCGGTAGCCTGTATAACTGGCTCCTCGCCATCTCTCAAAGGGCGCACCCCTACGGTCACCTGCGTGGGCCTCGCCAAGCGAACAACACCGAATAGATCCATCTATGCGCAACAAACAACAAACAAACACAAAACGAGTTAGATAAGCTACAAAGGGAAGAGCGCTTACAACTAATAAGCGAAGAGGAAGGAAGGACAAGCACCCACCCCGGCTATTCTCGTCCAAAAAAGTTGGCACTTCCTCCGGACTACCGAAGTAATTGCGACTGATGCCCATGTGCACCAAAAACTCCTCTGGATACGCCTTGATCGGTATGCGATTGGCATTAATCGTCTCCGCATCATCTGCGCTATACGTTCCGGGGATGGGGCGCTCATCTCTCGGTAATGATTCTTGGGTATAGAACTCAAAAATCCATGGAAAAAATGCACTATCAACCCGAAAGAACTTCTTCCTCCAATTCCTCAGTGCGTCTAACTTTTCCGTATAGCACTGCAGTGGCCCTGCGCGCTTGGAAAAGGACACCCACCCGTTCGACCACGACGTGTGGTAAAACGCGCGGAATAGATGGATTGTAGGGTTAATCGCCAACAAGCGACAATTTACTTCAAAATTGGTTATTTTTGCTGCACCTATACAGTGCAGTTGGGAAATATGTAGACGATAGTGGTTTAGAATATCGCACAAAAATAGGGAAATGGGCACACGTTGGTTAGCGAATTCGAAGAAACGTGTGTATACCCCTACTTTCCCTTCAGGGAAGTTCGCTATTGACGCAGCCGCCACCGGAACCACCGGGTGCAATGCGATAGGGATGTAATAATCTGAGGTGAACTGACGAAGTTCGTCCTCAGATATATCGGAAGTAAAATCGGATAACTGAAGAACCATGGTTAGAATTTAAAGGATTCTGAAGCGCACGCGCTGTTACCTTAGGAGTTGTTGATTTCTTGTTCGCTGTTTAAAGTTTTTAACAATGGCGGCAATGGACGATTTTACTGTGATAAGCACAGTGAAATGGAGATGACACTTTATATAGGGTTACAAGATCGCATGAATGATTGACATGTGTCACCCACTTGCTCTAATCGTGTGGCTGGGAGGCCAAAAGGTGAAGCACTTTTTCACCCACCCCTCACGATTTACGAAGGAGATACAGATGTACTTGGACTAGATTAATTATATTGCTCTTTTAGGCGGGAAACACTTGAAACTTCTCCGCTACGCATTCCGGAATGCCCCTTTTGCTACATTTGTTAGTCTAGCATCCGTAGTCGTTACACTACGCATACTAGACTGGGGGGACATGATGACGTATAGTCCGCATTCGGGTCACGAACCCGACCAATGGACGCTACTAACACTCAAGCCCATCACGAATGGGCTCAAGCCCATCACGAATGGGCTATCACTATAACGGTTTGGGCTTACGATGGCCCAAACCCGAAGTTATTTATGGTCTTGATATAGGGTATCTCTTATTTATGGGATATGTATCAAACGACCGGTTTAGGCGGGATACGCCAAGGAGTGAGGAACACGAAACTAACAAGGATTTCGTGTGTATATAAAAGGTCTCTCGACTCTCATTAAAGGTACGATCTAATAACCCTAACTCTTCAACTAAACCCTAAAACCGATTACTTACTCTCACGCCGGAGGATAATCGTGGGAGACAATCCCACGATAAGCCTAACGGTGTCTTTTTGTTTTCTTAGTGCGCAGGTCTCAAGCATTAAGATCTAATTGGTACGGAAACAAGGAACGCCCAACTTTTGTATCAACAACGTTATATATAAAATAAGTCAATAAGCACTTCAAATAAGCCAATTGTTTCAAAACAGCCCCTATGAGCCGAATACATGATGGGCTTGGCCCATGTGCACCAATTTAGTGTTTAGTCCAATTTTTGTAGTAAAAATCAATAAGTTAGTGCTTATTACAATAAGCTATTCATAATAAGCTAATAAACAAAACCTTCACCATTTCACCACTAGAGCCAAAATTTTATGTTTTTCAAAACCTCAATAATTATATATTTTATACCTTAGCCGATTTACACTTATATAATTAAAAGTGTATATTTCGACTTAATTACGCGTAATTAGCACTAATCACTTTTTGTACCACCAAATTAGTACCACAAGCAACAAGATTTACTACACAAGCAAGAAACATCATAATTTGTACAAAAACTTCATAAAAGTCGATCATATGTATTTATGACATCAAACTCTAATTTGTTCATATTAACAAATCTTACACATTTAACACTTTTAAACATAAAAACAACATGATGTGAACAAGATTTGAACAAGTTTTTAAAGATCCTTACAATGCTTTAAGAAGGTTGAGTGGTATTAGGCTCAAGAACACACCAAATTGCACCAATTTTACCCAAAACACGTTCTAAATAACACGAAACACTTGAAAGTACACCCCGATTACTTATAACTTCAACAAAATTTTGTGGATCTTGATGGTTTATGTTTGGCCGTGGATTATGATGGAGAAGAGAGAAAGTTTTGATCAAAGTAAGTTTTAGTGATGTGTAGAGATGTGTGAAAATGTTGTATACTAATATGGGTATAAATACAAGATTACATGAAATCCTCCACTAACCATTATCTTGCCATATAATAATTTTTGTCACCTTGTGTTTGCTGTACACGGCTTATAGGAGGGGGAATTGGTGGGTTTTTGAACCTCGTTGGTGTATCGTGTGTCGGTTTAAGCTTAAAAAGTTACCATAAAGTCCCGGTTTGACCTTTTTGGACACGTATACGCAAAATAAAGTTTTTATTGACGTTTCCGTCAGAAAAATAATAAATTATTACTATTTTCTCAAAAATGCATATATTTGACTGCTACCATAAATACTATGCGGTCGGTACGCGTGTGAGGTTGCTTTTCAGTAATTACAAGAAAGCTCTCAGTAAATTACAAAACTTGTCAGTAACTACCAGGAATGGAATAATTTATGCTTACTGACAAAAATAAAATTTTTCTGCAGTGACTGTAAGCTACAGTATGCGGGACAGCTCCCAAAAATGCTAAAAAATACTCAGAAACATGCAAACGCGCATAGAAATGCTCAGCTTAAAAATAATAAATAACCATTTATAATTAATTTAAAACGTGAAAATTACCATTTGTCACAATATAAAAAGGTATATATTTGAGGCCCTTAATATTTTGAGGCACTATACGATAGCACACTTCACGCATCCTCGTATGCGGCTATGTCCTTAAACAAAACGAAATGACTATTCTGCAGCCAATATATTCATAACGAGGAAGGCCTCGAGCCGCCGCGTTGCGGCGGGGCGGCGAATATTTGTTCTAATGTGTGCGTGATTTTGTAAATGATTTCTAAGTGTATTGTTTCCGAGGTCGAGTGAAAAAAACGCTATCTTTTTTGTTTAAACGTTTTTGTGTATGTAAAACTAACACAAATTTGAAATGCATTTGATAGATTAAGGGTTTATTTTGAAAATTCTTTTATTTAAAACTATATATATATATATATATATATATATATATATATATATATATATATATATATATATATATATATATATATATATATATATATATGGGCTTTATTTTCAGAACCCTGTTAAGTGCGGGAACTGCGAGAACTCCCCTAGACCAATCATATTTTTTTAAATATTAAAGATTTTTATTTAATCAAAAGGGTATAATAGTAAAAGACAATTTCTATTTATTTGTGATTTTTTTTATTAAATTCGTTTTTTAAAATCCCATAATTTTAGGAACTTTTTTTTTTCTTTTCAGCATGCATTATTTGAAAAAAGACTAGTTGCATGTATGTTTTATAAATAGTGTCAATTTACATATGCTTTTAGTATTTAACTTTTTACACTTTTTTATTAAGCTACAAATACTTTTGCCTAGCCATTATTTTCTTTGAAAGTTTAAAACACAAATCAAGGAACATAGACCTTTATATAAGAACAAACAAGATTGATATAATTATATGTTACATTTCATTTAATTACAAGTACAAAAAACACATATACAATAATCACATCTCTTAAAAAATCGCAAATTATCTTCATGTACATATGTGTTCATCAACTTCTAGGTCTTCAATGATGATCATCTTCATCAATCTGAAAAAAGCATACACAAAAACAATTAAACTACAAAAATAGGAAACAAAAATTAATCACAACAAATAAGATAACACATATGCACAATCTAAAACGCATAGGCACAATTTATAACAAAACAGCCATGTTCAATGTAAAAACAAGTATGTTCAATGAATAACATGTATGTTCTATGAAAACCAAAATGTGTACTTAAAAACAAGTATGTTCACCGAAAAAACAAGTATGTTCAAACACGAATTCCACGTTTAATCTAGACATGTATTATCTACACATGAAAAACAGCCATGTTCAATGTAAAAAACAAGTATGTTCACTGAAAAACGAGTATGTTCATAAAAAACAAGTATGTTCAAACCATCCTTGAACCGATCAATTAATAACAAGAAGCAACAAACAGATTCATTGATCTGTTCAACATCAATCATCACAATTTATTCAAACACCAAGCGAAAAACAATTAAACGCAGCCCCACATGTTTGACCAAATAATTTCAAACAGCAAGTGACAAACCACCATTGAATAAACCATATCAGAATAAAAATCAGCCCAACAACCGATTAATATAATCCCACTTGTTGTCCCAATATTTACTTCTATGAAACCAATAAGCGACAAATTGGATAATAACTCACCGACCCACCAATTAATTAATCCATTGACCACATATAATGCGACCAATTAATAGATCTAGATAGAGAACTTAGCATGGGTAATCATCATCATCATCGAGATCTATATGAGATCATGTCAAAAAAAAAATTAACCAACAAAAAGGAGTTGTTAAATCAAAACATTGACAACTACTTTAATACAATGATCTAATTAAATAAACGATTTTCAAAGATTGAGAACTTAGCATGGGTAATCATCATCATCGAGATCTTCGTTGATATCAATTGAGAGAGAGTGGGAAAAATAATGGTGCGGCTTGTTTTATTTCTATAGAGAAAGCACAATTTAATTTAATTAGGTTTAATGGTAAAAAGGGAAGACTTCATTTTCCCTAAAACGTGGCCTAAAGTGTGGGACAGTTTTGACGAAAAGTTTAATGTGAAATTCCATTATTACCCTTTCAGCCTTTTATTTAAATAAAAAAGAAACCCTCACCTTTTGTATAATTACAATTTTGGCACTTTTAATCCTAACCTTTGATCAAACAATCTAATGGTTCATAGGGAGTTCTCGCAGTTCTCGCACTTAAGAGGGTTCTGAAAATAAAGTTACACTGTATATATATATATATATATATATATATAGGGAGACTATATATATATATATATATATATATATATATATATAGGGAGACTTTCTTGCGAGAACCATCTTATCTGCGAGAACTGACAAAACCACCAAAAACATACATGCACGCCTTTTAAAATAAAATAAAAATACATGCAAATCATCAATAATCGTAAGTATCCACCTATGTTCTTCAATATCATCATGAACTCATCCTCTTTTTTCACAAAAACCTTACACACAGCCGCAATATTGTCATTGCACGCCTTATAAGAACATACATGCACACCTTCAAAGAAAAATTTTGTATTTCCAATTTCTTATCAAATTCTTTGGAACAACCATGTTTTAAAAAAAAAAACATATATGTTGTTTTTAGAATATATGTGCAAGAAAGCGTGCATGTATGTTTTTGGTGGTTCTGTCAATTCTCGCAGATAAGATGGTTCTCGCAAGAAAGTCTCACTATATATATATATATATATATATATATATATATATATATATATATATATATATATATATATATATATATATATAGTGTTGCAAAACTCGGTTTCGGCTTGTACTCGGCGACCTACCCTGGAGCGAGTACTCGGCCTAATCGGGGGAGTACTCGGGGCTCAAATCGGCCTATGCGGGGAGTACTCGGCCAACTCGGCTATACTCGGCGACCTACCTTGGAGCGAGTACTCGGGGAGTAATCGGTCAACTCGGCCTTGTTTTGCAATATATATATATATATATATATATATATATATATTGCAATATATATATATATATATATATATATATATATATAGGGTCCGGTTCTAGAGAAAAGTATAATTAGATAGAAAAGTGAGAAAAAAAGTTACAGGGTAGATTATGAAAACACTTGAAAGTTTAGGGTAAAAAGGAAAAAAAAAGAACAAAAAAAAAAGAAGGAATCGACATTTTATAATATTAGCTCTAAACACACAGAGTTATTAGTTTCTCTGGTTGAAACACACACACTCCAGATTCAAACACACACATCCATCGTCACCACCACTATCGTCGCCACCGTCTTCCGTCGTGTAACCACTGCATCGCCACACCATCAACACCGCACCACAACGGCATCAACACTGTACCTCCACCACAACATCATAACACTCAATCCGGTTAGTTTTCTTCATGAATTGATCTTCTCGTTCAAGTGTTTAACTTAATATTTCTGGTTCATTGATTAACATACCATCACTTGTAAGTGCACTAATTTTGTTAACTGATTATTAAAAATTTTGTTAACTGATTATTAAAATTTGTTAACTGATTAGCATACCATCATTGATTTTGAAGTTTTGTTGAAAGTTTATCATAATATCATGTTTTCTACCACATATAAACAAATTTGACAAAAAAATGCATAAAAAATGTGTTTATTAAAATTGCTTACCAGGTGTTTGATAAAATATTTGAGTAAGAATTTATAACTGCGATGCACTAATTTGCATCATATGTGTTTAATATTGAATGATATGACATCTTAGGGCATCAGTGTCTATATTTTCATCATCAGATTACACAATCTTAGGGCACCACCTTGTATTAGTGCATCTGTGTTTACGGTTGTTGCATCAGGTTAAATGTGTGTAAGATCAGTGCATCAAATTGCATCTTAGTGCATTTGTTTTTGTGCTTAGTGCATCAGGTTAAATCTGAAGTAAACATTACAACATGTGTTAGTATGGTTAGGGCATCACATATTAGGGCATCAATGAGTATTGTGCATGGTCAGACTTATTAAAGCATCAATGTGTATGTTTAGTGCATCATTGAAACTAATTGGGCATGTGTTGGTATGTTTAATGCATTGTTGGAACTACTTGTGAATCTGTTTGTATATTTAGTGCATCGGCGAACATATTAGGGCATTAATGAGTATGATTAGTGCATCGAAAAGGTAGATATTAGGGCATCTATGAGAGTATGAATAGTGCATCGAAAAGGTAGATATTAGTGCATACATTTGGGCAATTAGAGCATCTTTTTGGACGTATTAGGGCAGAAAAGGCGGTTGGTTATAGTATCGGAGTAAGATCTAGTAAAACTATTGAGTAACATTATATTTCTTTTCTCTTCAGGTTCCTTTTGGTGATATGATAGCATGTGACAATGAGAATGTAAGTTTATGTTGCTTCATTTTGATTTATATACGTTGACCACATTCTTGCTTGCTGGTTTACATAAGTCCACATTTTGTATATGTATCATCTATCATCTTTGTATGACATCCAAAACGTCTATGTTGAAGTTATAATACATTGCCAACTTCTTTTTTATATGTAGCGGGGAAAGTGGAGGTGGAAAGAGTGTTTGGCAATCTGGTTGTATCCTAGAAGCTTTTGGGAATGCAAAGACATCAAGGAATAAAAATTCTAGCCGATTTGTTAGTTCTGAATCTTTTTAGTACTTAACGAGTGCGAGATTACCTCAAGGTCTATTTTAGTGCATCAGCATGTTTATGTTTAGTGCATCCACGTGTATGTTTAGTGCATCCATTTGTAGATGTGTTAAAACATTAGTGCATCAGGGTATCAAGAAAAGAGCATCTGTTTGTTACCATAAGGAGGTTGGGATAGGAGGTGGACCAAAAAACTCTTGGCGTTAGTTTTAGCGTTAGATTATCAGGGTTTTATACTTTTCTTCATTATCACTCACTTATGCATGTCCTATATCTCAGCCGGAAGTCAAAATCACATTTGTGTGGAACAAGGACGTCATTTTTCCTGCTCATTATATTTAGTCAAATGAATTTTTTGAATGTGATTGCAGTTCTCTTCCTTGTGGGCATATATACGGAAGGTCGTGTATAAACAAATTGCTTTAACAAGAAGATCGAAGTACCTTTGGGAAGGTTGGTTTGTCCATTGTCCAAATGATGATAACAATAATAATTAAAAGTTTATTATTTTTATTCATTTTACTTGCATTGTATCTAATTAATCAATAAAAATTTTATCAGTGCCCTCAATGCAACAACAAATGCACATCAGACCTCTTTATGGAACTTACCTTTCCATTTCTAAGCACAAGGTCATCAATCTTCTTTATTTTACGCTTTTTGTCTGAGAACTAGTGTCAATATTTTCTCGTTAGCTAGGCTTTAATAAGGTCGTTTAGGCTTTTACTATTAACATGGCACATTTTTAGATTTTTGCAATCATAAACTAATTAAATTTCAGATTTAACTAATTAGATTTAATAATGCCATTTATCATAGTATTGGCTGCAGTTATTGTTTGTTATTGAGTGAGTCAAATGGCCAAAGTTCATAGTTTATGTTAAAGCTCATATCAATCAGTTTTGGAGACAAAAGCTGCATAAGGATGCATGTTTCATTTTAGTTATTTGGAAGCTTGAAAAACCACGGAATTATTATAAACATCAAAATTGATACTGGTATAATAGCAGTTAGAGGTAAAGCGTGGGAAGATCTCGTTACACTTTATCGTTACACAGAATTATTTTTATCGTTACACAGAATTATTAAGGCATCTGTTTGAATATTTAGTGCATCCATTTGCATGTTTAAAGCTTCTGTTTGGATATATTAGTGCATCCATTTGTATTGTAAGAGTTTCGATAATGGCTTTGTTAAAGCATAATCTTTGCTCACAGAAAAGAGTTCACGATAAGTTGTGGTTGTTGTATAGCACTATAGCTGTCAATCGCTCACTCTCGGTATACAACCAAGAACGGGTACACAAATTTTATAAACACCCTGGTTTCTTTTTGATACACACCCTGGTTTCTTGCAAAATCTGATTGTATATATACTATGGAAGTGATACAAAGGCTAATTTGTTTTATATTTACCACACTGCTTAGTCTGAAATTAGATTCTTAGTTTGAGGATAAAGGATGCAGGTTGTAAGTTTCTTGCTTTTTAAGAATTTGATTATATTCAAATTAGGAAAAAGCTAAAGACATTGGAATGATTGCTTTAAGATTTTGCTATTTTTTTTTTTTTTTTGCTTTTTAAGTTTTTAGTTATATTCAAATTAGAGTAAACTACAAAATACATCCCTGTGGTTTGGTCAATTTCACACGATACATCCCTCCCAAAAAAGTTGCGCCATACACATCCCTCCGTTAGTAAAAGTCAGACACAATACATCCCTCCGTTAAAAAAAGGACTAACGGCGCAAACCATTTCTCCGTTATCTCCTAACGAGATAGAAAATGTTTACACCGTTAGTCCTCTGCAGTTAACTCTATTTGCCGTTAGTCCTTTTTTACGTTTTCGTTCACGTTTCATCGTTTTTTTTTACGTTTTACGTTCCCCTTTTTTACGTTTTCGTCCTTTTTTTTACGTTTACGTCCCTTTATTTATACATTTCGTCCGTTTGGTTTCAAGATTGATAATCAGTGATCGAATCATTTATAAAATTCGAAAAAAAAATTTATAAAAATTAGAAAAATTTATATAAATTCGAAAAAATTTATAAAAATTCCAAAAAACTTATAAAAATCAAAAAATTATAAAAATTCGAAAAAACTAATATAATTCGAAAAATTTATAAAAATTCAAAAAATTTATAAAAATTCGAAAAAACATATAAAAATTCGAAAAATTAATAAAAATTCGAAAAAACTAATAAAATTTCAAAAAAATTATAAAAATTGGAAAAAATTTATAAAAATTCAAAAAATTTATAAAAATTCGAAAAATTTATAAAAATTCTAAAAATTTATATAAATTCGAAAAAAATTATATAAATTCGAAAAAATTCAAAATTCGAAAAAATTTATAGAGTAAACTACAAAATACATCCCTGTGGTTTGGTCAATTTCACACGATACATCCCTCCCAAAAAAGTTGTGCCATACACATCCCTCCGTTAGTAAAAGTCAGACACAATACATCCCTCCGTTAAAAAAAGGACTAACGGCGCAAACCGTTTCTCCGTTATCTCCTAACGAGATAGAAAATGTTTACACCGTTAGTCCTCTGGGTTAACTCTATTTGCACCGCTAGTCCTTTTTTCGTTTTCGTCCGTTTTTTTACGTTTTCGTCCGCTTTTTTACGTTTTCGTCCTTTTGGTTTCAAGGATTGACATAATCAGCTGACTCGAATCATTTATAAAAATTCAAAAAATTTATATAATTTCGAAAAAATTTATAAAAATTCGAAAAAACTAATAAAAATTCATAAAATTTATAAAAATTCAAAAAATTTATAAAAATTCGAAAAAACTTATATAAATTCGAAAAATTTATAAAATTTCAAAAAATATATAAAAATTCGAAAAAATTTATAAAAATTCAAAAAATTAATAAAAATTCGAAACAACTAATATAAATTCGAAAAATTTATAAAAATTAAAAAATTTATAAAAATTCGAAAAAACTTATATAAATTCGAAAAACTTATAAAAATTCAAAAAATTTATAAAAATTCGAAAAAACTTATATAAATTCGAAAAATTTATAAAATTTCAAAAAATATATAAAAATTCGAAAAATATATATAAATTCGAAAAAATTTATAAAAATTCAAAAAATTTATAAAAATTCAAAAAATTAATAAAAATTCGAAAAAACTAATATAAATTCGAAAAATTTATAAAAATTCAAAAAATTTATAAAAATTCGAAAAAAATTATATCAATTCGAAAAATTTATAAAAATTCAAAAAATTTATAAAAATTCGAAAAAACTTATATAAATTTGAAAAATTTATAAAATTTCAGAAAATGTATAAAAATTTATAAAAACTTATATAAATTCGAAAAAATTTATAAAAATTTTTAAAATTTCAAAAAATATATAAAAATTCGAAAAATTTATAATAATTCGAAAAAATTTATAAAAATTCAAAGAATTTATAAAAATTCGAAAAATTTATAAAAATTCGAAAAATTTATAAAAATTCAAAAAATCAAAAAATTATATAAAAAAATTTATAAATTATTTGAAATTTTTTTCGAATTTTATAAAAATTTTAAATTTTTTTTTCGAATTTTATAAAAATTTTATATTTTTTTTCGAATTTTGAATTTTTTTTCGAATTTATATAAATTTTTCGAATTTTGAATTTTTTCGAATTTATATAAATTTTTTCGAATTTTGAAATTTTGTTCGAATTTATATAAATTTTTATAAATTTTTTCGAATTTTTATAAATTTTTTGAATTTTTATTAGTTTTTTCGAATTTTTATTAATTTTTCGAATTCTTATAAGTTTTTTCGAATTTTTATAAATTTTTGAATTTTTATAAATTTTTCGAATTTATATTAGTTTTTTCGAATTTTTATTAAATTTTTGAATTTTTATAAGTTTTTTCGAATATTTATAAATTTTTTCGAATTTATATAAATTTTTTGAATTTTTCTAAATTTTTTTGAACTTTTATAAATGATTCGAGTCAGCTGATTAAGTCAATCCTTGAAACCAAACGGACGAAAATGTAAAAAAACGGAAGTAAACGTAAAAAAATGGACGAAAACGTAAAAAAACGGACGAAAACGTAAAAAAACAGACGAAAATGTAAAAGAGGACTAACAATGCAAATAGAGTTAACCCAGAGGACTAACGGTGTAAACATTTTCTATCTCGTTAGGAGATAACGGAGAAATGGTTTGCGCCGTTAGTCCTTTTTTTAACGGAGGGATGTATTGTGTCTGACTTTTACTAACGGAGGGATGTGTATGGCACAACTTTTTTGGGAGGGATGTATCGTGTGAAATTGACCAAACCACAGGGATGTATTTTGTAGTTTACTCTTCAAATTATGAAAAAGCTAGACACTTTGGAATGATTGCTTTAAGTTGTTGGCATTTTCTTTGGAGCCAGGTTGATCTTTTGGGTGATGAAGTGGAAACACTTTTGGGGCTTCTTGAGAAGATATATATAGCTCTTGATCATTACTCGCCGGTCTTGCAACATTATCCTGGGGTAAGATGATAATCAATCTGTGTAACAAGCATGTTATTGTTTCCTACCCATCCTTTTTAAACACTACTTTACTGTCAGTATCCCTAATTCCCTACTCCCTTAGTATGTGCTCAGTATCATACCTATAATAGTGTGCACAGTTTCGACAAAAAGAATTTCAAATGTAGACATGACTGTTTCAACTCATTTACTTATGATTTGGGTCACGTATTGTTTACAAAGGTATAATCGAAAAAAAAAAAAAAAAAAAAAAACCCGAAAATGGGTGAAATTTTTCTGAAAGTGATTTTTTAATGCATATAACCCCCTAAATTTTAATTTGAGATATTTACTATATTATGATGATAGTAGTATAGTTTTGTAATCATATTTGATGCATCAATTATTCAGAAAATAAAAAAATTGGACCAAATAGTGCTTCGGGCCAACCCAATCAATCTCATTTCAACATGTACTAAAAGATGATTGGTTTTAACACGTCACCCATCCTTTCTGGCCTGCCCATCTTGCCACCTACAATCAAATTGGCTATTTTTTGTGATTTACCAAGTTAATACAAGATGTTGAGTTGTGAATGTGATTTAGTAACAACATATTGCTGTCAAGCTTATGTGTATACATTGCTTTGCAGGTTATGGAAATCTTGGAGCTGGTTAGGAGAGAATTAAGTGGTGAATCTTTGAAAGTGCATTGAATCCATCTTTGAGTGAGGTTGGTTCTCTTATACATCGTCTAGCCTACTTTACTTCGAATTAAACCACTGACATTTATCCAGTAGCTTGGAAGAATTATTGATCTTCAATAGATGTCTAACCAGGAACCATGATGACTGATTTTTTGTTTGTTTGAAGTTGAACTTGAAACTATGAAATGGGACCATAATTGAAACAAATGTCTTGTCATATATTAGCACGTTTTTTAGATTTAGATTTTTTTTTTTTTTTTTTTTTTGTCTTCCTACGGGTGGTAATTTCGACCCATTTCACTTATGAATGAAGGTGGTAATTTGGTACCAGGCGGATCCGTACTTGAGTTTGATTGAAGATTGCAAGCTCACTATTGGACCTGGATCCGTACTTGTGTCTTCCTACAGGTGGTAATTTCGACCCATTTCACTTATGAATGAAGGTGGTAATTTGGTACCAGGCGGATCCGTACTTGAGTTTGATTGAAGATTGCAAGCTCACTATTGGACCTGGATCAGGTAGTATAAGTTTTGGGTCTAAGGAAGACGATAGGGCTGATCTAAAATCCCTTTCGGAAATAAAGTTCACAGAGGATCAGTCAATAGAATCCTTGTATGCACACCAGATAGACTTTCGGAGCTTGTTTCCATGGAGGCTATTGATATTTCTGGCGTTTGTTCACTGGTACTTTTCTCACATTGTTCTATATCATCCAATCCTAGTTTGCTTTTTCAATGCTTCTTAAGAAGGAAAATATGCAGTTTGTTCACTTCATTGTGCCTTGTTACACATGCAGAAGGCAAAGGAAGAGCCAATAAGTTAGAGGAAGCTTGCCAATTTTATTTAATAGAAAATGGCTTTCCAGCTGCAGGTGGTGTTCCTGGTGTTGTCCGTTACTCAATTGCGATTGCCATTTTGGCAACTGGGATTGATTATGATGCTATAAACGTAATCAGGGTTGAGCTTACCCGCCAGCTTCTTGAAGCTGCCATAGCTACTAATCCAGATCTTTCAAGTCCTTATAGTTGGTGGCCGGTCTTTGTTATACATGGACTGCTGTGTATTGCAAGTTCAGTTGTTTTCGTTTTATTTTTCGATCGGGGAGACAATATTTGATTGAGGTTGATACTCTTTTGATTTATATTTTAATTACTAGGATGTGAAAAGTTAGATTAGGAATTATATACGTTTTGTAATGCGGGTTGTGCATTTATAAATACGCTTGTATTGAACATTTTTGTATTGAAAACAACACTAGTGATTTGTCAGGTCAAAAAATTCAATGTACAAAAAATCATACAGAAAAAAAAAATGAAACATGAGCCTGATTCTACTTCATAGAAAGTGGTATACAAAATTAAATGAAATATGTCATCTTTGTAAAAGATATACAAAACAACCCTTGAAAAATAAAGAAAGTAACAAATACGCCCCTCTAGTTGGAAAAAAAAAGAGGGGGAATGGGAGGGGGTAATTTGTACACTTTTCTCACTTTTCTACCAAAATAAACTTTTCTCATGAACCAATATATATATATATTATATATATATATATATATATATATATATATATATATATTAAATTTAAACATTTTTTATAAAATCGTACGTATGTCAAAAGTATATCAATATTGGGCTCATTTTGTACGTTATCGAGAGACCTTGTTGCCGGTATTTTTTTTTTTTCAAGAAATCGCGAGACATCTGTTAGATACTTAGTAAATAAAGTTTGTTATATAAAAAAGTCGTAAATAGTAAGAAGTTGAGGGTGTGATTTGTAAATATACATTTTTTAAATGTTTTTGGGCCAGGCAGGTTGATTTTTTTAGCCGGATTTTTTTATTTTTTTATTCGAATGCTACAGTTAGATAATTGTTTGTTTATTTCGATTGGGTGACCAAGCAAGCTAAAAAAATTTCGTTGCGGCCCAAAAAGAGACACGGAACCCACAACAATACATGACGCAAATTTGATGTCATCACGTCATCAGTTGACGCTGTATATATATATATATATATATATATATATATTTTATATATATATATATATATATATATATATATATATATATATATATTATATAGGGGGACTTTCTTACGAGAACCATTTTATCTGCGAGAACTGAGAGAACCACAAAAAACATACATGCACGCCTTTTAAAATAAAATAAAAATACATGCAAATCATCAATAATCGTAAGTATCCACCTATGTTTTTCAATATCATTATGAACTCATACTCTTTTTTCACAAAAACCTTACACAAGGCCGCAATATTGTCGTTGCACGCCTTATAAGAACATACATGCACACCTTCAAAGAAAAATGTTGTATTTCCAATTTCTTATCAAATTCTTTAGAACAACTATGTTTTTTTTAAAAACATATATGTTGTTTTTAGAACATATGTGCAAAAATACAATTATTGAAAGCGTGCATGTATGTTTTTTGTGGTTCTCTCAGTTCTCGCAGATAAAATGGTTCTCGCAAGAAAGTCTCACTATATATATATATATATATAATGTATTTTTTGTTGACAAAAGGTATATAATTGGCATGGAGTCATAAACAGAATCTCATGGACACCCACCAAGAATTTAAAACTACCATCATTCAATTCTTTCTTCTACAATCTGCCAAAGTGAGCCTTCACATGTCTTTGTTTTTTAGCACATTGATGAACCTTCTATTCCTAATAACAACCCTTCACGGACTCAATTATTTTTCATTTTCATGACCCTACTTAATGTTATCATCACCTTAATAATCCTATATATCATTCATCATACAACACAACTATATTTTTCATGGAACAACCATGAGTCCAAACATTCTTCTTGTTCTTGTTGTTTGTCTGTGTGTTTGTCATCTGTTTGCAGTGGCTCAGCCGTCGTACCCGACTTCTCATATAACAGTCACGGGGTCAGTGTTTTGCGACGTGTGTCACGATAACTCATTTACAAAACAAAGCTATTTCTTACCAGGTATGCTAATACTTATAACAAGTATTTATAGTACTATATGTTTTTGTACCTTACTTTTGTCTTATGAAACAGGTGCTGATGTTCATGTACAATGTAGATTTCAAGCGACTGCACCAACAACTACGGAACAGATTATGTTTTCTGTCAATAGAACGACGAATAGATACGGTGTTTACAGATTGGATATACCGTCAGTTGAAGGAGTTGACTGCGTAGATGGCCCGGCCATTCAGTCATTTTGTGAAGCAACGTTAATTAGAAGCTCGGTTCCACGCTGCAATGTTCCTGCTGTATCTACAACGTCTAAAGAGATCACAGTCAAATCAAGATCAACTAATCATTGTGTTTATAGTGTAAGCGCACTCAGTTACAGACCGCTTAAGAGAAACTCAACGCTTTGTGGGACGTATGATGTTACGCTAGAGGAAGAAAAGATATTATTGGATTCTTTTAATTCCTCAAAGTTTTTCCTACCTTATTTTCCGTGGCCTTTCCCTCCATTCCCGCCATTGCCATCACTGCCACCATGGCCATCATTGCCACCACTTCCACCATTACCTCAGTTACCGCCTTTCCCTTCATTGCCACCTTTTCCTTCGTTTCCTCCATTTCCGCCATCATTTCAATTCCCTCCTATGTCGCCTTTACCTCAATTGCCACCTTTACCTCAATTACCACCTTTGCCACCCTTAACACCGTCATTCCAAAATCCACCATCAAATTTCCCTCCTATTTCAAGACCTCCAGTGTTCAATGCAGGAGACCCAAGATCCTGGCAACCCAACATCCCTCCATTCAGTCCTCCATCGACACCAGTGCCACCACCTCCATTTGATCCAAGAAGTTGGATACCGAGATACCCTTTCGCCATTCCACCTCCACCACCCGGATTTGATCTAAGAGATCCAAGAACATGGATACCAACTAATCCACCATCTCCTAATAGTCCACAAAGCGAGCAACCATAGGCTACTTGGTCATATGTACATACATATATAAAGTTGTCACGTTCTTATGTATTGGTCATAGACAAATTGTATTTCTAATCATTACCACAATCAATTTGCAATTATAATTCACTAGTAAAATTTAAGATTTAGATAGAGTCAATTAACAAACCTCTGCTTAAGTTCGTGATTCTCTTTCCTCAACTCTTCTACTATGTCTTCGTTGTGTCCAACAGATGCATATCCATTTGCATTCAAAGTTTGCGCCTGGTTGATTATCTAAAAAAGTAAAAGACTGTTAATTTTGAAAGATATATCGGTGTTTCATGTGTGACTTACTGGTTGATTATCGAAAAAAGGAAGAAAAAAAAGTACACATAACGAGAGATTCACCTTAAAGGGTATGCTATTGGTGCTTGCTTTAAATACTTTAGATGAAGTCGAAGCTTTGAATGAACTTTTTCTTGATGTAGATGCATAGGCTTCTGGTGTCGCATCATATTGTGCATATTCCACAGGTTTTGATGCTGCAAAGTTTCTGATGGGCCGCACCACTTCTGTTCTAGAACCACTGGTGTTAATTCTGGGTGAAACTATATCTTCATCAGATATATCTCCCACTGATGTTTTGGGTTTTGCATCTTGAGCAGACTTGACACGTGGAGCATAGCCAACATGTTGGCAATTCGTAGACCTAGAAAAAGTTGATTGTCGGTAAATTAGACAGTACGGTTCAAGCTTAAGTCATAGTTGACGAAAATAAATTAAGAGAACAAACCAGTCTTTCTTCTGTATAACAACCAAACGATTCTCTAGTCTTTGAAGTACAGTTGTGCGTTCAAAGCCCTGCTTATCATGAGCCAGTTCAACAAAATCGGCTTCCAAAACACCTATAACTCCTCGACCATCACTTCCAGCAGCATTCCAGACCCTCCAAAATGGCTTCGAGACATTATTTCAGAAATAGGTTCAAATTCTGAAATTAGTATTCTATTCTTTACCAAAAGAAAAAGTATGTATATACTGTCTATTCATACCTTAATGAGCCGATTTTTATGATATACATTGAATCCTTGAACATCAATATGGTCCTTTGCATCTTTGAAAAAACCGATGGTCACATCAGCCGATATTTGCTGCAGAACAAGAGTTATGAATGAGATACGTAATTTTAAAAGTGCAGATACCAATTAATACCAAGCTAATAACGTTGATTTTAGTCCATACGTTCTTATCGTTCTTTGTCACCCCATCAGCAGCTGGTTGCGCTGGCTTATACGTAATCTTCTGACTCATCATCATATCATTAACTATATTATGATGGATAACATCTTTTCCACGTAGGATAATTCTAAAATCATCTGGAATTCTCAGGTATAAAATTGAGGCATAACTCTGTAGAATTAAAAGAGAATATTCAGTCAGAAGCAGGACGTTGAATACTTAAACTATTTCATGCCTCATAATGTGCAAAGAAGGTAACTATACCCTGAATGAGTGGCGATAGGTTAGAAAATGGCGAGAGTTAGGATAATCTTTTGCCATCTCTATCTTCTTCGGATCTCGGGCCTCTCTAATTTGAATGTCCTGTCATGAATAGTCGGTTTAAAAATCATTTACAGTATAGATAAAAGTAAAAATCAGAGCATATAATAGAGGGGAATATAACAGACATGCATATCAGTGTCGAAATCAAGCTCTAGTTGTCCTTCATCCTCCCAAATGTTGTATATGATATTTGTGTGCCTTGATCGTCAAGATGATCAAACTAAAAATATAACAGAAATAATACCTTAAGGTATATGATGAATGTTACAATTCTAAAACCACAATAAGTCTGTGTAAACATTACCTGCTGCAGGAGATGTTCTTCACTCGAGTATGGTGACCACTGAACCAGTATATCCATGTTCTTTTTCCAATCATCAGCCGAAGATCGTGGCATGAATCATTCCCCACTCTTCTCCTCTTTTCTCAAAATCAATCTAAATTTGACATAAAGACATCATACGGAGTTAATCATGATAGCCAAAATACAATAACAAAAGTTATATTTCTTACCATCGGAACAATATCTTGCTTTCCAGTTTCCATTAAAAACGTGTATGATAGCACCCCGATACTTTGAGTTGGTCTGAACAAAATAACAACACAGCTTGTTAGAATAAATGATGATACGAAATTATAAGTGCAGAAACCATGTCTGATATAAATGTTTACATACCTTCCAAAATCCTGTCCTCGGTTACGGGTAAAAACTAAAACATCTACTCCAAGCCTCATTGTACTTGTCTTGAAACCGTTTCCATCTGAAACAAATAGACTCTCGAATTGGTAAATAATGCTTACATACTACTGGATCATATGCAAAATACAATAACAAAAGTTATATTTCTTGATCATCGGAACAATATCTTGCTTTCCAGTTTCCATTAAAAACGTGTATGATAGCACCCCGATACTTTGAGTTGGTCTGAACAAAATAACAACACAGCTGGTTAGAATAAATGATGATACGAAATTATAAGTGCAGAAACCATGTCTGATATAAATGTTTACATACCTTCCAAAATCCTGTCCTCGGTTACGGGTAAAAACTAAAACATCTACTCCAAGCCTCATTGTACTTGTCTTGAAACCGTTTCCATCTGAAACAAATAGACTCTCGAATTGGTAAATAATGCTTACATACTACTGGATCATATGTAATATACAGAACATATTAAATTGCAGATTAACTCACATTGACCAATAGTGTTGGCCAGTTTGCTTTTTTCAGAGTAGCCAAGAGACATGCACCCGCGCATTTTATCAGGAGTCATTCCTCCATTATCTGCCATCAATTATAACATTAAAATTGTTTCGAGACACACTCTAGGTTATGAATGATAACACTTGGATCAGTAATATACCTTAGATCAGTAATATAACATTAAAGTTGTCCAGATACTCATTTCTCGTTATATAATGTGCGATTATATTTCACGTGTTCCAAACTCAACTGCTTCTGAATCCTCTTCAATGCATCATCAATTTGGAGTTCGGGCGAACTATTGTTCCTGAAGAGCACCTTCAGCCGCCGACGCAACTAAATGAAAAAACTCCTCAAGGCTGCGAGGACTTGGAATCAAACCGGGCATACGCCAGAGCCGCCCTTGGCATTGGAACCATTGTACTATACTTTTCTATTTCAATTTTATATAAATATATATGTGTATTGTCACAAATAATTAGTCAATTTTTGTGCAGAGCCGTTTTCCTCATCATGGAGACGAACAAGGATTCGTAGGTGGAGGTGACGGTGGAGATGGCGGTGGATACGGTGATGCCAGTGAAGTAGCAAAGGTGCATACGGTGATGGCAGTGGAAGTAGCAAAGGTGCATACGGATGGCAGTGGAATTTGCTACTTCCACTGCCATCCGTATGCACCTTTGCTACTTCCACTGGCATCACCGTATCCACCGTCATCTCCACCACCACCGCCACCTCCACCTCCATCTACGAATCCTTCTTCGTCTCCATGATGAGGAAAACGGCTCTGCACATAAATTGACTAATTATTTGTGACAATACACATATATTTATATAAAATTGAAATAGAAAAGTATAGTACAATGGTTCTAATGCCAAGGGCGGCTCTGGCGTATGCCCGGTTTGATTCCAAGTCCCCGCAGCCTTGAGTTTTTTCATTTAGTTGCATCGGCGGCTGAAGGTGCTCTTCCGGAGTTGCGTGCACTTCTGACCTAGGTTTTTTATAGGGTTTGAATTGAGGTCATAGAGAACCACTACTTCCGCTGCTGCAGTTGCCGAAGTGTGTAGGATTTGACGGAATTGATTTTGGATGTGGGTTATTGTTTTGTGTGTGTTGACCAGATTTGGTTGGATTTTTGTGCTGTGAGTTTGACCGATTATGACAATCAAGGAGGGTTGTTTGTTTCGTTTGAGTCAAAATTCAGTGTATTCTCCCCTTAAAAAGTTGCTACTAAGAGGGCAAGCTGTATCTCTTTCGGGCCATACGGGGTGCCACGTCATCATAATAAATCATAACTTACAACCCTCTTACCATAATATACCACTCATTTGGGCCAAGGTTGTCAGGATCGGGATCCTACCTAGAATCGTTTTCAGCTTTGCAAGATATGAAAATGTATATATTTTTTATAGGGATTGTAGTTTTATATTTCTATATAATATTTCATATGATAAACGAATCTAAATAGATGATAAAAGAAAAAGTTATATGTTTAAGTACCGTAGTAATATAATATTAGATATATTGCAATGCTCACTTGCACAAAGTTACTACATACGTGCATCTATTTCTTGTTCAATGTTTTTTTAGAGGTGAGCATGGGGCGGTTTTTAGCTAAAACGAAACCCCGGTCCAAAAGTTCGGTTTTATGTTTTTTAAAACCAAAATCCGCACCAAAAGTTTGGTTTTGTTTTTTTCGGTTTTTGGTTTTTTGCGGTTCGGTTTTCGTTTTTTCTGTTTTTCGGTTTTCGGATATCCAAAATTTTCGATTACGATTTTATGTTATAGCCATTATTTTAACTAAGTTTCTTTCAATTCGGATATCCGAAATTTCGGATAACGGTTTTATATATCCAAATATCTATAATTTTTAAAAAACTTTTATATGTGCTCTAAAACTGACATTTCATAAAACCCAATCTTTTTAGTAAATTCTAATCAATTTTTTGGATATCCGAATACGGATATTTTTTGAACACCCCCAACCTAAATCAATAAATCCTATAAAGTAAGTTGAATATTTTGCCGAAAAATAATAAGATTTCATAACATGTATATAAAGATAAGATATGTGAACATATATGAAATAAAGAAAACTAACTTTACGAATTTATTGTTGTGTCTAAATAAACACATGTTAGGAATATCAAATACACGTGTCTTTTAGTTTTTGGACTTTGGTGATAACTTGTATCAAAACCAAAATGTATATTATTAGTTTTATTAATATTAGTATGGGGCGGTTCGGTTTTTTCGGTTTGGGTTTTCATATTAAACCAAAAACCGAACCAAAACTTTTGGTTTTCTTAAAAACCAAAACCGCACCATCGGTTTTATAATTGGTTCGGTTATTTTCGAGCGGTTTTTTCGGTTTTTCGGCTTTTGGTTCGGTTTTTCGGTTTTGTTACTCTCCCCTAGTTTTTTTATCATAGGTTTTTTTGTGATAACATTTAGATTAATGCAAAAATATAGTGTTAATTTATTGGTACGTGATTCTGTGACTTCAGTATAAAGATTTATGCAAAAGGATAAATGGATTGTATCAGAAAATGAAACGACATAATTTATAATAGAGGGCAACACAATATTTTTTTTTCTTGATAATCAAATAAATTAAATTAGGATATTGTGATAATATTACTGAAATTTTTAACATATAATTCATGCTTTTATATGAAACATAAAATACATTATGAACAAAATTGGGTCAAGTATCTAGATGGATTACTTAAAAAACAAGCTTCTGACATGTTACAAAGCACGAAATCGTTTTTCATAATAAACCCAAAAAGTCACATCTAAATTATTTCTAAATAGTCCATAAAACCATAATGATTTAACACTATTTAATCTTGCAAAAGACAATCAATTAACAACATCAAAATAATAGCTTTCATGAATAATTCTTAGTCATTGGGCTTTAAGACATGGATATATGTATAATAAGTTAATATAGCAAAAAATTAAAAAAATAAATAAATATGCGATCCTACGATCTTACGATCCGATCCTACGATCCTACGTGCGATCCTACGATCCTGATACGAACCTACTTGAATTACGATCTTGTTAAGATCCTGATCGTTTTTTGTGTGTAGGATCGTAGGATCGTACGATCCTATGATCAGGATCGCGATTTTGACAACTATGATTTAGGCTCCACCACTATCTATTTTTATTTCTATTATTCAAATACCCAAATAAACTAAATTTATTTCATTAAAATAAAAATACAGTACATCAAATATTAATAGTAAATTGTAAAATTTAAGTATTTGGGCCTCAACCCTTGAGAATAAAAATGGTGGGCTAAGTTTCAATATCACATTTGTATTTATAAATGGGCCATGAAAAACATATATCCTTTGATCTACATCATCTCTTTCATTTTAAAGAGCCGCACCATTCATATTTTCTGCTACTGCTACATCATCTCTTTCTTTTTTCCCCACTTGAAAAAAAAAAAAAAAAAAAAAAAAAGCAAGAAAACAAAACAAAAAAAAACATTTCGTATGCACAAAATGGCCCACAAGTCAGGAAAACTTGCTCGCCGTCTGCACGAGCAAGCTTCGGACGGCGAAGCACGAGCAGCTAGGGCGGTACCATGAAGAGGAACGACGAGGGTTCCACGCTGGCACGGCGTGCCACGAGGAACCCGACACCGGGTGCTCTAAAGTAGCAGTTTTTGAATATATTTTGACACTTATTTTTTACATTGAAGAATTTTATCAGTGGTTGATTAAGAACGGATCTGGATTAAGAGAAACCCACCCACTCTGATACCACTTGTTGGTCCAAATAAATTGAATAATCACTTGAAAGAATGTGAAACAATAAGAACTTGTTTATTCAATAACCATTTGACTACATAATAAAATCCTCAGCTTCTTTATAAATATTTGAGACAAATCAAAGATTTAAACGAGATAGTTGCGGAACACTATACCGTATTGATGAAAAATAAAACTATCATTGAATCAAAGCTAAGCTTATACTTTAATGAGAGGATAATCCTATCGACTAATACATTTTTTATTATTTTGTTTGTTTAGGATGAATACATCTCTTTTACAAGACAAACATATATATAGATGAAAACAAAGACATGTCACATGTGGGGTGGTTGGTGTGAATTGTCATCCACTCTTAGTGGTCCCTCTTCATCTTCATCTTTTTGAAATGAAACCACCATGCTACAAATAGTGAGGACACTTATTCCCACTTTTATGGCAATTCTTTGTATTTTATCTGACTTGCCTTTTGAAAGTTTTCGCCCATATTTTTCAGTCTGTTTGTAGAGATAGCGTCTTCAGGGTCACTAAGACATTTGTCAAATATCAGTGACACTGGTGTTGTTTGTAGCTCATATAATTTACTCACTGACACCACATCAGTAAGTAAAGTGTTTCTTCAGTTCAAAGAGCTTTATACAACACTCACTGATTTCTTTATCAGTGAGTAAGATAGGCTATTTTATTTTCAAATCTTTGTCAGGGACAATTGGGTCAATTTTTGACCCAACATTATCCAAACACTGAAAACTGTTTATCAACTTCATAACAGATATGCATATAAGCACTTAAATAAGCAATCTGAAACACCCTTAATCTACAAATTTAGTAAAATCTTTTAGCTGAAGTTTTAGTCTATTAGTGGTTAAATATATGTCAATGTTTCTTGTAGTGGAATGCCTAGGTGCAAGCTTAGGCTTAACAACATATTTATGATGGATGCTCAACGTCGAGCACCAAAAGGAAAACCCATTGATTTAGAAGACATCAGATTTCATCAGTAAGTCTTGCAATGTGATTGCTCAAATGTATCAATATGCCTACTTAAAATTTCATTTTTTATATGGGTAGAAATGCTTACTCAATCAGTGCTTTTAATAGGTGTTTGAAAGTGACCGCACAATATCATTTATCCCTCCTAATGGAGCATTCGATCTAGTCACATATAGACTCAATATGCAATGACTAATATTAGTGGACATACTTCGAGTCAGACAATATGTGCGTATATATTTGTTAAATACCATATTTAGGTTGTAAAATGTTTGTTTTTTTAAAAACATTTTTCTGATTTTAACACAAAATACATACTATTCGCTCATTTTAGAGTGAGTACACATTTTTTGAATTATTTTTTCTCATCTCAAATGTGTTACTTCTGCCTTAAACGTTCAGTTTTTTTAATCGTTTCAATCTAGGACGAATCTTATTTTTAGGCTATCAGCACAAATGTTTTGATTTCTTGATTGCATTGCTGCAGCTGTTTGAGTCATTTAGCATTGTTGCAGCTGTTTGAGTCATTTAACATCAAGAAAGATGGAGTTATTCTGTTTGATGGATTTGTTCGTTCGCTAACCATCTTCCATCCTGATGCACCAGAAATAGAACCATTAACTAATGGACCGAAATATATGGCAGGGGATTTTGAACAGGACATGGTGAAACTGAACTCGATCGTCACGCAAGTAGAAGTTGATAGTCGCAAGAGTGGATGGTAGCTAAGAAGTTTTATAATACGTCCGTATGCAAACACCCCGCCGCGAAGCCGGGTATAATTCCTCGTTAATAAAACTCAACAAACCCAAAACTATACAAACAATTGTTATCTTGTTGTGCACCCTGTAAACTTTTTGCTTTAGTATATATCCAAACTATTTTTCTTAGATTGAATTAAACATACCTTTGATGTTTGGTGTTGTAAAATAATTTTATGTTACATGCCAGAATTCATGCTTTTGTACCGATATAAACAAATAATTGTTTAAAAGATATATTGGTTTGGTATGAATAAAATCTTTTATATAATAAAACAAAACCTCTAGTGGGAACTTTTTCATTTTAAAAAATCAAATTATACCTTATTTGGTAATAACTGAATTATTATTATTATTTTTTTAAAGATGCTTAAAGAAAAAATAAATTAAGAACTTCTTTAATTAGTAAAAATTTATAAAAATTCGTTTTTGTGTAAAATTATATAAGAGATTGGGTACAAAAATATATGTGTCAAAAACATAAAAAGTAAAACTTAGAGAAAGCGGGTCATATACAAAAACATAGGGGTTAAAACTAAAATTTTAACAAACAAAACCAGCCTCTTCTTACTTTATCCATTCTACACACCAAACACACACAACAAACAAAAGCCGACTAAAAAAAAAAAAAAAAAAAACAATCGCTCAATCTGATTAATCAATAGTATGTTTTTCGGCTAATGGATTAAAGGTATATTAATCTATTACTTATTAATTTATCTACTAATCTAGGGTTTTTGTTTTTTTGAGTAATTAAGTTATGGGTGTGTGTTATTCTGTTTTATCATTAAAAGTTTGATTTTTTATATTTTTTCATGCTATTTGTGTGAAGTTGTAAACTTTGGATCATATATTTGATAGGGTTTGTGATATGAGTCAATTATATTCCAAAGGAGAATTGCAAAGGAAATATGCAAAACCCGTTCGTTGTCCCGATTGAAGATCTAATGGAATTTGTGTTCTCGGGACGTGATTCGTGAAGTGAATGATGATTAAAAGGAGAATTTTGGTTTTTTCTACACTACGAATAATGAAATAACAAATAAAAACAACTAATTAAGCTACGGGTACAAGTAAACTAAACACGTAAACATAAAAACGAAAATTGGAATTTAAAAACGAAAATAAAAGTGGTTTTCTAAAATTTAAGACCTAAAAATGCAAAATATTTTTTCTTAAATTCTAAATATTAAAAGAAAATTTTGTGAAAAAGAAAAATATTTTTTTTTGACTTTTTAATTATTTTTAATGAATTAAAAACTAATTTATACTAATTAAATGATTTAAAAATATTAAAACAACTTGGAAAATTCTGAAAATTTTTGAGTAATTTTAAAATTGAATAAGCAATCTAGGAAAAATAAGTTCAGACCCTGAATAAGCTCAAATAAGCAAAACAGCCCAATAAGTAGTATGAAAATAAGCAAAAAATAAGCAACAGATGTCCAAAAATTCTCAAAAGCTCAAGTACCATGCATTGGGCTATATTAAGCTTAAATCAACTCAGAAAGGACAAATAAGCTAAAAGAATAAGCCCTAGAACTACTGCACAGCTTATATCCAAAACAGATTCAAATCAGCTTGTGTCCTATTTTGCAGATAGAAAATAAGCTACTACAGACCTTAATTGGGGAATCCAATATCACAGCCTTAAAGCCTATATGAAATACTATTATAGGACCAAAAATGCCCAATTTCCTAGCTTATTTGCTTATCAGAATTAAGCTGATATTAGGTGGGGTTTGACTGACTAGCTGGTGCAGGGCAGAGAAGTAAAAAAAGTGCTGATATTTCTGACCTTTAAAAAGCTATCAAATAAGCACAAATCCTCAATCCCAGATATTACATATGAAGCTTGCTATACTAACTACTTATAAGCCAAATATGTGGTCCTGAGCTTATTTCAATAAGCCACAGTGAGTTCTAGATCAGCAGCTAAGAAAACCCAAGTCGGCACAAAACAGACTGTGACAGTAGATTTTGACTTTTTCTATTGTGAAGTAACTTTGACTAAGTTGAATTCCTACTGATTAAAACTTGATCTAAATGATGTTTTGAGCTTGTTTGAATCTTGTTTTACCTCTGTAACACTAGTTGGAACCAGTATAACAGACTGCAGCCACTAACCTAGAAATTCAAACAAGAAAAATGAATTAATATTCAATTTTGACTTTTTACTAAATAACATACAAATTTTATGACTATTCTGACTCTAATAGACCCTATGTGATATGTTTAGGCTAAGAAAACCTCAAGTCAACACCTAAAACATAGATTCTAATACTGAACCAAACACTCCTTACTCAAACTGTTATGAACTTTTATGAAGCAACTAGGAGAATTAAGCTTCTAAACCACCAAACAAGCTTATGATATGATCAAACAAGCTTGAAGAATCACAGAAACACAGATCTAAACCTCACTTTCTAACCTATCCTCAAAATGCAATTATGGCTATATTTAGGCAGTATAGAAACTGTTATGAAAGAAAATGATGCAAGAAGCTATAAATTGACTAAAGCTACTAGAATAAGCTAAAATAAGATTAAATTAAGCTAACATTAACAACCAAAAAGCATAGAACACAGAGATGAACCATTAAACTATATTATGCAATTTAATGTAAAGTTAAGCTAAATTTGAAGAATCAAACTCACTTGGGACCTCAGCTAAATAGAGGTACCAACTTAATGGCAGCTACAAGCTCCTAGCTTATCAAGGATAAGCTAGGTAAAGTCCATCTTGCCCCTTCATTGCGGGAAACTTCTTCAAGCTTTCCAAAATATGCATAGGTATAGGATTTTTTATGTTTTGGACTGTTTTGATTACTAACTAAACTCACAAAAGCTATAATAAGCTGGAATGAGCTTGAACTAATAGAAAAATAAGCTTTATGAAGCTGAGTTTTAATATTTTTGTAATTTTTTTGTATTTTTCTATTTTTTTTTTTTTTTTTTTTTTTGGATTTTTGAATTAAAAATGAAACTTGTGAAAATATTTTTAGCAAAAAGCTTTTTAAAAGGCTTATAGAAAGCTTGCTGAGACAGTAACCAAGCTAAGATTAGCTTATATCAATAACCATAAAACAAAACAGATGGTTCAATAATAGACAAAAAACTAAAATTTCATTAATACTTAAAAGACTGAGTACATTAGACCATTACAACCTTAAAAAGACTGAATTAAAAGTTATAACTAAGAAATACATAAAAACAAACCCTAAATTAGACTAAAAAAAAACTTAAAAACTAGACACACCAAATGAATGAGGAGGCTGCTGCTATTTATAGACTGAAGGGAAGCTAGGGTTTCTTCTGGGAAGCTTCAGGAGATCAAACCACGACCCTTGGATCATTTCTTGCTCACCACTTCTATATCTAGGCCGTTGATGGAGGTTAGTGGAGATACCAACATGGAGAGTGCTGGGATTGATGCCACCTGTCATTCTCTGTCCCTCTAGAAGCTTTGAAGATATTTTTTGGAGAGGGGTAATAAATGTTGGAGCAGGGTAAACATGAAAAAGAAGGATGCGCAGTAACTTGGTAAGTTTTGGAGGGAAAGGGAGTTGGGGTGTTGACCGGGTATTTTGGGTTTTGACCATTGGGTTATAGTAAGGGATTCGGGTTATGAGGGGTTTACAGGTATTGTTTTGGTCCAAATTTAGTTAAATTTTAGGGAATGGGCTTGTAAGGTAGTTGGGTTGGGTTCAATAAGTGGTGGGTTTGTGATATTTTTGGGTTGGATTAGGTTTAATATAAGATGGGTTGGATTTATTATTCAAATCCGGATGATAGTTCAGAGTTAAAAGGACTAATATTGTATGTTTGGAAATTATGGGGACCAAATCTGCCAATTCTTCAAAATTAATCAAGGGACTGATTTTGTAATTTCTCAGTGATCCAAGGGCCGTTCTTCAAAAATATTATCTTTGACGAATCTTTCCCGGCTTCGGCTCTATAAATATCTTTTCCACGTCTCGTGCCCGTGTTTTCCGGATTTTTCTTTGTTTTTGTCCTTTTTCTTTAATAAGTTGCCTGCATAAACATAAACACAAAAACACGAATATCTTTTGGCATTTTGGGTTAGTTTTTGGTCGTTTTGGTCGGGTTTTGGTCAAGAAAAGGTATGTGTTTAAGCACATACCAGTTTGCTTTCTTTTCAATATCTTTTTGTCGCCGGCATTTCTTTGGGTTTTCCGGTGAATTTTTTCAGTTATAATGATTTAATGCTTCTAATTTTTCTATAGTTCCTTAAATGATTTAGTTGTTTCTGTGGAAAACTAGAAGGGGGGTTGAATAGTTTTACCGTTTAAATTTAATTCGCTTTGTTACTTATCATGATTTCAAAGTCAAGTAAACAAACATTCACACAAACAAGTAATATAGGTAAATAAGTAAAGAGAGGAAAGATCAAACCACACAACACAGTCATTCATAGTGGCTCGGCTACAAGGACTCTCTTCCTTGCCCTACTCCACTCCTCCAGCCTCTAACTCGAGAGTTTATCTTCACTAAGAAACAAGCTCCCTTCTAGGCGGAGAAAACCTTTACACGTCGCTTAATCTTTTTTCGGTACTAAGCTAAACACCGAGTTCTTTACAAGGGTACAACTACTCCCGTTGGTTCTTTCACAAGGGTACAACCACTCCCGTTCACTCTATGTGTTTTGAGGACTAAAACACTAACCGGACTTTACTGTATGAATGATACTAACTATGATGTGTGACTAAAACAAGAACACACAGACTCTATGTCAGAAGGAAGATAACAGACTGTTACTCCTTGTATGTTGAGATCTTCTTTGCTACAAAAGGAAAGATCTATGAAATGTTAGTAAGCTAAGGGTTAGTGATATGCAAATGAATGAGTATGAGTTTTAAGCTATATGAGTGATGATTTGGCCAAATGATCAGCTTGCTATTTATAGGCAAGCTGATGAACAGGCCACGGATCCGGCGGATCCCTCAAAAGGGATCCGTCAGTGTACCACTTTGGTACCGCCGTGTCAGGCCAGCTAAGAGATCTCCAAATCTTGTCATATCTTTCCATGTCTTCAAATGTCAACTCTTTGGCTTGAAGATCTAAACAAAATATCACAAAATCTTACCAAGATTGTGTAGATGATGCATGCCATGATGTCATCCTAATATTTAACTAATAAAGTTTCCATTTTAAGAAATAAACATGTAAACTTGTATATGTCATTTCTAAGGAACTTTGTGATATGAAATGTGTTTGTAAAATGCATATCACTATAAATGTAAAAGACTTAATCTTATTTATGCTTTGCTTAAAGATAAACTTTGTAATTGTCATTAACAAAACTAAACAAAAGATCGTAAAATATAAATAACGTTTTTAGGACGATATTTGTATTAACAATCTCCCCCTTTTTGTTGATGACAAAACATAAAGTGTATTTTTAAGTAGAGAGCTTAAATAAAGGATGAGTCTTTTGAAAATATAGATTAAGTTAGTTTATGCAAGTTTTAAAAACTATTTTAAGCTAAAATGGATGTATTGTGATGTTTCACAGTTGATGCAACTTAATCCTATCTCCCCCTTTTTGTCGAAAGAAAAAAAAGAAATGCGTAGCGGAATGTGATTTTGAGAACTTTAAAGTTCCCCCTTGATTTATACTCCCCCTAATTGGAGTAACAAGGATATGATGTATGAACCTACAAAAGAAAATAGTTAGAATATGTTATGCTCCCCCTTGATGTATACTCCTCATTGCTAGAGTTCCAACGTATACATTGCAAGAGTATGATATGATGTATGATCCTACAAAAAAAATGTTAGAGTATGATATGCTCCCCCTTGATGTATACTCCTCATTGCTAGAGTACCAACGTATACGTTTCAAGGATGAAAAATGCTAAAAATGATGAGTTAGTATATGATAAACTCCCCCTCGATCTATACTCCCCGTTACTAGGGTACCAACGTATAGAAATCAAGTTTGAGAAAAGCTACAAAATAAAGGTTAGTAATGAGATACTTCAATCATGAAGTAATATGCATATGCAATAGTCAACCAAGAAAGGTCAACCCATTTGACTTCTAGAAAGACAAAATGAAGTGTCTGATCAAATTTTGTACCTAGCGTACATTTGATCAATGCAACATGTGATGTATAAGACAACCACATTATGATGTTAGTATCCTAAAATGAGATAATATGCTTAATGTTGATCACTCATAAGCATAAAGACATAACCATCATTCATTGAAAATTGGTGACAAAAAGTCACACATGATTACATTATAACAAGAAAAATAAATCCTAAAAAAAGACTACAACACCATCCTAGAAAGTTCCTATAAGAGGAAACTTATCAAAGCTCCTATTGAGGAGGATGAGAGATTGTGTTGAGACGCTCAAGAATGTGATTCAAGATGAACCTCATCTCATTTTGAAGCTCATGGACCAAAATGTTGGTCCTTTGGGCCAAGTGAGCCGTTCTCTGGCAATGTGAGCAATCATGGCTTGAGAAACCCGGAGGAAGACTAGGCTCAAGGTTTTGTGGTGGTGGTGGTGGTGGTTGGTTGGTTGTTGTTGTTGGATGGTTGTTGTTGTTGTAGGTTGGAGGATGATGGTGGATTGTTTGTTGGACCCGTAATGGATTCTAACAAGGTGGATTGTAAGGTCATAGCCTCATGGAGATGGGAGTCAACCATGTTTGAGAATGCATAGAGGCGGTTTAGTTCCTCGTTGATCTCAGCTTGGGTGGTTGGTTGATTAATCCAAAACTCTTCATCAATGGAATGGAGAGTGGATCTTGGTGAGAGTTGTTGTGGTCGAGGTTGTGGTGGTGGTGGTGCATCATGGTACAAAGGACTATGGATATCCGGGTGAAAAAACATGGGTTGTTGACCTTCAAAGGTCATTGGTGGAGGATTGGTGGATCTAGGTGGAAGTTCTTCCAACTCTTCTAGATAAGGATGTGGGGATGTTGGTGGAGTCCTAAAGAGTTCCATAGGTTGGAGTTTTGGTGATTTTGGTGGTGATGGTGATCGGGCAGGCTGTGATGGAGCCGGTGGTGAAGTAATGGCTACTGGGGTAATGGTTGGTGGTGGTGTTTGGATGACCACATTGGATGGTGTAGGAGTGGAGAGTGTGAGGAAGTTCTCACTAGCAGTTGGTGAAGAGATATTAAGAGGAGAAGATTCCTCAGATGATGAGTTAGCGAGGTTGATGAAACAGCATGGTTTAACACTAATCCTGGCTGTTCTTCTTGAAGGTCTAGAGGTGGAAGAGTTATTTGACTTTGTCATTGTGAAGTATGATAGCTAAGATGTACAGGAGAGGTAATGGTTGTTGTGTGAGTTTAGTGATGATCCTAAAGCACTAATTTATAGGCAGAAGAATTGTGAGTCTGTGTGTTTGGATTGGATGTGAATCCAATGGAGAATGTTGGTTTCTAATGATTTGGAACAAAAAATGAAGCTTGTCACATCCTAAGGTCAATCCATTGAAATGGAGTTGAGTGATATGTGAAGGATTTGCAGTAAATGCAAGGAGATAGTGGAAATTCTGATGATAAGATGTTTCCACAGATTTGACGGATCCCTAAAAAGGGTTCTTTGCTTGTATAGGAAAGGTAACTTACAGGAAAATTTTGAAAATTCAAATTTTGGTGGGAAATTGAGTTCCTGATGTTCTAAGAGTTTCCTAAAGCATTCTAAGGTGTTTAATGATCAGTGATCATAATATAAAGAAAGCTACAACCAAAAATCTAAGTTTCGGGATGAGTCGGGAATTTTTGAAAAGTGACTGTTGTACCCACGGATCCAATCGACAACAAAGGCGGAGCCAAAGTTGGGGAGCCATCGGATCCGTGGTTCATGGACCGGTGGAACCAAGTCTAACACTAGGCGGATCCAATTTCTGGGATCCGTCGTCCGGAAGTGCTAATTCTAACAGAGAGATGTGCAAATTTTGCGTTTCTCGACCAAAACCCGAATTTTCTCCTATAACGTATGTAATAGGTAATATATAGTATAAATATACTAAATATATATATTCTAACACACGTATGCACATAAATAAATTTGATCATCATAATCTACCATATATGGAGTTAAGCCAAACGGGGGCTTAAACATGGAAAATTGATAACACGAAGTGTTATCGACCTGCAAATATCAGTTAGTACATATTTAAGACAAGTACTACCACAGTGAGTTAAGAACCATAAAAGTTTAACACATTATTGTCACATAATTTCAAGATCCAAACACTCCTTCCACTTGAACTTCTTACTCAACTTCTTGTACCCCTTGTGAAGCTTCATTATCCAACGACCCAAGTTCTTCATCATCCCCTTGGTTTGCTTGAACTCCGGTGATTGATTGGCAATTGGTGGAAGTTGATGCAAATAATCCGGTGGAGGAATCCTAGAGTTTGGCAACCCATCATCGTCACTCATGGATGATGATGATGATGATGATGTTTGAGCACGAGGACGTTTGCCCTTGTCAACTGCTACCCTAAAGTCACTTAAAGGAACGAAGGTGTGTGGAACCTCATCATAGTCAGGAGCAAAACCTAAGGCATTTCTAGGAGTGGGTGCAAATTGATGAAGCGAAAAGTGTACCGCTTTTAAGGGGTCATTTAAGCCCTAAATCGTATTTATTTGATCAAATATCGCCCTAAATCGTTCCTTTTGTCATTTTAGGTACTTTTGAGGAGAAATCTGGAAAAGGAGGCATTTTGGACGTTTTTGGAGCATAAAAGTGAAGAAAACGGCAAAGTCTCAAAAATCGGCTGAAAGTTACCTTTGACGGCGTCAGATTTTACTCCGGACGGCGTCATGGCTTGGCAAGAAAAGGTGGATGTGAAATTTACTCATGATAAGCCAGTGAAAATTGCATGTGAATTCTGATGGCGTCACGCTTTAACCTGATCAAGGGCGTCACGGCTTAATTCAAAGAGGGACGGCGTCACGTTCAAGGTTTGACGGCGTCAAGCCTTGATAAGCCAGAACGGATTTTGGAGAGCTAAAGAGGGACGGCATCAAGAAGGTCATCCGGGAACCCTAGAAGCGGCGAGGTGACGGCGTCACACTCCATAAGGTGACGCCGTCAGATGTAAAAATCTATATATAGTTTTCTAATTTTTTGTCATTAGTGTGGAACTTAGTGTGTAATTTTTGGGAGAAAACCCTAAGACGATTTTAGCATCTTTTTCAAGGCTTTTTTGCCTTGAGATCTTTCATGTTACATTGAAAGATAAGTTATCAATTAATCATTCAATATGTCTATGTGTTGTTTGATTTTATCTTGTTCTTATCTTTTGTTTAACATGTTAGGCTAGATTTATCTTGTGTTTGCTTAGATCTAATGAAACCTAGCTATTGATTATTGGTTATTAGTGTGTTATTAGTTGTATTGGATGATTGTTTATCTATGTTAGGCTTAAGAAAACTGGCTAACTTCCTATTCGGTAACTTGCTTGAACGTCTTAAGAAACATGAACCAAATGCGTACTAAAGGTTTTTATGGTTGTATTTAATGCACAAGCGAATTCTAGTGATCCCATGTTAGGAGCTTCCTAGCCGGCTCGACATAGGAGTGAAGTAGGAGCTTGTAGAGTTGGGGAAGTACGTACGCCACCCCACGATTGGTATTAAGGAATACACCCGTCATCCACGCGACTAATACACACTAATCAACCGGTAAAAGATAGTTAGGGAGTAAGGAAATCTAAGTAAACACATTTCTCTACACATAAGTTTTCACAAAACTTTTTATTTTCAGTTATTTATTTTATTTGCACTTGTAGTTATTTGGGTTAGTTGACTAGCAACTAATTCCGCCCACTCTTTCAAACCCGAGATTTTACTTGCTTTCATAAAAATATAAAAACATAAAAAAGAATCTTCCTCAACCCTTAGACCTATTAGAGTAGTCTTTCATACCTAACGAACACTATTCCCTGTGGAGAACGATCAATCCCCCGTACTTACCACTACACTATACTACATCGGTCAGGTACACTGCCTGGTGGGGTTGTAAGCCTCTTGAGATCCCTCGAGAGGTAAAACCTGTTGTAAGGTTGCAAAACCACGCATCAAGTTTTTGGCGCCGCTGCCGGGGAATAGTTATTGTTTAGGTTGAATTTTTATTTTATAGGTCTACTCACTAGATTCCTTTCTAGTGAGATTTTTATTTTATTTTTCTAGGTTTTCTTTAGTCTATCTTTTTTTTCTTTGTGCTTTTGTTCGTAACAGATTTTCATTGACTATTCAGTTTGCCATTATGGAAAACGCGAATCCACCCCTTACACCTGGCGAAGTGGCTTTGTTGCGGAGCCAACTTGAGAATGAGATTAGTGAGCTCAGGGAGCTCAGTAGAATGATTGATATAGAGCTTGATTATGCCTTGAACAACTTAGGGACCGCCATATACTCAGGTAATTACTTAGAACGTAATAATCTTACGGTTGATAAGTTGATTGAGAAAATTGATGAAGTGAAGGTAGATCCTAGGTTTGATGATTATTTCAATGAATACCCCACTAAGGAGGAGATTGCTTCCTATAACAACCTAGTTGATAACCCTCGACCACCTTTTGTTAGAATTGACCCAAAGATTAAGAGGGGTGATCCCGGGAATGTGAAGATACCATGTATGATTGGGTACCAATACGTTGAGCATGCTTACATTGACTGTGAATCCCCAATCAATGTTATGTCCTCAGGCCTTTATAGCCAGATCATAAACACACCACTTGAGCCTAGGATGGACCCCAAGTGTCCAGGCGGAGTTTGCAACTTCATTGGAAGGATTAAGAATATACATATCCTTGTTGGGAATTTTACCTTTGTCACCAACTTCATGATCTTAGAAGATTTGGCAAGTGTTGTTGACTGCCGCCTATCTCGCGTGGTGTTAGGTAAGCCATTTATTGAAGCATCCAATTTAAGGTATGATCGTTTGAAAGGCACGGTTCAGTTTTCTAATCACATAGATAGGATCACATATAGGATGCCTTATCAGGTAAATGAATTTCGTTTTGTGCCTCGATTTGACAAGGACAACATTGGTGCGATTGAGGACATCAATGATGAGGATAAAGAAAAAGGCATGGACTATGTTTGGAATAAGAGAAGCCTTTATTATAAAGATTGCTTGAACCTAGGACCTAAATACAAAGTTAATATGGAGGTTGTTAGGATGATTAGAGGGGCAATTGAGAAGCAAAACGGAATCACGTAATGTGCGTGACTTTGAGTCTAGCTACAAGACTCGTTAATAAAGAAAAGCGCTTCTTGGGAGGCAACCCAATCTTTATTTGCTTTGTTTGTTTATTTATTTGTTTGTTTGATTTTATTTGTTTCCGTATGTGTGTTTAATTTTTATTCTTATTGATTCATGTTCAAAACTAATTTGTGAAAATGCTTTATTTTGTTTTTAACTTCGTCTTAACTACATATAAAGGTATTTTGCAAAAGATAAGTGTAAGGGAAATCTAAATCGGTTTATTAGAACACAAATGAACATGAATCGTAATAATAATAAATTAACATACATATTAGTATTTGTTTGAGTCAAATGCTTGTATCGAGTCATAATGATGTTTTGCAGGATTTCCAGGAAGTAAGGTAAAGGTTTTTCCAGAAATTTTCCGGAAACTTAAAATGAGAATTTTTGTCAGGTCATTTCTGACGGCGTCAGGGTTTATAACCTGACGGCGTCAGATTTAATTTTCAGAAATTTTTGAAAGTTTTGTTTTCATAAAAGTTTTTGTTAAATCTCCAACTTATAATCTCCAGGAATCTGCAAAATTATCATTCCACAAGCATTATATCTTTATATATAGATTTATCCCGCCGATGCTATGCAGGTTTTCGTGTTTGTTTTCTCAGGTTTAACAGGTTATTTTGGACAAGGAAATGTTTTTGGATCAAGCTTATGGCGATGCATTAGTCATGGAGCTTCTACATTACCTTGGAAGAAGATTTAACCATGTAACTTCATTATCCACCGAGCGAATCAGGGGAGTATTTGATTTCATTCTTTTACTTTTTACTTTTACATCTTGTTATTTGAACATTGGGGACAATGTTCATCTTAAGTGTAAGGGGAGGGTAAAAATACGATTTTAGAGAATACAATTGCGCTTGATTTTTGTTTGTTTAATAGTTGATGTGTAATAAAACTGAGATAAATACCTGTTAGGGTAATTTTAGTGCCAAATTTAAATTTTTTTACAACATATAGGAGTGAAACTTTGATCTTAATGAGCGTCTCACGGATAGGAGTTATATGACTAGCACAAAACCGTACCACTAAAAAAATTTTCACCCCCAAATATGTGAGGTTCGCCCCTAGAATTGGTAGGAAAAGCATTTATGCTATGATGTGTGTACCGGTAGCACTTAGATTCTAGAACTTGCGTTAGGACCATTCCGAGGCCACAAGTGAGACTACATTCGTGTAGTTAGATTTACTACATGATAAGAGGCATTAGGATTAACCCATTGTTTTACACCTGTGTTTTTGTTATAATTACTTTGGCTACATTGGTCAAGTAATTCTCCCACACCCTTTGCGTTGTACTCATTTTTAGTACACGATACCCCTAGTACACCCCTCAGAGCCTATCTTTTCGTTTCGACCTTTAAGCATTTTACTTAAAGGAAGAATTTGTTTACACCCCACTTAAATGTACACCCAAATCGCCTTAGCCTACCTTGTATGCACTCATCTTTAGTGCATTATTGTGACAACATTTGTTTAAACCCAAGTTAATTATCTAATTGATTACATGGTTGCTAAGTCGAGTCATATCCTTGTACATATTATTTTGGGACGATTGGGACTCATGGGTAAAGTACTAGTGTAATGGAGTAATGGGGAAGAACATCATTCATTACCCCCATATGTGCTAAATATTTTAAAAGTACTCCAAGTTTTTCAATTATCTTAATTCGAGTCATTAGAATAGTAATTTGTAAAGTTATGTAAAAGTTCAAGTGTAAGGGGATGCAACGCCCCTATGATGTATTATTTTGGATGGTAGGGCAAAAGTGTATGCAAAAAAAAAAAAAAAAAAAAAAAAAAAAAAAAAAAAAAAAAATCAAGAAAAATACAAAAAAAAAATGAGAAAAAGAAAAATAGAAAAAACATACGGACTACCATCCCGTTTCATTTTATGTTTATTTTATGTTTTTGTTATTTTCTTTCATTAGCTTAAGATTGAGTCGAGTCTTGGCTTAGCAACATTGTATAGTACATGTAATTAATCAAGATCTTTAACTCGCCACCAGTAAAACATCCTTTATCCAACAAAACCGTGTTTTCCTTTTCCCTACACCTAACGTTATAACCCATTTAAAAGCCCTCTTTGATAGTTTATCTTAGGTGCTTACGCCTAGTGGAGGAGGTTTTCGATCCTTTCCCAAGCCTATGGTAATCTATTTGCTATGACAGGTAGTGAGAGATATTATCCGTTTCCATTTATGAGATTTATTTTGATGACACTTGAGAGATGTGAGTATCTAAACACTACTTGTGAGGTGCTAGTTTAGAATCTTCGTGCTTATTATGATTAAAGTGGAACGATTATTTGTTGTAATTACTTTTATGTTTGCATTAAATGACCCCTAACTTGTATTTTGATTAGAATAAAAGCACATTTGCTTGAGGACAAGCAAATCTCAAGTGTAAGGGTATTTGATGAAGCGAAAAGTGTACCGCTTTTAAGGGGTCATTTAAGCCCTAAATCGTATTTATTTGATCAAATATCGCCCTAAATCGTTCCTTTTGTCATTTTAGGTACTTTTGAGGAGAAATCTGGAAAAGGAGGCATTTTGGACGTTTTTGGAGCATAAAAGTGAAGAAAACGGCAAAGTCTCAAAAATCGGCTGAAAGTTACCTTTGACGGCGTCAGATTTTACTCTGGACGGCGTCATGGCTTGGCAAGAAAAGGTGGATGTGAAATTTACTCATGATAAGCCAGTGAAAATTGCATGTGAATTCTGACGGCGTCACGCTTTAACCTGATCAAGGGCGTCACGGCTTAATTCAAAGAGGGACGGCGTCACGTTCAAGGTTTGACGGCGTCAAGCCTTGATAAGCCAGAACGGATTTTGGAGAGCTAAAGAGGGACGGCGTCAAGAAGGTCATCCGGGAACCCTAGAAGCGGCGAGGTGACGGCGTCACACTCCATAAGGTGACGCCGTCAGATGTAAAAATCTATATATAGTTTTCTAATTTTTTGTCATTAGTGTGGAACTTAGTGTGGAATTTTTGGGAGAAAACCCTAAGACGATTTTAGCATCTTTTTCAAGGCTTTTTTGCCTTGAGATCTTCCATGTTACATTGAAAGATAAGTTATCAATTAATCATTCAATATGTCTATGTGTTGTTTGATTTTATCTTGTTCTTGTCTTTTGTTTAACATGTTAGGCTAGATTTATCTTGTGTTTGCTTAGATCTAATGAAACCTAGCTATTGATTATTGGTTATTAGTGTGTTATTAGTTGTATTGGATGATTGTTTATCTATGTTAGGCTTAAGAAAACTGGCTAACTTCCTATTCGGTAACTTGCTTGAACGTCTTAAGAAACATGAACCAAATGCGTACTAAAGGTTTTTATGGTTGTATTTAATGCACAAGCGAATTCTAGTGATCCCATGTTAGGAGCTTCCTAGCCGGCTCGACATAGGAGTGAAGTAGGAGCTTGTAGAGTTGGGGAAGTACGTACGCCACCCCACGATTGGTATTAAGGAATACACCCGTCATCCACGCGACTAATACACACTAATCAACCGGTAAAAGATAGTTAGGGAGTAAGGAAATCTAAGTAAACACATTTCTCTACACATAAGTTTTCACCAAACTTTTTATTTTCAGTTATTTATTTTATTTGCACTTGTAGTTATTTGGGTTAGTTGACTAGCAACTAATTCCGCCCACTCTTTCAAACCCGAGATTTTACTTGCTTTCATAAAAATATAAAAACATAAAAAAGAATCTTCCTCAACCCTTAGACCTATTAGAGTAGTCTTTCATACCTAACGAACACTATTCCCTGTGGAGAACGATCAATCCCCCGTACTTACCACTACACTATACTACATCGGTCAGGTACACTGCCTGGTGGGGTTGTAAGCCTCTTGAGATCCCTCGAGAGGTAAAACCTGTTGTAAGGTTACAAAACCACGCATCACAAATGCTCTATAGAGACGAGTCAAAAGCATCCCATATGGCATTGCCATCTTTCCTTGAACAGGAATATCCGCCATTCGCTTGGCGATATAGAAGGCAAGGTTGAAGGGTTGATGGGTGGACACACTATACATCATGTAGCATAGACAAGCATTGATGTGATCTCGATTTCCTACCGTGCTAATCACATTAGCTCTCAAAACTTCTTTTAACTTCCTAAACTCAGGCCTAAGCTCATTTAGCTCCATAGCAAACGGATCTCTAGCTACTTCTTTACCTCGATACATCCTAGTGGGGTTGTTTCTAGGGAGGAAGAGATGTTGCCTAATGGTTTCCTTGTCGGACAAATGAGTGGCATAAGGTGCCGTTCTATCAAAGTTGGAGTCTAAGATGGTTAAAGACCACTTATCCGAATACACACATGTTCGTCTATTAGGAACTCCTAAGACTTCACCGAATTGGTCTAAGGGTATGTTGTATTGGTTTCCATTGACACAAAAATGAATGTTCATGAGACCCTCATCGTCGGAGCTTAGACCTACGGTAGCATAAAACTCAAGAATGAACCTAGGGATTATCGGCTCATCAATATCTAGGAGGCTATCAAAATGAATTGCGGCTAATTGCTCGTGGAGATTTGTGTCATCATAGAATGAAGGATCTACTACCCTACCCTCATGGACATAATGTTTTTCTAGAGCCTTAAAGATGTTGACTTGGGCATCGGTTAGACCTTTGGTTTTGTGGTGTTTTGGGAGGTAATCAAGAGTCTTTTTATGATCGTAATTTGTTGCGAGAAGCATGATTATCCTAGACACGAAAAAATATATATAGTTTAGTTGAAATTATAAAAAATACATATATATGTCTAGTGTGTGCCTACATGGGGACTATGTGGAGGTGCAGTTATCTCAACTCATTTTGATGCATGAAAATTATGTTTATGCAAGTTTTATGATAAAACTAGAGATAACCCAAACGCTCCTACTTCAATGTAGCTACGATTGAATGTACCCGAAAATACATATTAATTATGTATTCCCTTTAGAATTCAAGAGACATGATGCAAGTGATGCTTAAAACTTAACGTTTTTGTATTTGTATGAACAATGTCCAAAAACCGTTTTTCCTAGTCGTGAGAAGATTTTAGCAAAAATTTCTCATGGGGTTTTTGATGAATGATGACAATGTACTACAAGATGCAATTCCTAACTATGAAAAACATGATTTGTTATGCAATTTGGAAAGTATGCTTCATGATTTTTCAAGAATTATGCATAACCCCAAGTTTTGGTTTTGTGCATGAAACAGAAATCCTAGACGCAGATCAGGAATTCAAATATGTTAAGGATACTTACAGTGATGATTTGAGCACAATTTAGTTGGGAATGAAGGCCTAATTGGTGATTTTGGTAAATTTTGGTTCGAACTCAGTGGGTGATATGTTTTGGAGTGAATGATGAATAGTACAGGAAATTATTTAATATAAAAACCTGATCTCCATGTGACGGATCCGGCGGATCCCAAACAAGGGTTCCGCCCTTGTTGTCGTTTGGATCCGTTGGATCAGAACATGGTTTTGGCTGTTGCCGTGTTTTGGTTAATCTAAGGTTTGAGCTAACGTTAATTCTACTCATTAGGTTCCATTAATCCTAAACCAAGTCTAAGATAGTTGAATGGTTCTCTCTTGAGAGGTTTTGTGAGGATGTCGGCTATGTTGTCCTCTGAGGAAACTTTCCCGATTGAGATGTTTCCCTTCTGAACATTGTCACGAAGGAAGTGATGACGTATTTCTATGTGTTTGGTTCTTGCGTGTTGGACTGGGTTTTTGCTAAGATCGATAGCTCCTTTTTTATCACAAAGAATGGGGATGTCGTTGAGTACAATTCCGTAGTCGACGAGAGCTTGTTTCATCCACAGTGCTTGTTGGCAAGCTTTTCCTGCTGATACGTACTCGGCTTCGGTTGTTGAGATGGCGAGGGCTGTTTGTTTCTTAGCAAACCTTGAGGTGAGACAATGTCCTACAAAAGTACAAATACCGCTTGTACTTTTCCTATCAACATAGTCACCGGCATGGTCTGAGTCGACATACACTATGGTTTCTACACCTGTCCCTTTGGGATACCATAATCCTAAATGTGTAGTGCCTTTAATGTATCTAAATATCCGTTTAACGGATTCAAGATGGAATGTTTTGGGATCTTCTTGAAAGCGTGCACATAGATAAACACTAAACATAATGTCCGGTCTACTAGCCGTTAGGTAGAGTAAACTACCAATCATGCCTCTATATTTAGTGTTATCTACGGATTCACTTTCATCATCCTTGGTGAGTTTAATTTCGGAAGACATTGGTGTTTTCATGGGTTTAGAATCTTCAAGACCAAACTTCTTAAGCATATCCTTGATATACTTTGATTGGTTGAAGAATATCCCATCTTCTAATTGTTTTATTTGGAGACCTAAGAAAAAGTTTAGTTCCCCCATCATACTCATTTCAAACTCGTCATGCATGATTTTTGAGAAATCATCGCATAACTCTTGACAAGTTGAGCCGAATAGAATGTCATCCACATATATCTGGACGATGATAATATGTGATCCCTTTTTCTTGGTAAAGAGAGTGTTGTCTACTAGGCCCATGGTGTACTTATGGTCAACTAGGAAAGTCTTAAGTCGATCATACCAGGCTTTTGGTGCTTGCTTAAGTCCGTATAATGCTTTCTTAAGTTTGTAGACATGATTAGGTTTTTCAAAATCGGCAAAGCCGGGAGGTTGTGCTACATATACTTCTTCATTTATGAAACCATTTAGGAATGCACTTTTGACATCCATTTGAAATAACTTAAAGTCATATGCACATGCATATGCAAGTAATATCCTAATAGACTCAAGTCTAGCTACGGGTGCAAAAGTCTCATCATAATCTATACCCACTTGTTGATTATAGCCTTGGGCTACTAACCTAGCTTTGTTTCTAGACACAATGCCATTTTCATCCATTTTAATTCTAAAAACCCATGTTGTACCTATTATGGTTTGATTTTTAGGTTGTGGAACTAATGTCCAAACGTCATTCCTAACAAATTGATTTAATTCTTCTTGCATCGCAATGACTCAAGATTCATCTTTTATTGTTTCATTAACATTTTTAGGTTCTATAGTTGAAACAAAACAAAAGAAATTACTTTCATTTTGGGCTTTAGACCTTAATGTACTTTCGTTGAGTTTTCCTATGACGTTTTCTAATGGATGACTTTTTGCTTCTTTGATGTTGACTAAATCTCTTTTTACTGGTTCATCTTCTTTATCATTTTCAACATTTTCCTGATTATTAACCATTTGGTTTTCAACTAAGTCATCATCTACCAAAGGTGATATCTTAGAGGGAGGTGGACTTTCATCGAATGTTACATTCAATGATTCCTCGACTCTTGAGGCTTCCTTGTTCAAAACTATGTATGCTTTACTAGTTTGTGAGTATCCTAGAAATACACCTTCATACGACTTTGGGTCGAATTTGGTGAGATAGTCCTTTGTGTTTAAAATGAAGCACTTGCTTCCAAACACTCTAAAATACCCTAAAGTAGGATTTTTGCCTCTATATAACTCATATGGAGTCTTTCCCAAGAATGGTCTAATTAGAACTCGATTTAGAATATATGTAGATGTATCTACAACGTGACACCAAAACTTTAGAGGTATGTTTTGTTCGTTTAACATGGTTCTACTCATTTCTTGAATGGTCCTATTTTTGCGTTCTACCACACCGTTAGATTGAGGGGTTCGAGGAGCCGAGAAATTATGAGTTATGCCATTGGCATCACAAAAAGCTCCGAATTGGAATTCGTTATCAAATTCACGACCATGGTCAGTTCTAATTGATACTATGTTACCTCCTGTTTGATTTTGAATTTTCTTACTTAAGATTTCAAATTTATCAAACGCTTCGTTTTTAGTTTTTAGAAACTTAGTCCATGTATACCTAGAGTAATCATCTACTATAACCAAGGTATAAAAGTTTCCCCCATAACTTTGTATAGCGGATGGACCAAACAAATCCATATGTAATAATTCTAGACACCTAGATGTTGACACCATGTTTTTAGCCTTATGGCTATTGTGAACTTGTTTTCCTATTTTGCAAGCATCGCAAAAGTGTTGGTCATATTTCAACTTGGGTAGGTTCCTAACGAGTTCCTTAGAAGATAAGGATTGAATTAACCTCATATTAGCATGACCTAAGCGTCGATGCCATAGAGTTGAGTTTTCGTCCAGGGAGGTAAGACAAAGCTTGTCTTTAGGTGTTTTGTCGAGTTTCATAACGTAAACGTTATTCTTCAAAACACCTTTTCCTACAGTTATGCCATCTTTAAGTATTTTACTTCCATTTTCACTGAAAAGGACGTTATACTTTTTGCGGCATAATTGACTAATACTAAGCAAGTTAAATCCTAAGCTATCTACATGAGCAACATCATCAATAGTGAGAGAGTCATGAGAAATCGTACCTTTTCCGATGATCTTACTTTTAAGCTTGCTACCGAATGTGACATTACCTCCGTCGTACACTTGGTAGTCTGAGAAAATGCTTTTGTTTCCTGTCATGTGCCTTGAGCACCCACTATCTTTGATCCATTCATCAGGTTCAAGTTCAACCTTTAAGCACACCTAAGTTCAAGAAAGACTCAAGCGTTTGGTCCCCAATATTTCATGGGTCCGTTTGGGTTAAACATAACATTATCATGATTCATGTATGGAAATGGTGGACACATGTTCCATGGCTTGAAGTTAGGACCTAGAAAGTTTCTAGACATGTTTTGGTTCCAATTTCTTTGATAATGATGTTGTGAGTTAAAGTTACTCTTTGGAAATGGGTGCTTGGGAAAACTAGTTTTTGGTGCTGGTTGAACCGTTTTGACTCTATACTCATTTCTAACTTGACCTTTTCCTATAGACATTGATGGTTTTTGTTTATTATCAGTTGTACTAGAACTAGGTTTTCTAGTGACTCTAACGAATTCAGTACGGTCAGTTTTAAGAACCTTCTGTTTACTTTATGTACTGGCGGATCCTTTTGGCACAACTGGCGGATCCAAACTTTTGGATCCGTCGGATCCGTCAGCTTCAGACTTAGGTGCTGTTTGTTTATTCAGACATTTTATGTCTGAATCTGAATACCACGTCTGAATCTGAATTAGTGGTCCAAAAGTATGAATCTGAATTGTTTTAGTCTGTTTGTTTTTATAAAGTGTCTGAATAAACAAAAAACAATCATTTCGCTATAAAACAAACCGAAAGACCCTCCATTCATGATTATTAATAAAAAATCAAGACCAAGATGAGGAGATAAGGATCGAAAAGAAGTAGGTGTAAAGTTTAAGCTTTTCAGATGTAATCAGACATATTCAAATGTCTGAATGAATCAGACCCTATTCAGATGTATTTAGACTTCAGATGTCTGAATAAACAAACAGTCTGAATCTGAAAATGTCTGACCGAATCAGACTTCAGACGTATTCAGATCTGAATGAGCCGAAACAAACACAACCTTAGTTGGAACAGTTTCTTTTTCTTTCACTGTTTGTTTCTCGAACTCACCTAAGCTTCCTAGTTTCATAAAACCTAATCCGGTTTTATCATTAGATAGTTTTTGTATCTTCATTATTTCATCTGCACAACTTATGTTTTTATCAAACTTTCTAAACTTAGAGTTTGATAAGTTCTTCCTGTGTTGACTTAAGTGTTTCTAGTTCTAACTTAAGCTCCTGACATGACACACATGTTTCTTTAACAATTTTACCCTTTTTAATTCTTATCTCATTTTCTTTTAACCAATGAACTTTGTTTTCTAAAAGTGTTGTTTTGGTTTTTAAGAATTTGTTTTTGTTTATGATTTTAAGGGTAATTTCACACAGTTTGTTATATTCTACTTCTAAAGTTTCATCATCTATAGAGGAGTATGATGAGTCAGAATGTACCTCTTCTGTGTCGTGAGCCATGAGAGCAACTTCGTCGTTCTTAGGCTCGTCATCATCTCCGTCACTATCACTCGAAGCTCCACTGACGAAGGCTCTTTGAGACTTGGTCTTTGGAGGCTTTGGACATTCACCTATTAAGTGACTAGAATCACCACATCTATAGCACTTCCTATCTACCTTTCCTTTTCTATCGTCACGGTCTTTTCGAGAAGATTTCTTTTCTTCACGAGGTGGTCTAACGAACTTTCCTCGTCTCCTGAAGAATTTCTTGAAATCTCTAACCGCCATGGCATATTCTTCATCTTCACTACTAGAACACGACTCTTCATCACTTGAATCTACTCTAGCTTTCAAGGAAATGGACTTCATTTTCTCCTTCTTGCCTTTAACTATTTATGAGTCTTTTTCCATCACCATTTCGTGAACTTTGAGGTTTCCTATGAGCTCATCCATTGTCATACTAGAAAGATCCTTAGATTCTTCAATAGCTGTCACCTTTGCTCTCCGCTTCGGATGGAGTGCTCTTAGAAATTTCCTGACAAAATTCTTACTAGAAAAAGATTCATCAAGTGCTTTAAGAGATGTAATGATAGTATTAAATCTAGCAAAAGCACTATCAATGGTCTCATCTTCAGAGATAACAAATTGTTCATATTGTTGAACAAGAAGATCAATTTTATTATCTTTGACTTGTGAGTTCCCTTGATGAGTGATGATTAGTGATTGCCAAATATCTTTAGCCGTTTTACACATAAAAACTCTTTCATATTCCTTTTTAGGTAAGGCATTGTAAAACATCATTTTGGCTTCATTGTTTTTGGCAATCAATCTCTTTTGTTCATCACTGTGACGAATAAAAGAGTTACCTATATCCCGACCACTTGAAATATCACTACTTATGGGTTTGTAATCACCCTCATTGTTAGATTGAGCAACATTCTCAGCAGTTGGTTCTTCTTGTAAGAATTGAACCACTTTCGTCGACAATGGAATGCCAGGTGGCAAAATTACTTAATTCATAAAAGTAGATATTCGTTGTTGATACTCGACCTAAAATAATTATTAAAATTGAATTAAAATTTTGAGGTTAAATTACCTTGGATGTACAAAGAAGTATGTGACTTGACTTGCTACCATATCTTAGCTTACCTAATTTATCAAGATAGATTAACCTCTGATCATTGCAGGTGAATTCGGTATTAATTTGTTCTTTGCTACTTGGTCTTCGATTTGGAGATTTGTTTAGCGTATTCGTTGTATTATCTTCTTCTGTGTTGCATGTTTTCATAAGCATAAAAGATGGTTAACAATAACTTATTTATCTTGTGTGAATAACAGTATTGAGTGCACAAGCACTTCAATCATGGCATTGGAGTTTAGACATATTAACAAATTAATATAAACATATATGATCAAAAGTACGCAAAGAAAAGTATTTACCTTGCCACTAAGCAGCCGCGACTGTTTCATCATTCCAATACTTGTATCATCTGCTCACGAATATTATATGTTCAACAATCATAATAATATACACGTACAATAAAAGAAAAGTATGTACGCGAGGATTTGATATACGTTGGTCAGGGTTTGGTGGCAGATCATTGATTTCCTGAGACAAATGAGCATAAATAATTAACATACCCAATGAAAGAAAAGGAAAAAAAAAATACTTACTCATGATGTTAGGAGGTCTATTGCCTCTTTGAATCATCGACATGATTTGAAAGCCAAAGCAAAAACGCATCAGCACTATAGGTATTATGCCATTAAGTGGTATATAAATATACAATTCATATACTATAAGCTAAAAACTTACATCCATGTAAGATTTTGGGCGGGGTGGTGTAGCAGAAGGTTCTCCAGTAGCATGATGGAAAAGATTAAATTAGGGTTTGGGGAAAAAGTGTATTATGAATAAACCGATTTACAAGTTAAACTATGATACACAATTTGTGACTATAATTAAGGAATAGATATGCTATATAATTTACAGGTTTATGAATATCTATTAGGGAATGTAGCAATTATTAAAGCATAATATACTTGTTTTGAATGATCTATCACATAAACTCACATGCTCCACTAGTTAACATGCTTGTGTGTAGATGCCAAGACCTATGTTTGAATCCTGCAAGTGTCAAACTTTTTATAAAAACGGATTTTAGCTTGTTAAATGCATGCTTAGGTAATCCTGCAAGTGTCAAACTTTTTATAAAAACGGATTTTAGCTTGTTAAATGCATGCTTAGGTGGCAACAAAAGTTGCTTACATGGCCAGAATGTGATGACATGGCTGCTAATGACAATTACATGGCAATGAGGTGGCGTTTTCTTGATTTATCTACGTGTAACGCCTCCTGTTATATATAATGTAGAGATATATTTTGAACGGCGACTTTCATTTTTTTAATTGGAGTCGCACCCGCCACATCGGCAGACCCTCATCCACCACGTACCCAGACTATGTTGTCTGAACCGGGTCCACGCTGGCATAGTGGGGACTCTTAACGGCGTTCGCCCGGAAACCGTACCACCTACACACGAGTTTCCTCGCTGGAGTAACAACCGGATGAAAACCGGGGCCGGCTTGGATTCGAACCTGGGCAACATTGGCTCACAAGCTCTCCTCTTCATTGCCTAATACCAACAGAGATTTGTGGACCTTACGTGAGAACTTCCCGGCAGGTAACCCAAACCGGTACCACTCTCACACGAGCACGCTTAACCACCAAAGTGATTACCGCTAGACCACAAAGCCGTTGATTGAAACAAATATATATACCTTCAAATGGTTGTTTATGTTTATACATGCATTTGACCTTGATTATTTACTTTTAACTTTCTTATCTTGTCTTGTCCCACCGACAACTACAGACAAACTTCCCTTTATTCTGATCCTGTTTCTTTACTCGTTTTTTTTTTCAAAATTTACATATGTCACTGTACATATGGCTAGGTATGGACTAGATAAAAGAATACTAGTACATCACATATATATTCACTTCATTTTGATAAAAGCTAGCTAAGGTAGTGTTTGTTTTCTTAAAAATCTCTTAATAGGCTCTGAATGACTGCAACATCTGATTCGGTCAGAGATAAACACTAAAAAGAGGGTTTGTTTGTTTTTTTCATCATTCAGACGCGGACAGATCCTAAAACATCTTACCGGATCAGACTTGGAGGGGCAGTCTTAATGCATCTGAACCTTTAAAAAACAAAAGAACGCTGCATCCTCCTTGTATTTAAACCTACTTCTTTCACTAACTCAAAATAAAAAGAAGAAAAAAACCATTCATAGAAGCAACAATTTGCCGGCTTCCTGGTCAGTTACATTGTAGCCAGAAAAAGAGAGTGACAAATTGTGTGCCGTAGCTATAAGATGAGTTTCAGTTGGTTCTTATTTCTTGTAGCTTTTAAGGGGGTTCAATGTTTTCTCATTTTTTGAGGTGATAAGGTTTGCTAGCAGTAATCAACGAGTGATGTACCGCTTTTGGAGCAAGTAGTGCAAATTATGAAATTAAGTAAAAAGAAACAATGATTTAGTAATGGCTTCAATATATTACTATAGTGTAAGTGGAATTGTGTCAGTTGTAGGTTGGCATCAATATAAAATGGGTTTATGGATGCAATTGTTGGGCAAAGTTAATAAAAGTATATCAATGTTTGTATGTTCGTGGTTTTTGTTGTGTATAAGAGGGTGTATTAGTTTTTTCTTTTGTGTATTAGTGGGTTAAAAGTTTTCGGTTGTGTATATTTATCGGCTTTTGTCATTATTATCAAAGACATACAATATCTAATGTTTAGACGTTTTTACAGAAAACAAACAACCTTATTTGATTCAGATTCAGACATTTACGCATCAGATTCAGATTCAGATGTGCGAATCAGATTCAGATCCAGATCCAGAGCCTCTTAATAAACACACAACACCTAAGTTTTATGATATTGCTATCATGTTTATACTTTTTTATAACATTTGATTGAGTTTTTTCCATCCATGATTAGGTCCTAAGATTTTTTTTAACAAACACAAAATGATCAATAAAAAGACCTCAAAGTCTAACAACTTTGATTTGCACTACAATATGATGACTTCTTTGATTCTTATGTAAACTTCTTATTGTCATTACTTAATTATGTGTATAAGCTAAAGTATATTCTCACTGAGGCATTATTAACTTCTTATAGTATACAAAGGTTACAGGACACTAACAAAGGTCATCGCACAACATCACAAGGATTTAACATTGCAATTTCTTGATACGTTTTTTTTTTTTTTTTTTTTTTTTTTTTTTTTTTTTTTTTTTTTTTTTTTTATGCATGCTAAATTGGTGACATACAATGAAGTACCATATCATTCTATAAAACTAAAAATTCTAAATTATTCCATCTAATTAAAAGTGAACATGTATATCACATATTGTAACTAAGGTATGCATCGACAGAATCATGGGCACCATCATATCCATGTCCATGTACTACTCTCACTACATACCACACCATCATCATCACTAACCAGACCAGGGGCGGAGCCATGAAATTTTATTAGGGGGGGCTCGAATATTTTGAGATAGTAATAGCGGTTAATGTTTTTCATTGCGGACCAGTGATTAAACCAGTAAGACCTCAAATGACGGACTTACATAATTAGAAGTATGTTGTTATCTTTATTAAAGTTTATAAAACTTGAACCAATTGTCGAATCAACTTATTTTCCAAAGGATGCTAGAATTACTTGTTATCAACATAGCTAAAACCACTGGCTAAAATCTATTACTAGGAAAAAAAAAAAAAAAAAAAAGAGTATCATAACTTTAAAAAATTTAAATCAAAATACAGAATGAACAATATACAATTGTTAGTATATAACTTTCTGGTACAAATCTTTGACACACTCCCAGACCTAGGTTAGACTAGCTCTTGGAGGGTAGATCTTGCACCGATTACTTCTTGTTCACTGCTAAGATAAAAGTAGCACCGTTAGTCTTACCGCGGAAGGGGGGTTCCGCGGTTGGCCTCCGGTGTGAGAGTAAGTATATTTATTTAGAGAGGTAATTTAAGTGCGGACTAGGAGTAGTAAATGCAGTTAGGTGTGGTAATAAATGAGATGGGAGTATTTATACTACCCATATACTTACTGTAGCTACCTCGAAACTCTGCATATTAATTACTGAGTAGGTAATTGTCAGAGCAGCGCATGGCTGCGCCATACCTTAGTAGGTAAATGTCAGACCAAGTGGAAGACACAATCCCACAAGATCTGGCTTTAGCCAGTCGCGGCAGGATAGCTGTCGACATCGGATTAGATCCCCGGACTTGAGAGGCCGGGGATGATCTTGTCCGGATTGCGGGATTAGAATATGCCGTGGTATAGGACGTTAGTCATGCCCGGCCCAATGTGCTAGGGTCCGGGGATACTATACACGATCAAGTCCCCCCAGTCTAGTATACTTGTTTAATTTGAAGAGCAAGTGTTCTAGACTTTATATTTATTTTCCGCGGCTATTTGGAGGTTGCGGCGTTGTGCCGGCCGTGGTAGTATCCGCGGTTGGTTTGGAGTGTGTCCGATGTTGCTGACTGGACATTCCACTTTCCATGTGGTTGGTGGTGACAGGCTGTCATGGGGAATAGCGAAGTGTTTTCACCCACACAATTACTGACTGATTTGACGTTTCTGCGGCTGGCCGTTGATTTTCTCCATCTGTCCAGATCTGTGACCGTTCAATAAACGTCCGGAGACGTGGCAATTTTGTGGCCTTGCGATTGGATCTGTTAACACGTGCGTGTGTAGCTATAAATACTGAGATTTACACTACTTTTAAACTTTTTACACACAGTTAAAAATTTTCCTCTCCCCTAGAAACAAGAATTCCTTCCGCCTTTGTTTCGCTTGCCCTGTATTTCCGGACTTTAGTATCTTCAGGTTAGATTTCTGTTACATTTGCTCTTCATTTACCATTTAGAATGGCTCATATCAGTACGTTTACCTCCAAACTTAGTCAAGAAGATGTAAATACATTTTGTGATAAGTATAAGATTCCAGGGTATCTCCTACCTACTGCGCCCGGACCTAGGGATACCATTAGAGATGCCCCGGACGGAATGATAGGTGTATATACTAGGTTTTTCGAGTTTGGTAACTTTAGGATTCCCCTTTCATTGTTTTTGCTCCGCGTATTGGAGTATTTCCAGATTCACCTGTCACAGCTATCTGTGTTAGCGGCTTGTAGGGTTAGCCATTTTGAGATTCTTTGCCGCGTCCATGGTGGTGTACCGACTATAGATTTGTTTAGGCATTTTTATTATGCGGGTGTTAACAATGGTTGGATGTCGTTAGAGAAGAGAAAAGGCCCAAAATCTTTGGTTGTCCCCGTCTGCTATACTAGTGCCCTAGATTCGGTTAAGAACTGGAAGGACCATTTCTTTTTTATTAAAAAGACCATCTTTCCTCTGGATATTCCATGGTTTGAGGGAGCTTCTGTGGACCGCGATCCTCCGCCTTCCGACGCGGGTGTGGATTTGGAGTTGTTGCGGCGCCTGGATACTAAAAGGGCTCCATTTAAGAAATATCCGGAGGAGTTTCTGAACCTCATAGGTTTGAGTCAAACTTGGGATGATGATAGTGTCCGCCCCACGTTTCTACAGCCGGATGAAACGGGTGGGTTGAATGGATTTGCATCTATTTTTGCTTTTTATTTGTGTGCTTCCGCGTCTAATTAATTTGCTTTGCTTTGCAGAGATGGACTTGTTCTCCTATATCAACCAGCCGGACGTATTCAAGGTAAAGGTCGGGGAGCGAACTTTGGATAAGGAGGAGAAGTCTTTGCGGGCTGAGACCGCCACACGTGTTCTCCGACCGCAGGAGGGTATAGTGAAGGTGGTGCAACATACGGTCGTTGACGAGATTGCTGCGGCTAAGGAGGGCAAGAAAGCCGGGAAAAAGAGGGTAGTTATTACGGTGCCGGATCCACCCAGAAAGAAGAAGAAACTGGTCCGTAAGGATGCTGCGGCCGGATCTGGTATGATGATTTTTTGTTTTTTTTTTTTGTTGTTGCCCTTGTGTGTTGTCCTCTTTTCTTGCTGTTTTGTATTCCTACTTATACGTTTGCGTTTTTCAGCCGATGCTTCCGCAGAAGATCATATTGTTGTGGATCTTGAAGATGAGTCGGGTTCAGGCTTGGGCCGGAGCGGCCCTCAGACGGACGAGGGAATTACGAAGAATACTACTTTCATTTCTTCTTCGTCCCACACACCTACTCAAGAGCGGTCAGAGGGGAATTCTGAGACTCCTCATGCGGATATTCATGAGTCTGAGAATGTGGAGTCCAAAATGCCAAATCTTGAGGTATCTGAGCATGACAAAACTTCCGGGCATGCTGAGGGCGTGATTGCTTCGTCTAGTCATCCGGTTGATGAAGAAGAGGATGCGGGTGAGTCTGATGATTTAGATAAGTCTGTATCTGTTGAGACTGCGGACACTTCTTCTACTTATGTCCCCAGGTGGTTGTCTACGAATGGCTTCAAGATGGACGATCCCTGGGTCTGCCGAAGTATTGTTGACAATGTTGCAACTCCAGTGTTTGCCTCTGCTATGAGAAATATGTCTAATGAAGATTTGATGAATGACTTCAATAAGTTATCTGCTCATCAGATTTGTGTGAATTCTGAGGTGCGACTGAGGTTGGAAAACACCTTGTATCAGAATAGCAGGTTGAGGAAGAGTCTGGAAGGGAAGAAGAAGATGGTTGTTGGGTTGAAGACTAAGTTGTCCGAGCTAGAGGGTGAGAATGCCGGGGTCATGGCTATCCGCGACCAAGTGTCTTCTTTGCAATCGGCGGTGGATGATAAGGATAAGGAGCTGGAAGAGCTCCGGGCTGAGGTTAAAAGGTTATCTCCGGAAGTTGAAACCTTGATTGGGAAAAATGCTGGGCTGGCTGCAGAAGTTGTAGAACTTCGCGGTGAAAAGGAGGGGTTGGCGGAAAAAGTGTCCGGCCTAGAAGTTCTTTGTGACACTCTCCAGCAGCAGTTTAAAACCGAGACGGAGAAAATTGTTGAGGATAGTATGAAGGCGGCCCATGCCACTTTTGAGAATAACCTTGCGGAGATGGATAAGAGGTTGGTCGCAATTAATGAAGAATTTGACACAGAACTCTTTCCCCAGACTCTGAGGGCTGTTGAGGGCCGCCGGTGGGTTATTGGCCACGGATTTAGGTATGTCATTGAAAAATTTAAAGAGTCCGAGGATCTGAAGCTGAGGCTTGGTGGTTGTATTTCCGCGGCCATTAAGGATGGGGTGCGTCAGGGGTTGGAGGCCGGGGTTGTGCATGGGTCGCAGGGCGTAAAGCTTGATCAGATAGAGGCCTACGACCCGGAAGCCAAGCAGCGTTATGAGGAGTCCGTGGTCAGGCTGTCTAAAGTTCCTTTCCCTTTGGTGGATTCTTTGGAGGAATGTCGGGATGCTCCGCTTGAGTATTTGATGGCGAAATTAGTATTGGAGGAGCATCGTCACCCTGGGTCGGGGGAGCTGACCTTTAAACCCCCGGTCGTGGAGGAGACAGTTCTGCCAGAGTCCGTGCTTCGGTTTGTTACACGTCGTCCGCGGGCCATTGCAGCTTATAAGGAATTCAAGAATAAGAAGTATGGGGTAGAGTTTGATTACACCGACAAGGGTCTTGCCATTGTGCTTCCTACCCCCGTTCCTTCTCAGCCTTCCTCCGGTGCTGGGCCAGTTGGGCCCTCAAATGTTGTTGCGTCTTCCGGACCAGAGACCATTGCGTCCGGGGATGGTGGTGTTAAACATGATGACATGTTTGATTCTTCCATTCTTGACTCTCAGAATCCTGAGAATTAGTTTTCTGCGGCTGTTCTTTAGGGGATATTTTGACTATATCTGCCTTGCCGCAATCTTGTGAAGCTTTTAAACATCAACTTTTTTGGTAAGTGTACCCCGGATGAATGCATCCGTGTATTTTGTAGTAGTTTTTTTTTCCCGGATGAATGTATCCGCGTATCTTGTTATTGTTGGTGAATATAACTTAGACTTTTTGAACGTGTAATAACACTTGGGTTTTATTTTCTTGTTGGTGCCAGGACTTGTATGTCCGGAATTTATTTTACCATCTTTGTGTACCCGTACTTAGGATTTCCGGGGATGGGTTTAACTGGTCAATGGGTTTGCAATACCACTTATATGCCTTTAATGATTTGAGGCATAATGTCCTCATGCCGGGCTTGTGAGGCCACTTACGCGTCCGGAATTGAGGTCCGGGTTATGCATGCAATAGAAATAATATAAAAGATGACACGTAAATTTTTAGAAAGTGTTGCGGAGTTGATCAGACCCCGCATATCATTTAAAGACGTAATAAACTCCCGTGGTCAGATTGAACTGTGACCGGATACAAAGGTTACAAAAGTTAGGAGTACTTACAAAAGATATAGAACTTTGAGCTCCCGCGGTCGGATTGGACCGTGACCGGGAACCAAAGATAGGAGCGCTTATACTTAATTACAAATAGCATTTCTTAAGGTGCTGGATGTTCCAAGTCCGGGGTATATCCCTACCATCTTGCGCTCTGAGCGTATAAGCTCCTTTTCCCAAGGCTTCCACGACTTCATATGGGCCTTCCCATTTGGGGCCCAGCTTGCCGGTGTTTTCCACAAGACTTGCATCATTGCTGCGGTAGACGAATTCTCCTGGCTTAAAGCTCTTGCCGCGGACTTTAGCATTGTAATACTTCTCCATTTGGGTTTTACTTTTTGCTTCCTGGATTGCCGCGACCTCTCTTCTTTCTTCAACTAAATCTAGATTTAGCTGTAGGTCTTCATCATTTGTTATTGGGTCGAACAAGGCGCATCTTAAAGATGGCATTCCGATCTCAACTGGGATGACAGCCTCCGTCCCATAGGTCAGAGAGAACGGGGTATCCCCATTGCTTGATTTGATCATAGTTCTATGCGCCTATAGCACATGCGGAACTTCTTCCAGCCAGTCCCGGCTTCCTTGATCAATCCGTGCTTTGATCCCTTCGCCTAAGCTCCGGTTTGCTCTTTCTACAAGTCCATTTGCCTGGGGGTGTTTGACCGATGCAAATCGTTGTCTGATGTTGAGCTTGTCACACCAATCCTTGAAGGGGTTGTCCCTAAATTGCTTTGCATTGTCCGCGACTATTTCTCCCGGAAGTCCGAACCTGCATACAATGTTATCCCACACAAACTTCTTGACCTGATTGCCGGTGATTGTGGCGAGGGCTTTGGCTTCGATCCATTTGGTAAAGTAATCGATTGCGACTATCAGGTATTTGATCCTTCCTGGGGCTTCCGGGAACGGGCCGCAGATGTCTATTCCCCATTTGTAGAATGGCCAGGGGGAGGTGATGGGATTTAACTTTTGTTGAGGGTTCCTGGGAACTGGTCGGTGTACCTGGCAGTCTTGACATTTGTCTATGATTTCCCTTGCGTCCTTGTGCATTGTAGGCCAGTAGTAGCCGGATCTAATTGCCTTGGCTACAATAGACCGTGGTCCTGAGTGCATGCTACATGAGCCCTCGTGGATTTCTCTGATTACGTAGTCCGCCTGCGTCGGACCTACGCATCGCAACCATGGTTCTAGAAAGGACTTGCGAAATAGTACCCCACCGATAACAGAGTATTGTCGTGCCTTAATTTTCAATTTCCTAGCTTCTTTTTGGTTTGCCGGGAGTACTTCGTCCTTTATGTAGGCTATGAGGGGGGTCATCCACGTCTCTTCTTCTTCTTCTACTACGGCCATTACTTCCTTTTCTTCTATGGATTTTACTTTCAATGTTTCGACAAGGACTTGTTTTGACAAATGGGCGAAACTGGTGGAGGCTATTTTGCTTAGAGCATCTGCCTGTTTGTTCTGGCTGCGCGGCACCTGTCTGATGGAGAACGTGCGGAAGCTTTGTATCAAGGCCTTAGCTTTTGCTAGGTACGAGGCCATACTTTCTTCCTTGGCTTCGTAAGCCCCATTAATCTGGTTTGCGACCAGCCGGGAATCAACATTCGCGGATAAGTGTTGGACTCCTATTTGCTCAGCTATCCTTAAGCCTGCTATTAGCGCTTCATACTCCGCTTCATTGTTAGAGGTATCAAACTCAAATCTTAATGCATAAGTAAATTTCACACCTTCAGGGTTTGTGAGGATCAGGCCTGCTCCGGACCCTTCCTGGCAAGATGATCCGTCCGTATATAAACTCCAAGGCTCGACATATGGATGTTCTTCCGCAGCTTCAACGGTTACCGGAGTTCTTTCTTCTGGGATTTCCGCAATGAAGTCAGCTAGCACCTGTCCCCTTATTGATTTCCGCGGCCTGTAGTTGATGTCATGTTCTCCCAGTTCTATAGCCCACTTAGCCAATCTCCCGGTTTTTTCTGTTTTTGCGAGCATTTGTTTGATGGGCTGGTCCGTGATAACAACTATTGGATGCGCCTGGAAGTATCTCTTTAATCTTCTGGCTGCATGAATTAGCGCCAGAACCAACTTTTCCATTGGGTCATAATTAACTTCCGGGGGTTGCAATGTGCGGCTGATGAAGTAGATGGGTTGCTGGACCGGCCCTCTTTCCACCAGTAGGACTGCACTAATGGCTTCCTGTGCCGCGGATAGATACATAAGTAGTTCTTCCCGCGATTGTGGAGCCGCCAGGGTGGGAAGGTTGGCTATGTGGTTCTTCATTTCCTTGAATGCTTGCTCCGCTTCTGGTGTCCAGTGAAAGTCACTCTTCTTGATGCACTTCTTTAATGTTTTGAAGAACGGCAGGGATTTTTCCGCTGATTTCGACAGGAAACGGTTGAGACTTGCCAACTTACCATTGAGGCTTTGCACTTCTTTAAGTGTGCGGGGAGAGGGCAACTGGGCAACCACCGCGGATTTATCTGGACATGCCCCAATCCCGTTTTTGTTGACCAAATGCCCTAAAAACATTCCTTCTTCTGCCCCAAAGGTGCACTTCTTTGGATTTAGCTTCATGTTGATTTTCCTCAACGTTTTGAAGGTTTCCTCTATATCTCTTAACATCTCCGTCTCCGAATGGCTTTTGATTACCAAATCGTCCACATATACTTCTAGATTTCTTCCAATCTGTTTCTTGAAAGCCTTATCCACCAATCGTTGATAGGTAGCTCCTGCATTCTTTAGTCCGAAAGGCATTTTTTTATAACAAAATATACCTTGGTTCGTGTGGAAGGCAGTTTTTTCCTCGTCTTCCGCGGCCATTTGAATTTGGTGATACCCTTTGTATGCGTCTAGGAAGCATTTGAAGGTGTAGCCGCAGAGGGATTCAACTTTGTGGTCAATCTCCGGTAGGGGGTAGCAGTCTTTTGGGCACGCCTTGTTTAAGTCTTTGAAATCCACACACATTCTCCAAGTTCCATCACTTTTTTTGACCAAGACCGGATTTGACACCCAGTCGTGATAATGGACCTCACGCATTATGTCCGCCTCTACCAATTTTGCCACGTCTTCATTGATGGCCTTGTTTCTTTCAGGAGCTTGTCCGCGCTTCTTTTGCCTTATTGGCGCGTACCCTTCCCGAATATTGAGCCTATGCTCTGCTGCGTTCCGCGGCACACCCGTCATATCTGACGGTTGCCAAGCGAAGATATCCAAGTTATTCCTCAGCAAATCACACAGGTCTTTCTTCCCCTGATTTGTCAGATTTCCCCCTAGTGTGACTGTTTGGTCCGCAAACTCGGGATGTATAGCAACTTTTACGCCGTCTTTGACTGGAACTTCCTCAAAATTCTGCTGTGATGACGATTCTGCTATCGTACGGCATTCTATGGGTACTATTTTGTCGCTATGTATTGTGACCACTCCTCCTTTCGTGGGGAATTTGATCATACCGTGGGCCGTGGAGGGAATGAGCTTAAGCTGTCTTATCCCCGGTCGGCCTATTATGCCGTTATATTGGGAGGGCGATCTGACAACCATGAAGTTCATCCAAGCACTTGAGGAGTTCTCTTCATCTGCTAAGGTTACTTCCAGTAGAATTTGCCCTAAAGGCCACGACAACTCTCCACTGAATCCAAGCAGGGGGGTCGCAGCAGGGATCATTCTTTTCTTGACTTCTGGACTCAAACGATTGAAGCAATGTTCGTACAAAACCTCTGATGCGCTTCCATTATCCACATACATCCGGTGTACATGATGTCCGCCTACTTCTGCCTTTATCACCAGCGGATGATCGTCCCAATCATCCTCCCGTATGGGAGGGAAAGATATTTCCATATTGGGGTAGGCGTCAGAGGTTGTTTTCTGCTTCACCTTCCGCGGCCAGGCTTGTATCATAAATATTGCCGGAGCTTTATCTTTAGCCGCGGTTTCTCTCTTTCCTCCCTTGGAGGTTCCGCCTTTTTGGGTCCCGTTCTTGATCTCTTTTACCAGATGTGCCAGCTGTCCTGATCTGACTGCTTCCTCAATTTGTCTCTTCAATTGAAAACATTCGTCAGTGTGGTGGCCTTTTTCTCTGTGAAAATCACAGTATTTGTCTTTGTTTCTGAACTCGGCCGGACTTGACATTGGCGGTGGGGCCGTAAATTTGACTGAATCCATTGCCAGAATTTCTTTTGGTGTTTTTGTGAGGGGTGTGAATCTATCGCTCCGCCTTCGATCTGCCCTAGAGCGTTGTTTGAATTCCGTCTTCCTGTCAAAAGGCTGGGTATTGGTTGTCCGGGATCCTCCTTCACCGGATTTCCATGCGGAACGGTCATGTTTTTTCTTAGATAAGTTTGCCGCGGTAGTTTCCCCACGGACGAAGGCAGTGGTAATCTTCCACATTTCGTCCATGGTCTTTGGAATTCTGTCATTAAGCCTTTTGATTAACTCCGGGTTGTTAATACCGTGCATGAACCCTGAGACTCTCATACATTCCGGGGCACCCTTCACTTGCATGCTTTCTGTCTTGAACCGATCAACGAATGCCGTGGTTGTTTCCCCTTCTTTTTGTTTGATATGATGGAGCTCCACCGGGTCTTTAGTATACTTCTTTTGTTGGAGAAAATAAGACAGGAAGTACTTCTTGAGGTCCTCAAAGTTGTCAATGCTTTCCGCCGGCAAGTCGTCAAACCACATTCGAGCATGCCCCATGAGAGTGGAGTTGAACATATGACACCATGTGGGCATGGCCCATCGCTCTACTTTTGCCGCGGTGCAGAAGCTTTTCATGTGGTCCTCCGGATCTCCGGTCCCATCGTAAGTCTTGACATTATTAGGCATTCTGGTTCTTTTTGGGAATTTGAAACACCGAATCCTTAATGTGAATGGATTAGCGTCTTCAACGTCGTAGGGATGATAAAGATCATCCTCTTCCCCTTTACTCCTTCCAGACCTTGCCCCCAGTATTCCCCTGCACTGTCCTCACTTTCTACAGGTGTTCGCTTCCACGGTCGTTCGTGTCTTGAGTACGTGGACCTGCTTCTGGTTCTATGTTCCCTAGAATGAGGGACGCGGCTAAGGGTGGGGCTGGGTGACCTTTTCCGGCTGCTTTCTGGGTATCTTTCCTCACGAGGACGCCCCTCATGTCTGTAACGCTCTGCTTCAGCCCCGCGCTCTCTTCTTGAACGGCTTTTTGTTTTAAGTCTAGAGAATACGTCCGCCTTCTTCTCTCCCAGGCGTGACTTAACATCCCCCCTTCTTTCTCCCAAACGGGTGAAAACGGTAGATCGGGGATATTCCATTTCTTTGTCACCGCCCCTAGGTTCCTTGCTGAGCCTAGAAAAAACGCTTCTGGAGTAAGAGCTCTCAGAGGGCCCTGACTTGTAACTAGGACTGGATTTCCGTCTCTTCTCATTCTTTCGTTCCCATAGGGATCTTGACTGGGAGTTTCTGGATGGTCCTTGCGGGGAAGGGTCTTCCCGCGACTCATCCTCGAACTCAAGGCGGGTCCTTACTTGGTTTAGCTTTTCTGCGTGAACCTTTTCGGACATTAGTGGCAGCAATCGGTCGTAGTGCTGATCGCAGAACTTCCTGATTGCTTCATCCGGGATGGATTCCGCATGGAATTCCTGCTCCTTGTTTTTTCCCTTTTCACGAGTGTTACGCACGGTGGACAGTTCCTGGGAAGGAGAGGGATTGTTTCCTTGATTGCTCATGGTAGATTTTTCTTCCTTTTGAAACGCAGTTTGTGTAACTGGTCCCACGGATGGCGCCAAATGTTGGTACAAATCTTTGGCACACTCCCAGACCTAGGTTAGACTAGCTCTTGGAGGGTAGATCTTGCACCGATTACTTCTTGTTCACTGCTAAGATAAAAGTAGCACTGTTAGTCTTACCGCGGAAGGGGGGTTCCGCGGTTGGCCTCCGGTGTGAGAGTAAGTATATTTATTTAGAGAGGTAATTTAAGTGCGGACTAGGAGTAGTAAATGCAGTTAGGTGTGGTAATAAATGAGATGGGAGTATTTATACTACCCATATACTTACTGTAGCTACCTCGAAACTCTGCATATTAATTACTGAGTAGGTAATTGTCAGAGCAGCGCATGGCTGCGCCATACCTTAGTAGGTAAATGTCAGACCAAGTGGAAGACACAATCCCACAAGATCTGGCTTTAGCCAGTCGCGGCAGGATAGCTGTCGACATCGGATTAGATCCCCGGACTTGAGAGGCCGGGGATGATCTTGTCCGGATTGCGGGATTAGAATATGCCGTGGTATAGGACGTTAGTCATGCCCGGCCCAATGTGCTAGGGTCCGGGGATACTATACACGATCGTTAGTATATAACTTTCTCGTTTTCCTAGAAATGTGACCAAAGGTTATCATTTCTCTATATGCACTCACGTGGTACTTTTACATAAACATACTTTTGTGCTACTTCCTCTTAATATCAATATATTCATCATCTTCTTCTTCAAACACATAGATCTACTTATGAATAATATATGAAGGTAAATATTTATTGGTTTTGTTTTTCTACCAACATATATTTCTCCATCCCATGAAAGAAGTAGAACCTAAAACATTTCGTAAACCACAACTAGTTCTTTGAAAACGGTGCTGCGACAAACGATCATTTTCCAGTAAGTGTAATCGCGATGGGGAATTAGGGGAGATATAATCCTTGTTGTTAACAGATTTAAGCCTTATATTATAAAACGCAGTCGAACGCTTAGCCAAACTTGTATCCAAAAACGCAGTCGTTATATTCAGTCTAACCACTTGTTGCATGTGCCATGCAGTCAAGAGGCTCCTTTTAGGCATGGGTGTTAGCCCTACTATTTACGAGCTAGATCAAGTTGACCCAACACGAGCTAGAGATATCGAAAGAGCGTTACGTAGACTCGTTGGGAACTCGATGAGTGTTCCCGTGGTTTTCGTTGGAGGGAAGCTTGTTGGGTCGATGGATAAAGTAATGGGTTCACATATAAATGGGACGTTAGTTCCTTTGCTTAAGAAAGCCCGTGCCCTTTGGCTTTGACTAGGAATACTTCAAAAAGTCAAAACTGGACAATTATTTTGGGACGGATGAAATATTATTTGATTAGTTATTGGTTGATTGCATTTGTGTAAATTGTTTACAATGTAATGCAAGATTATCAATTCATTATTTGAGCATCAGATATATGGATTTTATAGTAGAGTTTTGATTCCTCCTGAAGACGCATGAACAAGATTACGAGTTTATTCTCGTGTCCATTCTTACATTTGGGTCCGTTTTGAATTTCTAAAAATTGTGTCTAACTATTAAAATAAACATTTAATTTGGACGAATAAGGTACATCTTTGTCACTATGTACGTTTTTGTGAAAAAAGAAAAGTTGGTACAAAGATGGCTTTTCAAACAACACTTTGGGCCTAAGTATGGGCTGGATTTTAGAATGTCATATTACAGTCTACAGCCATTTAGCCCACCATCTAAGATTTTGATGAAATTGAATGTGGTACATACGTTTTTATCACTTTTTAGCCGACTAATTCATGAGCCTGATCAGTGCACCGTCATGCATGCTTAATCCCGGTAAAGCCCTCCTCTTTTGAAAATATTGGTGTGACTACTTTATATTTGTTTGCACCTGCCAGAGATTGAAGTTGAGATCTTTCACATTTTAGTGATAACAATCAAAAGTTTTTAGACATGCTGAGCTCCACATATTCTTGTACAGTCAAAAGAGGATCGATTCTATAAAAGATTGGATCAGTAAATGTAAATTCACCGAAAAATCTTTGTGAGATCGTCAATATTGTACTGAGGGTGCCTTTAGAGTATACCGAATTAGTATAGCCGGTTGCCGAGTAATTGTGTACATTTGCTTAAATCATAGACTTGTACATACACACATATAATGTATACCTATGGAAAGATACATCAAACAATTATCAAATTGTTAAAAAAAAATACAAATTATCAACGTATTTTTTGGTCGTCGAGACTAATGTTACCATTTTTGTTCATATCACTCATAGAGAGGTGGGTGAAGTTAGTGTTATTGGGATGTTATCCATCGTCACCTTAGCACATACCCTGTAACACTAATAACATAAATACTCTTTTCAATTAAATTTCTATAACACATCACCAAAAATACCCCACTCACTCACAAGAAAAAAAGAAATACCCCACAACGCTCCCAACCGAATAGCTATGGGCCTTTTAACATAGTTTAGCTATGCCATAGGGTAAGAAAAAGCTTTATAACGATGTCATATGTCACTGCACCGGCTCTCTTAAAAAAAGAACATGCTATATACAAAAAAAAAAAGAGATTACATATTTTATTAGCAATTTCTTTTTCTATATCGTGAATATATATGATACTGATTTCTAATATGTATCACTCACCAAGGCAAGGGAAAAAACAAGTTTTCATTTAACAACATCCTCTTTAATGTCTGTAAAGTAGTATATCATGAAGGCATATAAGTTAGGGTACAATGGTACATTCCTTGAAAACAATCGACTTTATAAGCCATGCCATGATAATGATATGATGGCTGTCTCACGGATCATCCGTGACCTAAATGAAATCATTCACATAAAATATTTCTTATTTCCCTTTTTAGCACAAAAAGCATACATACATATTAGTATATTAATACCGGCCGTAACAGGGCGCACCGAGTCTTGGGCATCCAAAACGCGTCTTCCCTAATTAAGGGGTCACTCCATAGCACGCGTATTCAACGCCAAAAATGGAGGACTCGGTCGATTGCAAGACCGAGCCGTGAGCGTGTGTTTTTTTGTGTTTCTGTGTGTATGTGCATTGTGTTTTGGTGGGGTATATATGTGTTTAACTGAGGTATATTTTGGTGATGAAGTTGATTATTTTATTAATAAAGTTCGTTATAGAGAGAGGAAGTTGATGTCGGTGGAGAGTGATGTTGAGCTCCTTATTACACTTACATTGTGTTCAAAAAAAAAAAATATATAACGCAAAGTAAAGGAAGGAAAATGAAAGTAAATGAAAGGGTGGTAAATGAAATAAATTAGAAAAGAAATTGTGTGTTATTGAGTAAAAAATAAAAAAAATTAAAAAATAAAAAAATTAAAAAAAAGTGAAAATATTTTCTCACTATTTTATATTGTTGCTTTTACAAAATTACCATCATACCTTTAAAAACAAACGAAGAACCAAATTGTAATTAAGGGTATTTTTGTCATTTGCTTTGTGTTTAGACTTGTTTACTCATTTTTCATCCCAAATGTGGTCAGAAAGGTTTTTTTTTTTTTTTTTTTTTTTTTTTTTTTTTTTTTTTTTTTTTTTTTTTTTTAAATAAAAATAAAACCCGAGTGCCTTCACAACTTTCCCTCCACTCTCCTCACTTCCGTTTTTTTTAAACTGAAAAACATGACCATTTTTTAAATTTTCGGTCTAGAAACGATGGTTCTACGTGTGCGGCTTCCTTTTACAATAATTAGAAATTCAACAAGGCCCTGCTTGTACTAGTGCTCATGATTATCGCAAACATTGACCAAATAAGCTTTAAGCGATTGAAACTCATGTACGTTTTGGAAACACAAAGTATAATACAAAATGATTGGTGGACTACACTTGCCGCATGTGTGTGTGAAACTTTTTTGTTAAATTTTTGTGGATGTAGCAGAGTAACATGGTTTGTTATAACCAAAAAGGACCCTAAACACTCAGCTAGCTGGGCTAGCGGGCCCTGTGCAAACCTGCTTATATTGTTAGTCGTATAATGTGTATAGCCCATGAGTCGTTTGTATGGGCTATGACCCGATAGTATTATGAGTTAGAGTTAGATGTCTATATAATGTAATCTTCGGTTATTATCAATGCATGAAACACTATTATCCTACATGGTATCAAGCCACATAAACTGCCGATCCTTCTTATAATTTTTCTTTTTCCGGTTGATCTTTTTCGTAGTTTTTCTGGTTTGTTTGTCGACCGTTGGCTTTTTCTGATAGCCAGTCGACTGCTATTATCTTTCCTAAACCGATCGTTGGTTTTCAGTGTGATAACCAGTCAGTGTTGATTGCTCATATTGTTTCTCTATTGGTGTTTCAATTGTTCTCTTTTGATATCATCTGTGTTTACCTCGTGGCCCTTTACTGCTACGTTGAGATTTTTTTTTCAACACACCAAAACAACAAAAACCTAACCCTAACTTTTGCCGTTTATTGGTACGTGTGGATTTTCAACACAACAAAACAACAAAACCTTAACACTAGCATTTATTATAGTCAATCGACCTTCACCAAAACCCTAACCCTAACCCTACTCTAAATCGACCTTCCATTAACAGAAACTAAGTCACTATGACTTTCACCGATCCCTCTACACCCGTCATCCTTCTTTCAGACAAACTCATGACTATCACTAATCTTAACAACCTTGTTCTGTCAAGTTGGATGTCGAGGAGATGAACTACTCCTCATGGCTTTAGTTTTTCAAGAATCTTTGTAAGGGGTATTCTATTTTGGACCATATCTTGGGCAAAACTCTGGATGAAGCATCCTCAAGTACTACACCACCACCTCACAATGCCGAATGGTTAAATATTGATACCATTATTCTCTCTTGGATCTTCATCACCATGTCCACAACTCTACAACAACGTCTTGTTGTTGAGGATCCTCAAACGGCGAAGGAAGCATGGGATCTAATCGCTTTGATCTTCAATGATAATAAGCGTTCCCGTTCAATTGCTTTGAAGGCCGAATTACGTGCATTGAAGCTTGGGGATATGACTATCGATGCTTACTTTCGTATGATCGAGAACATTGCTACTATTTTAACGAGCCTTGGTTCGCCTATTAGCAATGACGATGTGGTTACATTTGCTTTGGGAGGGTTGCCCGCGAAGTATGATAGTGTCTCCACCGTCATTGCTCATCGTGAGACGTTTTCGGACCTTAAAACGGTTCGTTCTATGCTCACCACGGAAGAGATGAGGCTAAAGTCACGTGTTCAAGAAACTTTTGTCGATTCTACCTCTTCCTCACCCTTGGTTTTATTGGCTAACTAGACTTCCATTACGAGGCGTTCTACTTCATCTAATAAAAAGGTAAACAAACCATGCTTCAATTTTAATAAAAGGTCTTGTCGGTTTAGTGTATATTGAAAATTTCGTCATGATGGCATGCATGGTAATACGTCTACTCGACCTTTTACTATTCCTGCTACTGTTAGAGTTTGTGGATATAAATTAATATTTGTATGTCCAGTTTCGAACACGAGACTTCGGGATTGCACACATTACGTATGAGTCTCAATGTATTAATAATTAATATTTATGATTAATTATTAAATCACAAATATTCACATGGTCGAACAAGAAAAGTGGAAGGGGTTAAGTGTCGATTTATGAAACATGAGGAGGTGGAAAATAAAACTTGAAGGACAAGTTTTATTGCTATAAAAGCAACCTTTGCCTCTTGTTTTAGAGTTAATCGTATGACATAAAAATATCCCTAAACGATTTGATAAATCGATTCACTATTCCCACACTGACATAACAGTAAAAGAGTTTATGATTTATACTTGCATGTGCACATTCGTACGTATACTTTTGCATGCATGTGGCATGTAAAATTAATTTACTCATTTATCTTATTGTTAGTGGGAATTGATCGTGTATTATATAGAACATCAAACCCTAGGTGTTGTGATGTTTTATTTGTGATACATGAACCTAGCTTTTCACATTGAGACGCTAGTAATACGTGTGTACAAGAACGGAGTACAAGCTTAATTTAGCTTGTTGTTATTTGCACTATTCGACTACATAGTAGTCGATCCCCATTAAACCCTAATTAGGGTTCATCTTGTTCTTGGAGTGCACAATTCCTTGTTCTTGCTAGGAATCAAATCAGGTACGTGTCTATTTAATTTTATGTTAATTAATTATATGTTATGTAGATCTATCCGCTGCGCACACTTGTGATGTTTATGTGTTTATAGACTTATATGATTCACATATTCCAACAGCTACCACTTGCAACAATTTGTCACAACATGATATACTCACTCTACAAACTCTTTTGGCCAAGATGGGTTCTCATTTGGGGGGGGGGGGGGTTAACGAGGGTGATATTAAGTTACAAAGTGCTAAAAAAAATTTACCACAAACCAGTGGACTCAACTCACCCCTAGCCTGTTATAGTCCATCTTACTCCCTAAATAATCCTCCACCAGGCTTTGTTTCACAGGCCCACAATCCTAACTACCATCAGGCCCAATCCCCTATTTACGTGGGGACTTATGGTAACGGGGGTCAACCAAATTTGGCAGGGCAACATCAGGGTTCACCAACGATGGGGGGGGTCAGTTTTTGGCAGGTTCACAACAACAGGTTCAACCTGCGATGGGGTCAGGTCTACATGCACTTGGGGGTCAGGTTCAACAGTTGGGTTCACATGTGATGGGGGGGGGGGTCAGTTTTTGGCAGGTCCATCGCCACAAGTACACAATAGTTTGGCCAGTCCATTGCATGTTAATGGTCAACAGCAAGCTTCTACATTAGTTCATGGTCAACAGCCGGGTCAACTACCGGGGCAGGAGACAATTTTACCAAGTGCGTTTAATGCGGTAACACTTCAGGATCCTACCATCGGTAACTGGAATATGGATACATGTGCGTCATCCCATCTTAATGATAATGTCAATTTTCTTAGTGATGTTTTTAATTCATGTATTTATCCCTCTGTTGCAGTTTGTGACGGGCATTCTATTCGCGTTATCAACTCTGGCCATAACATTTTGCCTACTCCTCATCGACCCCTTCATTTAAATAATGTCTTAATTACTCCTAACATTGTCAAGAATTTGATCTCTATTCGTCAATTTGTTTGTGATAATTATTGTACAGTTGAGTTTGACCCTTTTGGTTTTTCTGTTAAGGAGTTTCAAACGCGCCGGGTGTTGCTCCGCTGTGATAGCAATGGAGATCTTTACCCAGTCACTCAGCCTTCCACCATTCCGCATGCTTTTCTAGCCAGTCAGTATACGTGGCATCAGCGTCTTGGACATCCAGGAAGTGAAGTGTTACGTCGTGTCCTTTCAAGTAGTTCTATTTCATGTAATAAAGAGAAGTCTCCCGTTCTTTGTCATGCTTGTCAGCTTGGCAAACACGTGAAACTTCCATTTGTTAGTTCTCATAGTTTGGTTCAATCATCATTTGATATTGTACACTCGGACTTGTGGACTTCCCCAATTCCGAGTCTTCAAATACTATGTCTTATTTTTGGATCATTATTCTCAATTTGTTTGGGTTTATCCTTTAGTTAATAAATCTGATGTTTTGTCCAAATTTATGTTGTTTCGTACCTTTGTTCATACTCGATTTCAGTGTGAAATCAAGTCATTTCAGTGTGACCATGGTGGGGAATTTGACAACCACGCTTTTCATAAACTATTTTCTGATAATGGGATTCAATTTCATTTTTCTTGTCCTCATACCTCTCAACAAAATGGGAAATCTGAAAGGATGATTCGAACTATAAATAACCTTATCCGTACCTTATTATTTCAGGCTCATCTCCCTCCCAATTATTGTATTGAGGCTCTTAATATGGCTATTTATCTATTAAATATTTTACCCTCACGTGCCATTGACAATGAAGTTCCATTTACTCGCCTTTTTGGATTAACCCCTGACTATAGCCTCTTACGTACCTTTGGGTGTCTTTGTTATCCACACCTTGATACTAATAACAAACTGGGCGCTCGGGCGACACCTTCCATTTTCTTAGGTCATGCCACCAATTATCGTGGTTATCGTTGTTTAGATTTGAACACAAATAAAATTATCCTTTCACGTCATGTTACTTTTGATGAAATTGTTTTCCCGTTTGACTCAAAGACACCCACTGCCAGTCCCTCTTATGATTTCTTGGATGACTCATCTAATGTCATTTCCAGCATCCTAAGATTGTCTCCCACCACTTCACCCAATGTTCAAACTGATCCTCAAGATGTTCCTACCATTATAATCCCACCTCCTAGTCCAACTTCTCCACCAACTTCACCAGATCAACAACCTCCCACTACTCCCATTTCCATACCATCACAGCCGGCTTCCGTTTCCGTTTCCCCCGATCCACCAACCCCACCTGTTAACCTGAAACCTGTTTCGATTCACCCCATGGCCAAACGTTATCGTGTCGGGACTAATCGTCCCACTCAGCATTTCACTTTTCATGTGTCTTCTGTGTCTCCATTACCTAAGTCATATAATGATGCGTTTAATGATCCCAGTTGGCAAAATGCTATGTGTGATGAGCATGATGCACTTATTAAAAACAAAACCTGGACTCTTGTACCAAGACCTGCGGAAGCAAACATTGTTCGTTGTATGTGGTTGTTTCGCCACAAGTATTTAGCAGATGGTACCCTTAGTCGTTACAAGGCTCACCTTGTTGCGAATGGCAGCACTCTGATAGAGGGTGTTGATGTTGATGAGATCTTTAGTTCGGTTGTTAAACCGGGCACTATTCGGACAGTTCTTAGTTTGGCTATTTCTCGACATTGGCCGGTTCATCAGCTAGATGTCAAAAATGCTTTTCTACATGGGGATTTTGCTGAGACAGTTTATATGCATCAGCCGCCTGGGTTTCGGGATCCTGCTCATCCTGATTATGTCTGTTTATTGCAGCGGTCTCTCTATGGTCTTAAGCAGGCAGCTCGGGCATGGTTTCAGCGGTTTGCTACTTACATTTCCACTGTTGGGTTTAGTCCTAGCCGTTGTGACTCATCTTTATTCATTTACAGACAAGGTGATGATACTGCATTTTTGTTACTTTATGTGGATGATATTGTTCTCACTGCTTCATCTGATAGTTTGTTACAGCGGATTATTGCTTCTTTACATACGGAATTCTCTATGACAGATTTAAGTGCTCTTAATTATTTTTTGGGTGTTTCAGTTACGCGTGACTCTTCTGGGATGTTTTTGTCTCAGCGTAAGTATGCTTTGGAGATTTTGAAGCGTGCACATATGGTTGGTTGTAACCCTTCTCGGACTTCTGTTGACATTGAGTCTAAATTGGGTGATGACGGTGCTCCGGTTTCTGATCCTACGTTATATCGGAGTCTTGTTGGTTCTCTACAGTATCTTACTTTTACTAGACCTGATATTTCATATGCAGTGCACCAGGTTTGTCTTTTTATGCATGATCCTCAAGAGCCTCATTTCTCGGTTCTTAAGAGGATTTTGCGGTATGTTCGGGGTACATTTGACTATGGTTTACAGTTGTTTTCATCCTCTACTTCTTCATTGGTTGCTTATTTGGATGCTGATTGGGCTGGTTGCCCTACTACTCGGAGATCGACTTCTGGCTATTGTGTTTTTCTTGGCAACAACCTCCTCTCCTGGTCCTCTAAGCATCAACCGACGCTTTCTCGTTCCAGTGCAGAGGCATCATGGTGTTGCCACTGGTTGCGGAACCTGCTACGTGAGCTGCATATGCCTTTGTCTTCTGCTACGCTTGTCTACTGTGATAATGTCAGTGCCGTATATTTATCTTCTAATCCGGTTCAGCATCAGCGTACGAAGCATATAGATATTGATATTCATTTTGTTCGGGATTTGGTTGCTGCTGGTCAAGTTAGAGTTCTTCATGTACCGTCACGTTATCAGTATGCAGATATTTTTACCAAATGATTACCTTCTGCTTTGTTTGAGGAGTTTCGTACCAGTTTGAGTGTCCGGTGTCCTCCCGCTCAAACTGCGGGGGAGTGTTAGTCGTATAATGTGTATAGCCCATGAGTCATTTGTACGGGCTACGGCCCGATAGTATTATTAGTTAGGGTTAGATGTCTATATAATGTAATCTTCGGTTATTATCAATGCATGAAACACTATTATCCTACATATATTACAACTAAACATGACAATCAAAAATATATTGTAACAATTAGCTTTAATTTGTATGAGTTTTTATATCACTCTCGCCCACTTGAAATAAAGTTTAACAAATATTTTGAACAAAATCTAATGTGTCGTCAACATTTTGAGGCAACAACTATATATGTAACACCCCTAAAATCAAGGTATTGTGGAAGCATACACTTTGGGTGCTACTAAATCGATAATCACAACACAAGATATAGAGAACGGATTAAAAATCCGTTTTAAGTACATTGCATATTCAAAGTCATATTGTCATGCATCAATTTTTTTGTTCAAATAAAAATGTAGCCCATTTAACAAACGGTCCCAAATTTCAGAGTTTACGCAACAAGAAAAACATGTCCAACAAATTTTATGACCATCGCCATGCCCTGCCTTTAGTAAACACACCTCAGTTTCTTGAGAAAAAAATGCTAGAAGTCAGCTAACGCTGGTGAGTTCATAGGTTTAAAATAAATAAGCACATATGGACCATAACAATATTCAGCAAACAATTCAGCAATAACACACTATCCCGCTATGCAAACACTAAGCCTCATCTAACCGAACTAGACAAACAGCATGCCAAGCTGACATTAGTAAATAAAAGGGTGCTCGCGAGTGTTAATCCCTAGACACCTGGCCGATTTCATATGTTATACGTTCGCATTGACTATGCCGAGCCAACCGAACGGGGGAGTCACCCCCAATAGATCTATTTATATCACACGCGTTTCCAAACTAGAATTGACGGTTGATGATAGTGGGCGCAATGGGATTCAGCTAAACTTAGATTTCTGCATACAAGTGTGTATAAAAACAAAATCCATTTTTGGTCCATGAAAACAGTTTTGCATGTTTCGCACCCCAAGGTTTAATAAACAAAGCGTATAAAAATATGGGGCTATAAACTCACCTTAAAACAATAGCAACCTGCTAATCAATCAACAAAACAGTGCAACTGCTCCGACACGCGACCTAAATCAGTATGGTAATTCTTAGCGAAATATTCGTGTCTTATATGTCTTAATTCAATTGAAAAGTTTAAGTGTGACCAGTGCTCGTGTATTTCTTGCTTGCTGTGTGGTAAAGTATATTTCAAAATGATTTATCGTATGTAACTCTTTGGTGATGGCTCTTGGTGAAAATATATGGTGAATGTACGTGCGACGGAACTTCCGTGCTTTGCTTGTAGCAATTGCGTAAGTAATATATATATATATATATATATATATATATATATATATATATATATATATATATATATATATATATATATATATATATATCATTATATATATATATATTTAATAATTACATATTTAATTAGTTAAGACTTATAATTAAATAAATGATCATTGAATAATTAATTTAATAATGTTGCTAGTGGGGTATTATTATATTATAAATTGTTATATTCATTTATAATATAATAGTAATTATAAAAGAAATTAGAAGTATTTAATCCTTGAGAATTTATTAAGTGCTTGTGCAATAGTGCTAAAAATATGTTTATAATTCTAATAAGACCTAAAATTATTAATTTAGGAAAATTAATATTTTTAATAATGAAAATAGCCTGTTTCGTCTTTTAGTCAATTTTTGTTAAAAAAAAAATATATTCTAATTGTTGAAATTTTAGAAAAATCAGGCATGACCCATTCGTTTATTTAAGCTTTCCCATTTTTTTCAAGTGTTGCAAATTTCCTCAAATAATCTCTTTTTATCACTATAATCACAAAAATAGTCTAAAGTGTATATTTATCGATATAACTATACTTATCGTTACAATTACTTCATAATTATAGTTTTCGATACCAGGTCAACGTTTGGTCAAGATTCCTTCAAAAGTCAACAAAAGTCAATATTTCTAATTTATGGGCCAAAATTCCTTTTAGTTGGCTTGTTGTGCTTAAATTTTCAAAACGAGTTCAAAATAGTTTTTATCGATATAATTCGTTTCATTTTACAAAAATAATCATGGCGAGTCTAAAAATGTTCAAAAATTTATTTTTATCTCCCGGGTGGTTTATTGGGCCGAATAGGTCACCTTTAGCCCAAAATCACATTTTTAGTCCGATAACTAGTTAGCCCTTTTTAGTTACGTTATATATAAAATAAGTCAATAAGAACTTCAAATAAGCCAATTGTTTCAAAACAGCCCCTATGGGCCGAATACATAATGGGCTTGGCCTATGTGCACCAATTTAGTTTTTAGTCCAATTTTTGTAGTAAAAATCAATAAGTTAGTGCTTATTACAATAAGCTATTCATAATAAGCTAATAAGCAAAACCTTCACTATTTCACCACTAGAGCCAAAATTTTATGTTTTTCAAAACCCCAATAATTATATATTTTATACCTTATCCGATTTATACTTATATAATTAAAAGTGTATATTTCGACTTAATTACTCGTAATTAGCACTAATCACTTTTGTACCACCAAATTAGTACCACAAGCAACAAGATTTACCACACAAGCAAGAAACATCATAATTTGTACAAAAACTTCATAAAATTCGATCATATGTATTTATGACATCAAACTCTAATTTGTTCATATTAACAAATCTTACACATTTAACACTTTTTAACACTTTTAAACATTAAAACAACATGATATGAACAAGTTTTCAAAGATCCTTACAATGCTTTAAGAAGGTCGAGTGGTAGTAGGCTCAAGAACACAACAAATTGCACCAATTTTACCCAAAACACTTTCTAAATAACCCGAAACACTTGAAAGTACACCCCGATTACATATAACTTCAACCAAATTTTGTGGATCTTGATGGTTTATGTTTGGCCGTGGATTATGATGGAGAAGAGAGAAATTTTTGATCTAAGTAAGTTTTAGTGATGTGTAGAGATGTGTGAAAATGTTGTATACTAATATGGGTATAATTACAAGATTACATGAAATCCTACACTAACCATTATCTTGCCATATAATAATTTTTGTCACCTTGTGTTTGCTGTACACGGCTTATAGGAGGGGGAATTGGTGGGTTTTTGATCCTCGTTGGTGTATTGTGTGTCGATTTAAGCTTAAAAAGTTACCGTAAAGTCCCGGTTTGACCTTTTTGGACACGTATACGCAAAATAAAGTTTTTATTGACGTTTCCGTCAGAAAAATAATAAATTATTATTATTTTCTCAAAAATGCATTTATTTTACTGCTACCATATATACTGTGCGTTCGGTACGCGTCTGAGGTTGCTTTTCAGTAATTACAAGAAAGCTCTCAGTAAATTACAAAACTTGTCAGTAACTACCAGGAATGGAATAATTTATGCTTTCTGAAAAAAATAAACTTTTTCTGCAGTGACTGTAAGCTACAGTATGCGGGACAGCTCCCAAAAATGCTCAAAAATACTTAGAAACATGCAAATGCGCATAGAAATGCTCGGCTTAAAAATAATAAATAACCATTTATTATTAATTTAAAACGTGAAAATTACCATTTGTCACAATATAAAAAGGTATATATTTGAGACCCTTAATATTTTAAGGCACTATACGATAGCATACTTCACGCATCCTCGTATGTGGCTATGTCCCTAAACAAAACGAAATGACTAGTCTGCAGCCAATATATTCATAACGAGGAAGGCCTCGAGCCGCCGCGTTGCGGCGGGGCGGCGAATATTTGTTCTAATGTGTGCGTGATTTTGTAAATGATTTCTATGTGTCTTGTTTCCGAGGCCGAGTGAAAAAAACGTTATCTTTTTTGTTTAAACGTTTTTGTGTATGTAAAACTAACACAAATTTTAAATGCATTTGATAGATTAAGGGTTTATTTTGAAAATTCTTTTATTTAAAAACTATACATATATATATATATTAAATTTAAACATTTTTTATAAAATCGTACGTATGTCAAAAATATATCAATATTGGGCTCATTTTGTACGTTATCGAGAAACCTTGTTGCCGGTATTTTTTTTGTTCAAGAAATCGCGAGACATCTGTTAGATACTTGGTAAATAAAGTTTGATATATAAAAAAGTCGTAAATAGTAAGAAGTTGAGGGTGTGATTTGTAAATATATATTTTTTAATTGTTTTTGGGCCAGGCAGGTTGATTTTTTGGCCGGATTTTTTTTATTTTTTTATTCGAATGCTACAGTTAGATAATTGTTTGTTTATTTCGATTGGGTGACCAAGCAGGCTAAAAAAATTTCGTTGCAGCCCAAAAAGAGACACGGAGCCCACAACAATACATGACGCAAATTTGACGTCATCACGTCATCAGTTGACGCTGGATAATATATATATATAACGAGTTGGGCAACGATCCGCCGCGTTGCGGCGGGGCATTGTTTTATTTCGTTGATTATTGCACGGTATTTTTATTAAGTTGAAAGTAGGCCGAATTCTAAGTTTTGATTTAGTTACAATTGCGGGTATTTTTTAGAAATTTTTGAAAGATATTTTTTGGAAAAGTACTACTTTTGCAAAGAGCGCAAACTTCAGGGGTATTTTTTGCCGATTTTGAAAAATATTTTTTGGAAAAGGACTAATTTTGCAAAGAGTCGTCAACTTCAGGGGTATTTTTTGCGAATTTTTTAAACTTATTTTTTGGAGAAGGACTACTTTTGAAAAGAGTCGTCAACTTCAGGGTATTTTTTGTCAATTTGGAAACTTGTGAGTTGGGTTGGACCACTTATTGGGCTAAGCTATTGGGCAAAAAAAAAAAAAAAAAAGTGGGCCTGCTGACGTCAAATTGACGCCAGCGGTACTGTAGCACTGTTTGATGCCATTTAGTATATATATATAACAAGCATGGCGGCGGTCGGCCGCGTTGCGGCCTGGCGGGGTTTTTCCCCATCGTATTTGGTTATAATGTTGTTTATCAAAGAATATAGCGATTCGGTAGCCAAGTCTAAAACAATATATTAAAACAAAAAATGTCTTAGATGCATCTAACTGCATACCTGGATTTGGATTCGATGTTGCTACAGGTGCGCGAGCCCTTTTTTTTCAGCAGCAGGCATTTCAGCATGCAACTTTCCCAGTTCCCAAGCCATAGCAAATCAACTCTTTTCCATCACTTGACCTTGCGCATAGTTCTTTACGTGCCTCTACTTCTCATGTTGAATAGCAGTCCTGATAAAGTGAACATTATGTGAAAACGCATCCTTTGTCAAGAAATAAGTGATTCAAAATTTTTCAGTGTTATTGATGGTCTTGGTATTAGCTAGGCACATCTTGGTATATTTGTGGCAGACGGGACCATTAATAACACTGTTTATTAACCGAACTTTTTATTAATTGAGAGAGTCATAGACATTTATAAGTACCTGCTCGGTCTTTATGAAAGAGTGACAACTGAGTTGTGATGAATGCACGACATCATAAGTATCTTCATTGCCTATAATAAATGTCAAGTAACCCATATCGAAACCTCATATTCCCAAATCCAAATCTGAAAAGAACAGCAACAACAAAAAAACCATAAATATCCAAACATACATCACGAAAGCTTAAAAATAAAAAATAGCTTAAAATAGCAGCAGTACCGAGGACGATTTTACTAAACAGTAAAACGCGTGTCTAGTCAACAGCAGACAACCAACTGACCAAGCACCATTCTGTTAATGTAACGTACAGTTTGACCATCTGCTACAATTTAAAACCGTTTGGCTCAGATTTGCGAGTGCGAGACCGGATAAAAGGGTATTCGACCCGTCATGGCTGCAAACACGACATCGTGCTGCTGTGGCAAGATATGGGACGCTTTTACCCATCACAATCCAGCAACCTATTGTAGTTGCAAAAGAATAAACACACAAAAGCAAAATATCATCATCGCCAAAACCAAACTTCAACACCAAACCACCACTCTGTTAATGTAACGTACAGTTTGACCGTTTCCTACAATTTAAAACCGTTTGGCTCAGATTTGCGAGTGCGAGACCGGATAAAAGGGTATTCGACCCGCCATGGCTGCAAACACAACATTGTGCTGCCGCGCCAAGATACAGGACGCTTTTACCCATCACAATCCAGCAACCTACTGTAGTTGCAAAAGAATAAACGCACAAAAGCAAAGTATCATCATTGCCAATACCAAACTTCAAATCACTTCATAAGAAAAAAATAGGCTGATATTTCGTTACAATGTCCGAATGTCTGCCTCAAATAACTTCACAATGTCCACTGTTTCATACTTAGCTGCCATGGCTGCAGAACAGATGAACATATGGTGACTATTAGGTAGTATCCACGCAAGTAATCCATAGTTACTTAACCACTGACATGGAATCTTGATTTACAATGATCATGAGGTGAATGCAGTAAGTAGGCTTTTAAATAAGCAATTCGAAACACAGCCTTACATGCATATAGCTAGGCGAGTTCAAACACACTCTAATTATATAATCATAAGTTTCCCTAAACACAAACGTTAACAACTAATTATCTCTTCGGTAATTGAAAACAAAATAAACAGATACAACCTGATTTCTGCAGGTGAATCCAAAACCAAATTTCCATCCCAATAATTACCTTCTAAATAAAATGAATTTTTTTTTTTTTTTTTTTTTTTTTTTTTTTTTTTTTTTGAAAACTTAATTTCAATTTTTTGATGCTATATATGCTCAGTGGTAGTTTAAAAAAAAGCCATATCCCAAACACAAATAAAACCAAAGCATTTATATGTGTTACAAATCACATGACCAAGCTATAATATCAGTTAAACAAATAAAGGCCAGGCCTTAACTTTCACACTCATTAACTACGACAAAGATCAAGAAAATCGTAACAAAGTCAAGCACTGCCTAACAGCCTATATGTAGGACTAACCTTTTAAACCATCAGGTTTTTCCTGGAGGCCAGCATGTTCTTTTTTTCTTAGACGTCGGTTGTAGTGTTGGCTCGTACGCATCCAACACGGCGTGCGATACCTCTGTGCACACTGCTAGACGCAGTGGCATTGGATGTTCTTGCTCTTACATGTGTAGTTGCAAGTGTCTGTGGATAACGAACATCAGGCACCCCTTGTGAGACAGGCCGCCATTCTGACAGCAAAAAGATTAACTTTGTATAAGGAATTCGCCCAAAAAAACGAACAGATAGTAAAAGAAATGGACAGTTATCTGTAGTAGAATAAAAAGGCATAACACATTTGTCATACCCCTGCGCCGAGGGCATGTTCCAAAACCGGTTGTCGCGGTAGTTTGCTCACCTGCTCTTGATGTTAAGGCACCGCCTGATGCATTTGGGATTGCTTATTTAAAAGGCATGACAATAAGGCATGACAATAAGGGCAAATCCAATTGCAAAGACCTAAAGACCTATACGTTGGTGGAGGTCCTGTGAAAGTGTGCAAAGGTATTAGCAACAAAAATATGTGGTAGTCTAATATGCTAGGCTAGATAATTTGGTTGTAGATATGACACGGACCTCATTTTATAGTTTAATGGACATCTGATTACTGATTCAAACATAATGAATTTATATTAAGTTATATATAATAGTTGCGGACTATATGAAAAACGCACACCTTTATTGTTATACTTTTTGTAAAGCTCATTCAACTTAGGATAATTAGCATTCGTAAATCCACTGTTTCAACCCAAAAAACAAACAATTCATATAATCAGTAAAAAAAAAAACACACGCAAATTATATTACTAAACCTTAAAAAATTCCTGACACCGAGTATCCTAAACCTCAAAACCTGTAAAAGTAAACACAATTAAACTCAAAACAACAAATTCGTAGTTAGAAATTTTGCGGGCCAATAATTATAAAAAAAAATAATAATAAATCTTTGCCAAAACCCTAAATCTCAATTCCAGTAAAATTAAATACAATTAAACGTAAAACCATAAAAATCTTAACTGGTATAACCGGCTCTCAAATCCGTTTATCTTATCTCGGAGGTAATCATTGTCCCATATATCTTTAGGCACGAACAAAACACCAAAACTGAAACCCATGTGATAATTTGTTACCGAATATCGATGGCAAAAAAACCCCCACAAAAATCAGGGAGTAACAATCGGATTGTTGTTCTTGGTAATGATCTGTGTGTATGTTTGTGTATGAGAGAAAGACTGCTCCTGAAGGTTCTAGGTAGAGTGTGTTATTTTTTCTCCTTTTTTTTTTTTTTTTTTTTTTTTTTGTATACAAAAAAACGGGCCATTGGTAAAAGAAAAGCACAAACTGGGCCAGTAAACATGGGCTGAAGGAGCCTGGTAGTTTTTGGCGGGAAAAAAGGCAAGTAAAACGACGTAGTATCCGATGGGATTTAATATATACTTATAATGTATTGTTTGTTGACAAAAGGTATATAATTGGCATGGAGTCATAAACAGAATCTCATGGACACCCACCAAGAATTTAAAACTACCATCATTCAATTCTTTCTTCTACAATCTGCCAAAGTGAGCCTTCACATGTCTTTGTTTTTTAGCACATTGATGAACCTTCTATTCCTAACAACAACCCTTCACGGACTCAATTATTTTTCATTTTCATGACCCTACTTAATGTTATCATCACCTTAATAATCCTATATATCATTCATCATACAACACAACTGTATTTTTCATGGAACAACCATGAGTCCAAACATTCTTCTTGTTCTTGTTGTTTGTCTGTGTGTTTGTCATCTGTTTGCAGTGGCTCAGCCGTCGTACCCGACTTCTCATATCACAGTCACGGGCTCAGTGTTTTGCGACGTGTGTCACGATAACTCATTTACAAAACAAAGCTATTTCTTATCAGGTATGCTAATACTTATAACAAGTATTTATAGTACTATATGTTTTTGTACCTTACTTTTGTCTTATGAAACAGGTGCTGATGTTCATGTACAATGTAGATTTCAAGCGACTGCACCAACAACTACGGAACAGATTATGTTTTCTGTCAATAGAACGACGAATAGATACGGTGTTTACAGATTGGATATACCGTCAGTTGAAGGAGTTGACTGCGTAGATGGCCCGGCCATTCAGTCATTTTGTGAAGCAACGTTAATTAGAAGCTCGGTTCCACGCTGCAATGTTCCTGCTGTATCTACAACGTCTAAAGAGATCACAGTCAAATCAAGATCAACTAATCATTGTGTTTATAGTGTAAGCGCACTCAGTTACAGACCGCTTAAGAGAAACTCAACGCTTTGTGGGACGTATGATGTTACGCTAGAGGAAGAAAAGATATTATCGGATTCTTTTAATTCCTCAAAGTTTTTCCTACCTTATTTTCCGTGGCCTTTACCTCCATTCCCGCCATTGCCATCACTGCCACCATGGCCATCATTGCCACCACTTCCACCATTACCTCAGTTGCCGCCTTTCCCTTCATTGCCACCTTTTCCTTCGTTTCCTCCATTTCCGCCATCATTTCAATTCCCTCCTATGTCGCCTTTACCTCAATTGCCACCTTTACCTCAATTACCACCTTTGCCACCCTTAACATCATCTCCACCACAACCGCCGTCTTTCCAAAATCCACCATCAAATTTCCCTCCTATTTCAAGACCTCCAGTGTTCAATCCAGGAGACCCAAGATCCTGGCAACCCAACATCCCTTCATTCAGTCCTCCATCGACACCAGTGCCACCACCTCCATTTGATCCAAGAAGTTGGATACCGAGATACCCTTTCGCCATTCCATCTCCACCACCCGGATTTGATCTAAGAGATCCAAGAACATGGATACCAACTAATCCACCATCTCCTAATAGTCCACAAAGCGAGCAACCATAGGCTACTTGGTCATATGTACATACATATATAAAGTTGTCACGTTCTTATGTATTGGTCATATACAAATTGTATTTCTAATCATTGCCACAATCAATTTGCAATTATAATTCACTAGTATATGCTTCATGTCCAACATGAATTTGGTCCAACATCCAACAAAGGTTTCTAAAAAAATGTACATTTATGCAAAACATCCTGATATATAATATGAAATACTACATAGAAGAAACTAAGCATCCTGGTTCCCCTTTAACTTCTGACTTTGCTGTTCTCGAGCTCTTTTATCTGCCCACGTAACTCTTCAATGGTATTCATGGCATCCTGCAAAAAACAAAGACATTATAATTAAGTAAGGCTCATACAAGGATTTGTTAAACAGAGAGAATATTTATTTGTCTCCAAACCTGCCACTTCTTCCTCAAATTCTCTTCCATTTCATATTGTCGGCTTCTTTCATCAGAAAATATTTCAACGAGGGCTTCTTGTTCTTCGTCCATCTTTTTAATCTTTTCCTCTGCCTCTTGAATCTTTGTTTCTGCGTTTTGAACCTGTTTTTCAAGCAAGGCATTCTTGTCTCTCTCAGACAACAAATCTTTCAACAGACTATTAATCATCTCACTTTCGGTACTTCCAACTCTGAAAAGCAATTAGACCAACCTTAGGATAATTGGCGAAACTAAAGAATTAAAGATTTAGATAGTCAATTAACAAACCTCTGCTTAAGTTCGTGATTCTCTTTCCTCAACTCTTCTACTATGTCTTCGTTATGTCCAACAGATGCATATCCATTTGCATTCAAAGTTTGCGCCTGGTTGATTATCTAAAAAAGTAAAAGACTGTTAATTTTGAAAGATATATCGGTTTTTCATGTGTGACTTACTGGTTGATTATCGAAAAAAGGAAAAAAAAGTACACATAACGAGAGATTCACCTTAGAAGGTATGCTATTGGTGCTTGCTTTAAATACTTTAGATGAAGTCGAAGCTTTGAATGAACTTTTTCTTGATGTAGATGCATAGGCTTCTGGTGTCGCATCATATTGTGTATATTGCACAGGTTTTGATGCTGCAAAGTTTCTGATGGGCCGCACCACTTCTGTTTTAGAACCACTGGTGTTAATTCTGGGTGAAACTATATCTTCATCAGATATATCTCCCACTGATGTTTTGGGTTTTGCATCTGGAGCAGACTTGACACGTGGGGCATAGCCGATATGTTGGCAATTCGTAGACCTAGAAAAAGTTAATTGTTGGTAAATTAGACAGTACGGTTCAAGCTTAAGTCATAGTTGACGAAAATAAATTAAGAGAACAAACCAGTATTTCTTCTGCATAACAACCAAACGATTCTCTAGTCTTTGAAGTACAGTTGTGCGTTCAAAGCCCTGCTTATCATGAGCCGGTTCAACAAAATCGGCTTCCAAAACACCTATAACTCCTCGACCATCACTTCCAGCAGCATTCCAGACCCTCCAAAATGGCTGCGAGACATTATTTCAGAAATAGGTTCAAAATTTCTGAAATTAGTATTCTATTCTTTACCAAAAGAAAAAGTATGTGTATACTGTCTATTCATACCTTAATGAGCCGATTTTTATGATATACATTGAATCCTTGAACATCAATATGGTCCTTTGCATCTTTGACAAAACCGATGGTCACATCAGCCGACATTTGCTGCAGAATAAGAGTTATGAATGAGATACGTAATTTTAAAAGTGCAGATACCAATTAATACCAAGCTAATAACGTTGATTTTAGTCCATACATTCTTATCGTTCTTTGTCAGCCCATCAGCAGCTGGTTGCGCTGGCTTATACGTAATCTTCTGACTCATCATCATATCATTAACTATATTATGATGGATAACATCTTTTCCACGTAGGATAATTCTAAAATCATCTGGAATTCTCAGGTATAAAATTGAGGCATAACTCTGTAGAATTAAAAGAGAATATTCAGTCAGAAGCAGGACGTTGAATACTTAAACTATTTCATGCCTCATAATGTGCAAAGAAGGTAACTATACCCTGAATGAGTGGCGATAGGTTAGAAAATGGCGAGAGTTAGGATAATCTTTTGCCATCTCTATCTTCTTCGGATCTCGGTCCCCTCTAATTTGAATGTCCTGTCATGAATAGTCGGTTTAAAAATCATTTACAGTATAGATAAAAGTAAAAATAAGAGCATATAACAGAGGGGAATATAACATACATGCATATCAGTGTCGAAATCAAGCTCTAGTTGTCCTTCTTCATCCTCCCAAATGTTGTATATGATGATTCGTGTGCCTTGATCGTCAAGATGATCAAACTAAACATATAACAGAAAGAATTAGTTAAGGTATATGATGAATGTTACAATTCTAAAACCACAATAAGTCTGTGTAAACATTACCTGCTGCAGGAGATGTTCTTCACTCGAGTATGGTGACCACCGAACCAGTGTATCCATGTTCTTCTTCCAATCATCAGCCGAAGATCGCGGCATCATTCCCCACTCTTCTCCTCGTTTCTCAAAATCAATCTATATTCAGCATAAACAAAACATTTGAGTGACATCATACGGAGTTAATCATGATATAGCCAAAATACAGAAACAAAAATTAAATTTCTTACCATCGGAACAACAATATCTTGCTTTCCTGTTAACATTAAAAACGTGTATGATAGCATCCCGATACTTTGAGTTGGTCTATTAAAATCCTGTCCCCGGTTACGGGTAAATACTAAAACATCTGCTCCAAGCCTCATTGTACTTGTCTTAAAACCGTTTCCATCTGAAACACATAGACTCTCGAATT